>ML994625.1:211342-426685 GCA_010093925.1 Zopfia rhizophila CBS 207.26
TTATATTTTTTTTATATTTTTATTTATTTTTTATAATTAATTTTGATTATAATTTATATATCTCATAAAATCATGAAATTTATGTGATAAATTATTTTATAATCAATTATGAAAATCATGATTTATTATTGATTTTATTTATAATTCATCAATAAATATTTTATCATTCTTTTATTATATTTCAATATTTATTTTTTATCTCTGAATGAAAAATTTTATATAATAATAAAAATTTAATAATAAAATCATCGAATTTCTCTTTATGATGAAAAATATTTTTTTTTTTTTATTCATTTTCATAAAAAAATTATTAAATTATATTATATTATAATAATTGTTATATTTGAATTCAATTTATTTTATTGATAATTTAAATATTTAATTTAATTATGGATTTTTATTCAAATTATTTACATTTGATGTAAATTTTTTTCATATCATATTTATCATATTTCATAAATATTATATTTTTCATAATTTAAAGAATTTTTATTATTTATTCTTTTTACGATTGATTTTATTCATTTATTTTATAAAAATCAATTTTTTTAATAATATAATAATCAGAATTTCAAATTCATTTGTTTATTAATTTTTTGATATTTATTTAAAAAAAAATGATTATATTATTGAATTTTTATACAATCAATTTTTTATTCATTTTAACATTATTATCCGAATATTATTATCCATGTCAGAAGTGTGCAATAATATATTTATATTCAATTATTTTATTCAATCGAAATAAAATCGATATGATTCTATTTTTTTCTTTTTTATATTTCCCCCGAATAGAGATTTATCCCACCACATATCGAATTCATATTCGATCGATATAAGATTCGAGATATGATTCAATATCGATCGCATCGATCAATATTATAATATATCAGATATCATTTATTTTATTTATCGTGATAATGTTTCGAATCAGAAATATATAATATCATATTTATATCCAATTATTTTATTCAATCGAAATAAAATCAATATAATTTTATCTTTCTTTCTTCTATATTCCCCTCGAATGAAAATTTATTTCATCATATATCGGATTTATATTCGATCGATATAAGATTCGAAATATGATTCAATATCGATCATATTGATCAATATTATAATATATTGAATATCATTCGATTTATTCATCATAATAATATAATAAGGGAGAAATTTCTTTCGAATAAAAATTCAAAAATCCAATATCAAAAGAGAAATGATCAAAAAATATGATGAGAACAAAAATTTCGACAGAACAACAAAAAGAGATAATGAAGGTCTAAGAGGATATGAAATATACGAAAATTGATCCATAGATCAATATGATTATCAGGACGAAAGAGATCTATCCGGAATATTATTAAAGAATAGAATATATTTCGCGGATATTTCGGAATTCGCAATATAATTTATCCTAAATTTAATATTCGATTAATCTTATGAAATATAATATTAATCGATATCTTATCTATCGATAATTCCTAAAGAATATGATCGATGAATTTTATGGGCAATTAGAATTATCCGTCAAAGAATTCAAATTAAATCGATCTATTATTTATTCATTTTCGAAAAATATCCATCAAATATATTTTTTATAATTCGTATGTGTATATATTGTCGTCGAATTCCATTATCTTTATAAAGAAATATAAATATTATCTTATCTCAAATATGTAGATGATCAATTCGAAGACCGATCTAATTGATCATCATTTCAAAAATTCATATTATATATAAAAATAGAGGATATCTCTTCAGATCAAATATCACAAAAAATAATCAGATAATTCAGATAATAAGAATATGAATTCATTAGGTAATCCTTTTTCTAATCATCATAAAAATATTATAAATCATCATTAATTGATAATAAATGCATAAAATGTATAAGATGAGATATCAAATATTAAAAATTGAAATTTCATCATAATTCGACGATTTGCATTGTGATAGAATATTTTATGATATTTTATGCATTAATATAAGAAATTTCAAAAATAATAATAAATATTATAAATGTATTAAACAGATAATGCGCATAAAACATTTAAATTATGATTTATATAATATATTAATAAAATATAGATCAAGTGAAAAATGTGCATCATGCATATAAAATTTAATATTAAAATTTAATGATTGATGATGATTAAATGATATATTTTATTATTTTATGATATATTCGAAATAAATGAAAGAAGAAAAATATAATTTAATCTTAATCGAAAATATAATTTAACTTTAATCGAAGATATGATTTAATTTTAATCGAAAATATGATTTAATTTTAATCGAAAATATGATTTAACTTTAATCGAAGATGTGATTTAATTTTAACCGAAAATATAATATAGATCTCGAAATATATTATTTTTATATTTATTTTTATATTTATTTTTATATTTATTTTTATATAAGTTTTTTTAACTTAATATATAATATAGTAATAATTTTTTACTAACTTTTTAAAGTACTTTTTAATAAAGTATTTAATTTTACTATAATTTAAGTAAGTGTTTTTTTAAGTTAATTTTTTTAATTATTTATTATTTTTAGTTTTATAATAACGGACTTGGTCTTCACGCGTTATAGTATAAATACAGGTTAATAAAATAAATTAACTCTATTTTAGCTATACTAAGATAGGGAGAAAAGAGATATAAAGGGAGCTTATCTCTAAATAAAGTAGTATATAGCCTAAGCGTGAGCTAGCTATGCTTTAAGCTTTATACTAAATTATAGCTAATATAACTAGTTATAATATTATATAGTCTATAGTAAGTAAAGTAAGTAGCACTGTTATATTACCCCCCTCTAAAGAAGGCTTATTCTTAAGTCTTTAGGTTATAGTCTTTTTCTTACTAGTTTTTATACTACTCTTATCTTTAAAGCTGCCTTGTTATTTTCTTTTATTACTTTTAGGTCCTTCTCTGCTTTATATGCTTTTAACTAGGTATCTAGTTATACTAGTAGTCCTGCTTTCTTTAGATAGGCCTTATAATAGTCTCTTATCTTATATAAGGTGTCTATAAAGCCTTAGGCATTATACTAAACAGAATTTAAGTTATAAGCTAGCTAGAATACTTTATACTATAGTTAGCTATAAAATAGGTAACTATTAAGGATTTCCTATACTAGCCACTTAAAATACCCGTTAACCTTAATAGGCGGTTCCTTAGGTTTAATTTAGCTAAACAGTAAATAAGTAAAAGCCTTTTATAAATAGTCTATATAAAAGATATTAAACATACGTATATATAGTAGCAGCTTAAGGTAATAGAAGTATCCCTTTATATCTATAATAGAATAGAGTTTATATATCTGCTAGTTAAGCTTTTAGCTAGATTAACTAATAGTAAAGCTTTTAGATATAATGTATATTTTATCTCCTATAGAGAAGTCTAGCTTATAGTGCTTTTTATTAGCCTATTAAGCCTATTACTCTTATACTTAAGTAATTTCTTATTAAGCTATTTTTATAGTTAGCTTTATTATATTATATTAAGCTTTAGCATAGCTCTGCGCTTTCTTACGAGATATTTATTTATAAACTATAGTAAATACCTTTATATATTTCTTTTAGTTCTAGTAATAGATTAGCTAGTAGCTAAACTTAATTTAATAGAGTAATAAGCCTATAGTCTTATATAGCAAAATTACTTAAGTCTAGTCTATATAAAGTAGTAGGTTTAATTAGTTATCTTAATAATAGTTAATAAATAAGCGTAGGCGCTGGTTAATGTACTAATTTAAAATCTTAGTATTCCTATTAGTTTAAGAGTAATATAATATTAAGAGTTTTTACTTAATTTCTATTAGTTAGCATAGCTTATTTATGAATGCTAAGATAAACTAAAGACTATAATTAGAAACTATTAATCTAGGTAAACTAAATACTTACTAGATATAATAATAGTACTTATTAGCTACCTAAGTAGCTGTAGTTATTTTATAGTAAAATAATAAAAAATAGTATTTACTTAGCTAGTCTATAATAATAAAAGCATAGTTATATTTTTTTTTATTTAAAGGGAAGGACTTAAAGTTTATAGAAATATCTTACTATACTTACTTAAGGATTAGTAGTAATTTAAGTAAGCTTAAAGTCTTATTATAAGATATATAACTCTATCTATAAGCTTTATATATAATTATATAGTTATCTATATCTTTACTTATATAGCTTTAGTAGTAGTAGTTGTGAAGTAGCTTATTTATTTTTCTCTTATCTAGATAAGTAGTTACCTAAGTAGTATAAATAGCTTAAATAAAGTAAGTTTTTAAAAAGTATATAATAAACACTACTAGTTTACCATAGTATATAAGAAGGTTCTAGCTAAGTTTTTATGCTAGGTATTTACTAGAAAGGGCGTGCTCTTAAAATAGCTATAGACTCTTATAACTATAATTTACCTTAATAATACAATCAATTAGTAAGTGAGGGTCATTTAGGGGTAGTAAGACTATAAAAGTATTAGTAATAATTATTTTAATTATATTAATAGCTAGCATGCCTCTTGCTGATAGCGTAGCTAGGTTATTACTTATAGTTTTAATAAAACTAATATTAATTTACTCTACTAAGAAAAAAACATGTGTTTAGGCTGCTTTATTTTTATTTTTTTTAAGTCTTTAGTTTCTTTTACTTACGCGAGAGTGCATTAGCTACTATATTAATTATACTAAAATAATAAATAAATATTAGATAATAGTTTATTATATTTATTACTTAGTATATCTAGTAGGGAGTAAGCTTTTACTTTATAGAGAAGTATTTTAACACGTGATAGTTAGTTAAGATATTAAATAACTTTATAGTCTATAGGCCTATAAGCTGTAAGTGCTATTCTTAAAAACTATAAATTACAGCTAATATTTTTTTATTATATATATTATAGTTTATCTAGGGCTTACTTATAGTCTTAGAGTAGAAAACTATAAGTTACTAAAAACTATTCTCTTAAAGCTATAATAGTATCTTTATAATAATTCTATTATTTACATCTATCTCCATGCGTGTCTAACGGTAAAGTAAGTAGTAAACTAAGATATTATCTAATAGTATTAAATCTTTAGCTTACTAGAAGACTACTAGCTTATGTTTACTAAAAATATACTATATACCCTTCTTAAGTAGCTTAATAAGTAGTTAGATAATATATCTATAGTTTTTTAGAAAGGCTCTATAGAAATTACAGAATTTTAAAAAGAATTATAAGCTTTTAACTAATATAGATACTAGCTATTCCTATATAGTAGTAACCTTTTCAGGGTCCTTTTAAATCCCTTTTATGCTAATAATAAGGCCTAGGAACTTCGTTCTAATAATAGTAAACTTACTTTTCTTAATATCTGCCTAGAGGCTTGTGTTTTAGAGATATCTTAGTATCTAAATAATATACTCCTCATACTATAGCAGGTCTTTAGAGTAGATTAGAATATTATTAAGATAAATAGTATAGAAGTTATTAAGTAGGCTATAAAGTATCTTGTTAATATAGTACTAGAATATAGTAAGGTTATTATAGAGGTTAAATAATAGCACACGGTACTTATAGTTCCTATATTAAGTATAAAACATAGTTAGGTCCTTTATATCTTTATTTAGATATATATAATAAAAGGCCTGTTATATATTAAGCTTAGTAAATACTCTTATACGTGCTAGCTAGATAAGAGTTTTCTAAATTAACAGAATTAGATAGGCGTTTTTCTTAGTAATAGTATTAAGCTTATAGTAGTCAACACAGAAGCGCTACCCTTTTCTAGACTTTTTAGTAAATAATACTAGAAAAGTATATAAGGTATTACTATAAGTAATAATACCTTATTAAAGATAGTTATTTAAGTAGGCCTTAATAAGCTATAGCTATTTAAAAAATATGTTATATAATAGACTTAATATTAGCGTGTTTTTAGTTGTTAGTTTAATATCATAGTTAACACCTTCATAATACAGGGGTAGTATGTTTAAGTTTTTCTTTAAAAAGTAAACCTAAGTTATACTAGTATAGCTAGAGTAAAATAGTTTTTATTTAATAAGCTACTAAAGTTTCTTTTTTTTTATAAAGTTTTTATTTAAGTAATAAGGCCCTTCTAGCAAAGCCTTCCTTAAAGGGTTTTTAAAGTTTTAAAAGAAGAGTTCTAAATCTAGTAAGCTAAGCTTATTTCTATAGTTCTAAATAAGCTTATCTATTTTATAGATACTAGTATACTCTAGTATAGTTTCTTTTTATTATACGTATATTATAAAGGTAATAGCTTTTATAGTATAAATCTTAAGACCTACCTTAAAGAGGTCTTTGCGTAAGATAGACTAAAAATAAAAAATCTACTTATTTAACTCTAGCTATTATTATAAGTAAAGCTATTTTTTTTATTTTTCTAAAGTTTTTTTACTATACCACATGCTGGAGTAAGCGCTGAGGTGGTTTATAAATATATTATAAAATTACTATATTTATTAGCTCATCACGTCAGTCAGTATTAGCTTAATATAAGAGATTAATTTTAGTTAATAAATTTTATATTAGAATAATAATATTATGCTTGTAGTTAATTAGTTTATTATCTAGCTATTTAAGTACTTACTTCTTATAGTTAATTAAAGTACCTATATCTTTAAACAGCTTATGGCTGATTATAAGGTCGTGACAGCTAATATTACAGAAAATAAAATAAGTTAATAAGTAGTAGTTATCTAGTACTAGATTAACCTAAAAGTATTTATTTATTTATCTATTTAGTCTACTGTTGTAGCTAGCTAGGGGTATAGATTTTATTTAATAAGTTTTTATCTTAAGCCCTTTCTTAATAGCGCGTATGTGCTTTAGATGTACTAGAATAAAATTACTAGCTTTAGTATTAAAAAAGCTACTTAACTTAATAGCTAGTTTATTAATAGAAATATAATAAAATAGTATAAGAGCTAGTCTGCTAAATAGTAGTTAATAAAAGTTAAATTAGTTAATAACTTTAAAAAATAACTCTAGAAAAAAGACTTCCCTTAGAGTAAGTCTTTTCCTAATAGTTTCTTTATAATAAGCTAAAACTTCTTGTTATTACTAGTGTCTTAAAGCGTATAGAGTTTTTTATTAGTATTTATAAACTTAATTACTTTAGCTATAGCTTAAGTAGGTAGTTAGTAGTTTTTTATAAAGTAACTAAATTTTCCATAATTATAATAACTAGCTAGCTTAGGGATAGGTATTAGTAGAATAATAGTAATTACTATATAAGTTAGGTACTTAGCTTTTAAGTAAGACTACTAACTCAGTAGTAGCTAAGTCTTTTTAGTTTTTTTATTAATTTATTTAATAGCTTTTCTGGTGCTGAGAGCTAGCTCTCTAGTAAAGTCTTAAGCTAAGTTTATATACTTATTATACTAGTTATAGTATTATTATTAATAGATGTCTATTTGTGTACGCAGAGCGTCTAGGAGCTTCTTATAAAATTCTTTTATCTATTAGTCTATAAATAGACTATATTTTTAAGCTAAGTAAAAGAAGTTACTTTAAAATATAATAAAATTAATAGGGTTTTTAAAGTAGAGCTTCTAGAAATTATAGTAAGTATTAAGTTTTTTATATAAGTTATTATATATTCTTTTTAGGTAATTTATTATATACTAGTAGCTAACTAGCTACTCACTCTCTTTTACTATATATATAAATATTAAGAGATACTAGTTAACAGGACTTTCTGTATATGTATATATATAAAAGATAATATTCTCTTAAGTAGCTTATTTACTAGCTCTAGTAAACTAGTCTTAGTTAGCGTGTACCTTATTTTCTAGGATATTCTTTTATTAATTAAAGGTAATATTCTTACTGTTCTTAAGTATTAATAAATTAGAAAATTATACTAAACAGCTATTATCTTAATAGCTACCTATAGTAAACATAACTAATAAAGTAGTAAATAAATAAAGTAATATTTAAGAAGTTTAGTTACTAAAATCTTTTGTATTAGAACTATTGTTAGGTTCTATAATAATATAGCTAGCCTAATTTTAAGAAGTCTATAGTAGAGCTATAAAGTGTATTTTCTTTACTAATATTAATAATAGCATAAGGCTGGCCTTTACAGAGAGAAAGGAGTATATATTATACATAAGTTTTTTTATCTATACTTTTAGTATTTTAATCTTGTTTTCTTAATCCGCTACGCGTTTAAGCGTGTTATTTAGTAGCTAATAAAGCTTAATAAGCTTATCTCTAGCTTTATTAAGCTTAGTTTTAGCCATATTAAGCACTTTTTCTAGTGTATTAGTATAATTATAATATGTAAGTACTTTAAAATAGCTACGCTCTAACTCACTAGTAATTATTACTTAATTAAGAGTTATTAGAGTAGGAAGTGTAATCTCTATCTTTTAAGACTTATAAATATTAGTTCTTTAGATAGTGCTTTTAATAGTAGCTATAAAAAGTTTCTTATTATATTATGCCTAGATATGAAGCTTCTTAATAGTATAGTCTTCTCTAATTATATTATTAAAATAGTGCGTGGTAGTACACCTAAGTGACTTAGAGATAAGTATATAGTTATTACTAGTAGTTATTATTTTAAGATTAATTCTTATCTCTAGTGTGAAGAGCTTTTTTATGGTTCTAACTTATTTATTTTTATATATATATAACGCTTCTAGCTTTTAGTAGGGTGAAGTAATTAGCTAATTCTTTAGTACAAAAAAGATAAACTAATAGTGCTTATAGAAGTTAGTATTTCTAGTAAAAAGAAAAAAGTTAAAAAAAAAGATATTTACTAAAGCTCTTATAGCTTTCTTTTAATCTAATAGATATATTATCTACTACTATAGGTTTTCTAGTTACCTGTTAAGTCACTTTTAAGGCCTGTTATTATAAAGCTTATATAGACTATTACTCAGAGTTTTATTTACCTACTACTATAGGGCTTTTTAGTAGAGATTATATACTTAATAAACTAATAACTTAACGTAGTCATGTAATTAATTTTCTAGAGGCGGTTATTAATAAATTAAATGCTTAAATTAATTACGTGGGTTAACCTTAATATTATACTATTATCATCCAGCTAAATAAAAGTAATCTTAGTGTAATATAATAATAGGCTTAGTCTTTATACGTTATAGTATAAATATAAGTTAATAAAATAAGTTAGCTTTATTTTAGCTATACTAAGATAAGAAAAGAAAAGATATAAAGGGAGCTTATCTCTAAATAGAGCGGTATATAGCCTAAGCATAAACTAATCATACTCTAAGCTCTATACTAAGTTATAGCTAGTATAACTAGTTATAATATTATATAGTCTATAGTAAGCAGAGCAAACAGTACCGTCACAAGTTTAATAAACTTTAATTTTTTTTTATTTATGCTTTATTAATATTTATAAAATTTTAGTTATAAACTAACTTTATTTTTTATTTATTTTAAGATTTTTAAATATAATAATATTATTACTTTTTTTTTATTTATACTATATATTATTAATTTGTATTACTTTAGTTATTATTTTTAATACTTTTTTTTAGTTTATTTTCTTAAAATATCTTGTTTTTAATTTAGTTTTTAAGTTTCTAGTAATAAATTTTAATTAATAGCTTATTATTTTAATTAATTTATAAAGTTACTTAAATTTTACTATATATTTTATAGTTAATTTAATTTATTATAAAACTTAAATTTTTTTTAAATTATAATAAGCTTTTTATTAACTTTATTAAATATATAATTTATTTTATTAAAAACATTTAAAAACTAATAAAAACCTATTATGTTTTACTATTATAATTTTTTAGTTTCTAACTTTTTTAGTTTAAATTACTTAATTTAACGTATATTTTTGCTAAAAATTAAACTATTTTATAAATATATTTTCTATATTTATACTTATAGGTAAATTTTAAATTCAATTAATAATAAACATACTTTTATTAAACTTATAATATATAATATTTTAAATAAGTAAGTAATGTAAATAAGTAAGTAATAAACTTTACTAAGTTTTAATTACTTTATAAATAAATAACAACTCGATACTAACAGCTATTGCTATAATATTTAACTAGTAAATAGTTATTTTATTTTTTTATTTTTTTATAAGTTTTTAAAGTATGCTTAGTCTTTTATAATATTTATAATACTTTTACTTTAATATATTAACTTTTATATACTTTTTACTTTAACATATTTTGCTTTTAATTTGTGTATTAATATTAGCTTAAGTAATTATTTTTAAGCTTTCTTCTTTTATTAACCTTCTGTATTTCTAAATCCGCTTTTTTAATTACTTTTTATATTATATTACAGCCTTATTTGCTTTCTAAAGTTTAGTAACTTTTAAGTATAGTAATATATCTTTATATATTATCAACTTAGCACCTTTTATAAGCTAATAAATTAACTTAAAAATATAAGTAAATAAGCTATTTTAATGCTGCTAAATTTAATAATAAATTAGAACATTTTAAGACTCTAATTTAATAGTAGTTTTAGGTGTTTTTAATTCCTAAATAGTATTTTTTTTATAGGTAGAAATAATATTTAAAGCTAAATATTAAGCTTTAAGAGTATTATAATAGTATTACTCGCTCTGCTTACTATAAACTACATAATATTATAACTAACTATACTAGTTATAACCTAATATAGAGCTTAGAGTATAGCTAGCTTATGCTTAAGTTATATACTATTTTATTTAAAAATAAGCCTCTTTTATATCTCTTCTCTTTTTATCTTAGTATAGCTAAAATAAAGCTAACTTATTTTATTAACCTGTATTTATATAATAATGCGTAAAGACCGTGCCCGTTATTATAAATATAATATCTAAATTAAATAAAACTAAGCTAGTACCTTAAAAACCTATATAAATATTACTTTCTATAATTATCTCTTAATAAGCTATTTTAAATGCTAGTAGAAACTTAAGCTTTATAATATAATAAATATAGTTATAAATAAAATTCTTAACTTAACACTTATATGCGTCTTTTAAAGGTAAAAAATAGTTTATATTAAGTAGCTAAAGTAAATACAATAAAATAGTATATAAATTATAATAATTTTTTTTATAAAGTTACTAAAATTCAAGCAAATTATAGCTCTTATATTTATTAATTATTAGTAAATAATATACGCTTATTATATAATACTTTATATGCTTATTAAAGTACTATAATTACTAAATACTAAGTTTATTTATTATTTAGCTATTATTACTTAATAAAATAAGCTAATTTAATAGTATATTATTATCTTTATATTATGTAAAAAGGTAGTACGTTTCTATAAAAATAATAAATAATAAAATTATCTATTCTTAAGTATTAATACTCTAAATTATTATAATTTACTTATAATTACTTAACTAAACTATTTTACGTTAATTATGTTTATTAAAGCCTGTAATAACTTTACTATCTAAAATAACTTCTATTTAAAAGCTAGTTTTATTAAAGTTATATATATATTTATTTTAATAATACTATACTTCTCTTTTATATAGTATATATACTTAAACTATAGTTTAATAATCTTAAAGTTTTTACATAAAGCTCTTTAGTAGTTATATCTTTAATTATATATTATTTTAATTTCTAGAGTTTACTATATAAAGTTTTTTAGTTACTTAATACTAACTTTATTATTAGAGTATATAGTAAGTAGTTAATTAGCCATATTTTTTATAACATTAAGCCTAAAGAAAAATCTTTATAAATTTAAGTTAAGTGTATATTAAATAATAACTAATTTTTTTTAGTTTATTAAGCTTTTTTAAATTGATCTTATAATTACATTAAAAGGTAATTCTAGTAAATTATTATCTTAGTATTAGTTTAGAAATATTATATACTATTATAGCTTATTACATGCTTTATAGTTAGCCTTTTTTAATTATAAAAATAGCTAAAAATAGCCTGCTTTTAAAAATTAGTAAGTTGCGTTTTCTTAATAAAATATATTACTTACTTATTTACGTTACTTACTTATTTATGTTACTTATTTATGTTACTTATTTATTTATGTTACTTACTTATTTATATTACTTACTTATTTATGTTACTTATTTATTTATATTACTTACTTATTTATATTACTTACTTATTTATATTACTTACTTATTTATACTACTTATTTATTTATATTACTTACTTATTTATACTACTTATTTATACTACTTATTTATTTATATTACTTACTTATTTATATTACTTACTTATTTATATTACTTACTTATTTATGTTACTTACTTATTTACGTTACTTACTTATTAATTACGTTATTTATAATTATTATAAAATTATAAAACTTTTTATATATTTTATTATATTACTTTAAAAGTTGAGTTTTAACTATTTTATATATAATATACCTTTTTTTTAAAGTACTTAAATAGTTTACTAATATAAATAAATTTATTATATTTATTACTATACTACTTAAAGTATATTAAATATTAGTAAATTAGTTATATTTATTACTAATAATAGTTTAGTTATATTATAATTAATATTTTATAGCTTAATTATATTTAATAACTTTTAGTTTAATAAGTAAATACTATTATTATATAATAAAACTTTACTTAATTTAATAATAATATTAAATTATAAAGTAAAAGCTATTAAAAATTTACTAAAAATTTACTATATTTAATAGTAAAGTTTTTAGTATAATAAGCTTTAAAAACATAGTAAAATTAATAAAAGTTATTTAGTAAAGTAAAAGGTTCTATTATTTTAAAGTATAAAAAATTACTACTAAAAAACCAAATAAATTAAAAAAAATAGGTTTTAAATAGTAATTTTTTTTAATATTAATTAATTACTTTTATTTAGTTGCATTAAGTAATTAATTTTAATTATAAGTAAAAAAATTTACTATAATTTATTTTAATAAAACTTTATTTTTATTATTTTATTATATTATATACTTTTCTTATTTTTTTTCTAATAAGTTTTTACTAATTTAACTTTTAATACTTGCATTTAACTATTATTAATTAGTATTTTAAACTTTACTTATATTATAAGTTTAACTAATATTTATAATTTTATTATATTATTTTAATAAGTATTTTATTTAGTTTTTTATAACTATTTGTATATTATTATATAGTCATGTTTTCATATTATTATGTTTTGTAATAATAACTTTAAATAGTTAATTTATTATTATATTTAAGTTACTTAATTCATAGCTTTTTATTTTACTAAAAATCCTAGATTAGTAAATACTTTACATATGTTTCTACAGAATTGCAATTTAATATAGCTAGAATCCTAAATTGTTAAATTTCTAGTAGTTTCTAGCTCTCACCTATTTTGTGTGGTGCAAAATCAAAATCATGTGCCAAGATCGGCAACAGTTGTGCACATGCTAAAACCGAAGACCGCATCCTGGGTATCCGTAAAACACAATACAAACGAGTGTTGTCCCAAACGGCCGTTAAGCAAATCCTCCCTCCCCTCCCATACAATACTAGTCCCATGGATACTCTATTCCATCTGGATACCCGGGAGCTTAGTCAACCCTGGAACATTTGTTAGGCTGTCCTTAGACATATACTCCAACAGACGGGGTCGACTTACATCCATCAGCATCCTCGTTAACGGTCTTCCGGATAGTACACTTTTTAGCAGCGGTAATGTCCTGAGACCTGAGGTTACCGCAGGTAGCGCTGAAGCAGCCATTGGCGTCCATGGCCTTCTGGAGGGCATCGCCCTTCCAACCAAAGACGTAATCGCCGTGTTGGCCGTAGCCGGTGTTGTCTCCGGTGCTGAGATAGAAGGGCTGGGAGCCATCCTCTGGCCAGTCGGCCTTATTGTTGAACTGGGTGGTGTCCCATACGATCTACATTTATGCGTCAATGAATGAAGATATTTTTCCAAGCATAAGTGGCACGGCTCCGTACCTCGAGCATGAGCTGCGGGATCTTGACGGGGTGGCTTGCAGGGCAGTTGCCAGTAGACAGGAAGTTCGAAGGTCCGCTAGTGGGGTAGGCGACGTGATCCTTGTGATTGGGGGTGTCAAGGTTCTTGCCATCCCAGCAGCTGAATTGCTATTAGCATTTCACTCATGGAAGACAAATCAGGGATAGGAAGACCTACGTCGGGTAGAGGATATTGGATCGGATGCCACCTAAGCAAGGCCCAGGAGGGAAGCCCTCAAAATCGAGCCTGCTATCGGAGCAAGGAGCGAGGTCGTCGCCACCGAAATTGGGACCGGAGTAGCAACGGAAGCAACTCTGCGACTTGTACTTCTTCGCGCGATTCATGGGATCGCCGACAAGCATGCGGAAGCCCTAAGTGGCTGTAGTAACAGTTTCATTACGATTCCAAAGATTGGGGACTTACCGGCTTGAAAGCGGTGACCTTACCCTTTCCAGGAGAAATGTAATACACGGTGACACCGCCGCTGGTCTGTGTGGTGAACCTATCATTGAATAGGAATCTAAATGGTAACAATATCAGCGAGTATTGAGTCAATTCTTGAGCGTAGATGGAGAGTCCGTCTCAGAACTCCGGGATCGCATCTCACGAACCTTCCCGAAGCTTTTGAAGGCATGGACAGAGGAATGATTACTTTCACACGTACCTGTTAGGAACCTGAGGAACACGCTTGTAGCTACCGTTGCGGGCCCTGAAATACAAGTTGGCGGTCCAGTAGTTAGAGAGATCGTCGGCGGGGCCGCAGGTGGTGCAGCTTGCGATATTGGAAATATCAGTACCGGGCATCGAGGCATTGAAGGCGTTGCCTCCCACGACCTGATGCATGTGAGGGGTCGGGAACATTCCAGGGTTGACGAGGGGGTCGAGACGCTCGATCGTGATCTGCGAGCATCCGAATCGCAGGTGGTTCAAGCCAGCGGTGATCTGGGCCTGGGCGACCGCTGCGAAGACAAGAGCGGACCAAAGCATGGTGAGCGAGAGCTGTGTTCAGGGTAACTAACTAACGACCACAGACTGGAGGGTGAGAGGTGTGGGAGTGAGGAATGAGAGGCAAAGGGGACCAAGGCAGCTTCCCAGAGCCATTCATATCCTTTTAAGGGAGGAATAATCCATGGTCGCTAACGCTCCCTACATAACTGCCGTGCCATGCCATCTCAAAATCAAATAAATAGGAACAGTTTGGACGTATTAATAACTTGGCGCGGCCAATTCTTGGCCTGTGAGAAGATTGGCGATTCCCAGAACCTATCAGGGTAATTGTTTGCCTCGGGGCGATATTACCGCGACTCCACAAACGCCCGGTTGGATGGGTAGATGTCGGCAGAACTCGTGCAACAAGATTCATTCCACTCCATATCGACACAGAATTGTTTCCAAACAATACCGGCTCCGACACCATTGTCATTGTTCAAACCGGCCACAACACGGTACGAAGTGCTTCTTGTAGGCAATGATTGGTCTGAAAGATTGCAGCGGCGAAGTGCGTGGCAGCCCCCCTAACTGATACGGAGTCATTGACGAGGACGGTCTGCCACCCTTCTCCATTTAAACGAAGAACCGCCTTCTTTCCTACACCTGCCTTCAGTCTCATCATTGACGCTGTTTACATCCCTTCCCTACTCTTCCATCAATCAACAACGTTCACCATGCCAGGCAAGCCAAACTCAGGAGCTAATTCGGGACGCGGAAAGTTACCTCGCCCTCGATCATTTTACCGCGCCTACTTGAAGATCACGCCCACATACGAAACAGCTATAGAGAAATCGGAGAAGAGACGCCATGAAAACAAGGGCATATCTGTTGGAGGAAAACACCGCAGAAAAATCGATGCCGAAACTTCTCCAGCAATCACCTGTATCGGCCAATGATTTTCTTCTTTTTTCATGCCAGCAAACGCCAACTCTGGGTTAAAGGTAAACCCACTACCTAACTGCGCTTTTCCAGAGTCCCTGCCAGTCAGAACTGACAAGCCCACTCCGGATATTCAATCAATCGCCTTCTGATCCTCCCTTGTCCAGCAGCGCGGTTTGATGGAGCTCGAGTATTATTGCAACACAGCAAAGGGACAAAGTACTATTGAGCAGTCCCGTACATACGAGAAAGCTATCTGGAGACTTATGCCTTTAGGGACCGGAAATGCCCTTTACTATATGCTCTCTGAAAGTACAGGAGACTCGCCTAGGAGTGTACGATATTATCGGGGACAGGCAGATATACTTCAAGCAGGGCTCAGGTTGTTGAAGCTGCGCAAGAGCATTCATGCTGGTAAGTATAAGGATGTGGTGTGGGAGTCCTTACACGAAGTTGACTCCCCTGGGCTAAATTGTACAGGCAAAAGTGGTGGAGAATTTTGGGGGTGCCGAGCAGGGCTAGAGAGATCTAGTGTGGATGGAGCATTGTCTACTCCTCTGGCGTGATGATATGAGGATTTGGTTGGTTGGGCAGTAGATGTTTCCACCAGTTCCTTTTGCTATTCCAGGAATCCCTTCCCTGGAGATATATGGGCGCGGTTCTCGAGTTGCATATAAATTGGTCCCTAGAGGGGCCTAGAAATGGTAACTCCCTCGGAGACTGAAACAGACAATGTTTCCTGCTTCCGCGCACACCGCATGGTCGGAAAGTCCTATTCAACTTTAACTCATCCTCGTTTCATTCTTCAATTCGCCACTTGAAAAGTGCAACGTTTGGGCTCTGGCAGTTTCAATTCAATGTCTTTAGCATCCCCCAACAACTCACGGCAGAGAACTTACTATATACCATTGGCAGGAACAGAGTTGCTAGCAATCAAATTAATTAAATCAATAAAATCAATAAAATCCACTTCGTTAATTTGATTTAATGTATACAAAAAAGTACTAATTTAAATATTAATTTAATTTAAAAAAAGTAAACTATATATAAACTTATATAAAATTATACTTGTACTAGAAAAAAAAAAGTTAACTTATTTAAAATAACTTAAAAAATAACTACTTTAAAAAAAAGAAAATAAATTTACTAAACCTACTAAATAAGTATTAAACTAATTAATAATAATTAAAACCTGTTATTACAAAAGTACTATATATAAAAGGTTAAGAACTTAAAAATAAGTATTAATTAATAACTATATATAGTATTAAGTAATAATTTAAAACATTGTGTAAAAAAAAATAGATTATAAATAAAGTATTTAAGTAAGAGCTTAGGTGCTAATACAAAGCTAATATATAAATATATAATATAATAAAAAAACTTATAAAAAGGTTTTTTTTTAAAGACTTTTATAAAGTGTTATAAATAATTACTCTAATAGTACTTTTTTAAAAAATTCAAGTTTTTATAATAGGTATTTATATTAAGTTTTAAATAGCAACTTAATTTAAATTCTAGAAATAAAATTCTTTTATAATAGTTATGTTTTAAAAATTATTTATAAGTTACTATATTAGATTATTATACTTAGTTTATTTAACAAAGTATTTATAGTATTTTTATTTATAATTAAAGTATAGATTCTTAATTTACTTAACATGGTATTTAGTATTACTATTAATTTTAATAAGCTTTAGTAGTAAGTTTTACTAACTTAAAAGATATTTAAGTTTAAGTAATGTTTTTAATAAGTGAGTTACGTGAACAAGCAAGCTACGCACCTTATTAAGGTTTAATTACTTTATAAATAAATAATAACTTAATATAAGTAGCTATTGCTATAATATTTGGCTAGTAAATAGCTAGTCTATTTCTTAGCATTTTCGCATGTTCTTAAGTTATGCCTAGTTTTGTAATAGCGTTTATAATATTTTTACTATAGTATATTAACTTTAGTACGCTCTTTTCTCTAGCACTTTTTACTCTTAATTTACATACTAATATTTACTTAAGTAATTATCTCTAAGCCTTTAGCTTTTATTAGTATTTTTTACTTTTAAATCTACTTCTTTTTACGCTTCTTACGCTATATTATAAGCTTATTTACTTTCTAAAACTTAGTGACTTTTAAGTGTAGTAGTATAGCTTTATATATTATTAGCTCAGCACCCTTTACAAGCTAATAAATTAACTTAAAATTATAAATAAATAAGCTATTTTGATGCTGCTTAATTTAATTATAAATTAGAGCCTTTTAAGACCTTAATTTAGTAGCAGTTTTAGGTGTTTTTAATTTCTAAATAGTTTTTTCTTTTATAGGTAGAGATAGCGTCTGAAGCTAAATATTAAGCTTTAAAAGTATAGTATTTAAGTTAAATAGAACTAAGCTAGTATCTTAAAAGCCTACGCAGATATTACTTTCTGTAAATATAACTTAATAAACTACTTTAAACACTAGTAGGAACTTAAGCTTTATAATATAATAAATATAATTATAAATAAAATTCTTAACTTAGCGCCTATATATATCTTTTAGAGGTAAAAAAACAGCCTATATTAAGTAGCTAAAGTAAATATAATAAATAAAATAGTATATAAAGCGTAATAATATTCTTCTTTTTATAAAGTTACTAAAATTTAAGTAAATTATAGCTTTTATAGCTATTAATAATTAGCAAACAACGTATGCCTACTATATAACTTTTTATATACTTATTAAAGTACTATAACTACTTAATACTAAGCTTATTATTTATTTAGCTATTATTACTTAATAAAATAACTTAATTTAGTAGTATATTATTGCTTTTGTACCATACAGAAAGGTAGTATATACCTATAAAAATAATAAATAATAGAATTATTTATTTTTAAGTATTAATACTCTAGATTATTATAACCCACTCATGATTACCTAGCTGTACTGCTTTATATTAATTATATTTATTAAAGTCTATAATAATTTTACCGCCTGAAATAACACCTATTTAGAAGCTAGTTTTATTAAAGTTATAGATATCTTCTTTAGTAATATTATACTTCTTAATTATATACTATACGTAGTTAAACTAAGGCTTAATAATCTTAGAATTCTCATATAAAGTTCTCTAGTAATCATACTTTTAATTATATACTATTTTAATTTCTAGAGTTTACTATATAAAGTTTTTTAGCTATTTAATAATAACCTGAGTATTAGAGCGTGTAGTAAGTAGTTAATTAGCTATATTTCTTACAACACTAAGCCTAAAGAGAAATCCTTATAAATCTAGGTTAAGTATATACTAAATAATAACTAATTCCTCTAGCTTAGTAAGCTTTTTTAAATTAGACTTATAATCACGTTATAAAGTTATTCTAGCGTGTTAAGTTCTTAGTATTAATTTAGAAATATTATATACTACCGCAGCGCTTTATACACTTTATAGTTAGTTTCTTTTAATTACTAAAATAGCTAAAAATAGCCTACCTTTATTATAAATTAATTAAGTATTACTTTGTTAATGTATTGTACTTAAAAGTTAATAAATTACGTTTTTTTAGTAAGGTATATAACTTACTTATCTATATAGCTTATTTATTAAATACGTTATAACTAATTAAAACAAAGATATATAAAAAAAACTAAGTATATACTTAAAAATTTAGAAAGTTTAAGTTAGTATATAAATATAAAAACTACTTTAAAAATATAGTATTTTTATAAAACCTTTAAATTTAGCTTTTTAAATAGTTATTTGGTTTTAATATTTTATATATTAAGTTAAACTACGTTTTTTATTTAGTAGTTAAGTATAAGTAATTATTTTTAATTTATATATTTTTCTTAAAAAACTTAAGCCTAAAAATTTTTTTTAAACTAACTATTAAATATTAGCTATTTTTTCTATTATATAGTTAACTTCTAAAACTTATAATACTTAGTAAAACTATTTTTAAGTTTTTATAAAAGGTTTAAAACCTATTTAAAAGTGTTAGCTTATATTAGCTAAAAATAGTAAAACTTTTATAAATTTAAATATAGTATTATTAGCTTTAAACTATATTAAAAAGAGTTAGTTTATTTAATTATTTTATTAATAGTTTATATATACACCTAAAACTTATTTTATTACACTATTAGCTTTTTTAATTTAGCTATTAGTTTCTAAACAGTAGATTAAAAAAATTAGAGTTTAATTTATAGTTATATACAAAGTTTATTATAAAAAGTAAAAACAAAATTTTTTTTAAGTTTAATATAATTGTTTTTAAAAGACTATAGTTTATTTATACATGCTAGTAAAAAAAGTAAACTATATTTATAGTAGTTATATTAGTATAAAATATTAAGTGTTAATATTTTATAAAATAGTTTACTATAACTATAATATTAGCATTGTGACGGCCTGTCACATGACACGTTCACGGGAAGCGTTACTACGTGTCATCACGTCGTCATGTTACAGATAACGTTACTAGTCACGTGCCACGCTTTCACATGCACGCTATAAGCGCCTATATAATCCTCCTCCGCTCTCTTTCTACACTCTTTTCTCTTCTTCATACTAGAGTAGCTCTAATACAGCGCCTTATTGCTCGCAACCACTTGCAATTGCCTACAGGTTCATGCTGGCCGTGATATTACTCTAGTATTACCTCTTCTTTGGCCTGTGAAGGCGGTATAATATCAGTCAAACCAAGTGCTCAAACGTAGTTTGCAGTGCCGACAACTTTCTCACTCTTTTCAAGTCCTACCGTGATAGGCAACCCCAATTGCACTATGAGGTAGTGTAACGAAGCCCTGGATTGGCAGGCAACAAGTGATCATCCTACGACAGGCTCTCATCGCATTTAAATCTCTAGTCATCTCCAGATAACGGACCTTCTAGAGCTCTCACCAAGACACTCATTCACTAATCATCCTCAGGAGACGCACTTCCTGCAGGCTCTCATCGTGTTGACGACGACAACGATAACCTATAACAACCCTCCTTCAGGCGGCAATACACATACGTACCGGGCAAAAGAGTAGATAGCAGTGTGACCTAGCAGGTGCCTGTCTCTAGCTAAGCGGCAGTCTCTAGGGAACCGCGAGTAGACAAGACAGCTTAGAAGAGAAGGACCTGTAGGTAGAACGGTCTATATAAGCTGGCAGGCTTATAAGGTGTACAGCATTAGGAGGCAACATTAGATAATGACGATGATAATGACAACGATAACCCATACAGACAAGCGCCATTACGCCAACTCGGTAACTAGCGGCAACCTATAGACAAGCGTCACTACGTCTGCAGCGTGCAGACGGCCTAGTGCACACATAAGAATAATCTCAGTGCGTGTCATGAGGCGGCTGAGTGGAGAAAAAAGAGTAAGAGCTAGGAAGCCAAGCACTGCTAGCACTACCCGGTTGTAAACTAAGTTAGGACAATCTACACCCCCAGGCCCCTGCTTACAAGCCTGCTGAGTTATAGTAGCCATCAGGTTACTTTATGTAGTTGAAAACGTTAAACCTTATAATAATTCCTGTGAACTCTGCAGTAGTGTAAGGTAAGGATAAGATAAAATGGTGAAAGTAACCGCCCTGGAGCTGAGGGCCTTCTCAAGCATCGGCATTAATAACGACATTACCCTTTATCCAGAGGACACCCCACATCACTTCTATATATCGATAAAAGAGCTTGAAGATGACTGATGAGGTAAGCTTAGACGTCTAGAGAAGCAGGCAAGAGACAAGAGCATCCCCATAACCATCAAAAAGCGTACGAAGGATTGACAAACGTTATCCACCGACATTACCACATGGGTTAAAATGGATCCGACAGAGATTACCAATAAGCTTTATGAGCAAATTCTCTATATCAAGGCACTAGAGCAGCAGACTGACACTTTGTTCCGTATTACTAATGACGCCCTACATGCTGAGAGCGAGATTACAGAAGCCCTGCGCCTACCCAAAGTGGAGACTTAAGCAGAGAGGGCTGTAAAAGCTCGACATTAGCCAAAGCCAATTCAACTACTGGAAGAAGAAGAAGAAGAAGCAATTTTTAAAGCTCTTGAAACTCTGTTACAACCTGCCAAGCAACAATAGACACGCCAGAATGCCAGGTTCTCTTCTCTTCGCGGAGGATTAAGCCCTGCCCTGAATCGTACGCCTAGTGTAGCTACCTGACAAGAACTAACGACCCTAGGATCAGCGTACGCTACCCACTTAAGTGTCTCCCATAGCAAAAAGTCTGCCAAATTCCCTGACCCGCCTATTCTTAACAACGGCGTTAGTCCGACCTTTAAGAACTAGAACAAGCAGATGAGGAACAAGCTCAGGCTTAACGCCGACTAGTATGAGTGCGACAATCTAGACGCTATAGAAGTAGCATAAATTGCTTATATCCAGACTCGCATCACCGGTAAGGCCAGCGATTTTCTTAACCTTTTCCTAGACGTCTGAGAAGACCGAGAAGAAAGTTTTACTGTAGAAGAAGTGATATAGTACCTCTAGAGCGTCTTTAAAGACCCTAACCAACGCATTAAGGCGTGATAAGAGCTCCGGTCTCTCAGAATGAAGCCCTTTAACGATTTCAACTAGTTCCTAGCAAACTCCATGCGGCTTGCTAATCTCGCTAGGATACCACAAGACCAGTGAAAAGAAAACCTCTATAAGATGCTGTACAGTAAGCTATGTACACACATAGAAAGCAAATACGCCTAAAAGTACTGCACCTTTAAGATATACTATAATAAGGCTCAGCACATGGCACGCGGACTAGCCTGCTAAGAAGCTTCAAGAAGAGCAAGCCTGCGCCGGCTTTTAACAGTAAACTAGTAACTACTATAACCACCTTACTTACTAAGCAAACCTGCTACAGCTATAGCAAACCTGGTTATCTCTTACGTGATTGCTTGACGCCTAAGAGAATTGAGAGCAAAGCAGTTGATTAGGAAGAGCACATTAAGTACTCAAACGATGCCCTAGAACCAGACGAAAGCTCAGGAAATGAATTACTCTAGGCGAAGTCTCCTGCCTAGAGTCCTCTACTAGAGCATCTGATGCACCCATACGGCTAAGCGATATAATCGGTGGCCCTGCTCTTACAATGAAGTGTTAAGTTACTTTAGGTGGTGTGGGTATCAATTTTTTTAGCTTACTAGACACCAGAGCTGGAGGAACTGTTTTCATTCATTCTTGACTATACTAAGTTATCAAGAAACGCCTTCAACCCAGGTTCTATTATTTACAGAAAGGCATTCCTGTTGCAGGGCACAATAATCAGCCAACAGGCGTAGTCAATCAGTTCTTTTCAGCTAATCTAGTAATAGATGGGCATCACACTGCCACATGGTTTATCTTTTGCGACACTGGACGTCACGACCTGATTATCGGCCGAAAATGGATTGAATTGATAAGAACAATGCTGGACCCAATCAATCGACGCATAGTCTGGCCTGAAGACGCTAAAATCAATGCCAAACGCGATACCGTAATACCCAGTACGGCATTTGCTAAGCCAACAATCAACCTAATGTACTAAGAGAATGCCGATAGAGAAGACAAGCTGCTTGACGCACCTGCGCTAAGGAGAGGCACTTCATGGCATATTAATCCAGTAATAACTATCGCCAGTCTTGGTCCAGCTTCCGCACCTTTGGTTACAGGCACTATCTCCCTCGCCTCAGATAACGCGGCGCAATAAGCGATACCAGCAGCAGCTATAGGCAGCGCTAGAGAGAAACTTGAAGCACTTATCCCTGATTAGGCTCCGTACAAACTTGTAGACTATATTCTGTAGGTTAACCGTTCCATTAACGCTCTCCAGCCTTATCGTGGGTTTGCAAAGTACTATAAGTAGGACTGGAAGCCTGACTGAGAGCCCATTAATGATAAGAGATGCTAGAACCAACAGACAAGGACAATCTAGCAGCCAAAAGAGGCAAAGAGGTAAGAAGAAGAAGGAGAAAGTAATGTGGAGGCAAATAGTCTATAATTTTGCTTTGCTTTTTGCTAATTTTTGCAACGGAATTGAGGACGATTCCACTCTCTTTTGGAGGGGGGTAATGTGACGGCCTGTCACATGACACGTTTACGGGAAGCATTACTACGTGTTATCGCGTCGTCATGTTACAGATGACGTTACTAGTTACGTGTCACGCTTTCACATGCACGCTATGAGCGCCTATATAATCCTCCTCCGCTCTCTTTCTATACTTTTTTCTCTTCTTCATACTAGAGTAGCTCTAATACAGCGCCTTATTGCTCGCAACCACTTGCGATTGCCTATAGGTTCATGCTGGCCATGACAAGCATAGCTTTTAGATTTTAGAAAATTAGTAATAAAGTTTATAAAAATATTGTTTTACTTTTTTTTTAAAAATAAGTAAAAGCTTTAAAAGACTATAATACATTTTACAAAAAAATTAAATTTTTAATAAATATAGTAATAAAAAACGTATTAGTATATTATTTTAAATATTTAAAACTAATAGTATTTATATTATAAAATTTTAAAAGTTTTTTTATAACTAAAATAGTTACTAATAAAAAAATTAAATATAATTTTAAAAATTTTAATTTTAAGTTTATTATTATTTAGTATTACTAATTAGTTATAATAATATAATTAACTATTTTAGTTTTTATTATAGTAACTATTTATAACACCTTATAAAAACTTTTTAAAAAACTTTTTTTTATAAGTTCTTTTTTTTATTACGTGTTTATATATTAGCTATATATTAGTATATAAACTTTACTCTTAAATATTTTTACTTATAACTTATTTTATTCTTTTTTTGTTTATATAATGTTTTAAACTATTACTTGGTATTATATATAGTAATTAATTAACCCATTTTTTTTAAAACTTTTAACTTTTTATATATAGTATTTTTATAATACTATATTGTGTTACTAACTCTGTATAAAATAAATAACTTAAAACTTATTAAAATTCTTAAAAACTTTACTTTTTAACTCTTAACTCTAAAGGCAAGTAATAAATTACTTATAAATACTTTAATTAAATAAAAAACTTACTACTAAAATAGTATAAAAGCTTTTTATAAAAAAAATTATAAATTAAAGTAAGTATTTACTTGTCTAGTTTTTATTATTACTATTTTTTTTATTAATAAAAGTCTAGCTTTTACTACTATAGTAGAAACTCTTTTGCATAATATAATTTTTCTAGGTAATTTCTATTATACTATTAAATTATTATATAAAGAGAAGTTGATTAAGAACTATCTAAAAAGCTTTTAGTACTAGTTATTTACTTATTTAGAGTACTCTACTTATAAGTTCTACTTACTAAAGATCTAATTACTACTCTAAATAGTAAAATAGTATAGTATTTTTAATAGAGACGTTTTTTTAGTGTTCTATAAAGTATTACATAATTATAAAAGCTTTAAAAGCCTTTTTTAAAGATAGTATAGACTCTAGATTATTATCTTTAGAAGCAGCTAATTTTATTTATATTATATGTATAGAATACGAGAAAAAGTAAGCAAATCTACTATATAAAAATTATTTTAATATAAGTAGCTATAGAAATAGAGGTAAGCTTACTATACTAAGTATATTATTTTATACTAAATTACTTCTTAAGCCCGTCTAGTTAGCTGGGTGAGGACTTAGGTATTAGTTTATTAATATATTTAGAAAGAATAATCTATAGATTTTTTCTCTTTACTTATAGAACTTTACTAGAAATAAGCTATTTATAGGCCTTAAGCTACTACTACTATAAAAAGAGTATCTTTTTAAATAGTTTTTATTTACTAAAGTGTTAATAGAAGCTTATAGAGCTAACAGTAAGCATATTATTAAAATATTTATAATAATTTTAAAGTAAGTTAGAAATAGTAGCCTGTTTAAATTTACAGCTATATTATTATTTTAATTAAGTAATAATATTCTTCTACTTTAGCTACAGCTTCTAGGAGAAGTAATAAGTATATAAAGTTTATTTATTTTTTATATTAGATATAGCCTTTAGCAGTATAAGTATTAAATTAATTATATAATAATTAATATAAAGTAGCTAATTTATTATAAATTAGCGTAAGTAAAAATATTATAGGTGTAATAATTCTATTATAGTATTAGTATTAGCTAATTAGAAATATTATCTAAAAGAATATTATATAAAAGAGTTTTTACTATAGTATATTTAAAAATAGCTTAAGTTTTATAAACTTAATACTTAAGGTAACTTTAACTATATTTCTTTTACTAACTTTATTAAAATAACTACTTAACTCTTTTACTTTTTTTAGTTAATATTTTAAATTATAAATATTTATTAAATAACAATATAATAAGCTTATAAGAAATAAAGACTGGTATTTAATTAAATAAGTTTACTTTTACTATATTATTAGTTACTTATGAGAAAAAGCTTTTAATTTAGTAAAATTATTTTAACTAAATACTATATAGAGCTTAGTAAACTTACTTAAAAGTACTTATAAAAATTAAAATTAAAAAACTACTATATAAAAAAAGTTAGTTTATATAAACTAAAAAAAAAAAAATTTTATAGAATTTTATAAATATGTTTAAGAAATTAAATTAAATAACTTTACTCTAATTACATATTTAATAAAAGCTTTTTACTTTAACTTTTATTATACTTTAATTAAAGATAACTTTTTTAATAATTTTGTTAAATGTATAAATATAATTAGTAAATATTATAATAATATACCTATGTTAGTTTTAAAGAAAATTAATATAACTTATACTACTTAATTATAAGACTAAAACTTATATTATAAAAAAACTCTAATGTTATAAAAATTAATGCTATAAGTTATACTTTTTTTATTTAATTAGAAAAACGTATTTAAGAAATTTTTTATTTTAAATATAGTAAGTATAGTTACTTTATTTAAAATTACCTATTTTTTTTCCTTAAACTCTAATTTAATAGTCTACACTAAAGAAACTTTTTTTAATAATTATTCTACTTATTTTTACTTAGTTATAATAAATCTTATAGCTAGAAACCTAATTAGTAATTTAAGCCTAACTTATTAAAAGTTTTATTTTAAAAATAAGTTACTTTGTAAAATACTTTTAATATTAAATTTCTATTAACTTATAAACTTTTTACTTAATAACTAACTTTTAAAACTACTAAGTAAACGTTTTATATACTATTTAATAAAATAGTATATTTTACTTTATTACTATTTTAATTAATACTAAAGTAACTAATATAAATTATATTAGTAGATTTTTAGTTAGTATCTAGAGACTTTATTTCTTACTATTTTTATACATTCTATTTTTTACTAGTTTTAATAGAGAATAACTTAAAAAGAGTTATATTTTATATACTAATAGTATAACTTTCTACTATATAAATTATATTAAGAAGATTTGTTTTTACATAATAACTATACGAAACTATAAATTAATTTTTAGCTAATTTTAAATAAAAAAGCATAAAGCTAACTTTAACTATAATATATAAAAACTACTTTTTAATACTTTTTATTACTAGGCTTACAGCCTATACTTATTTTAATTACTAATATATTTAAAAAAAATCTACTAACTACTTAAAAAACCTTTTAGTAAAGCTTTTACTAAAAGGCTTTTACTTTAATACTACTTACTTACTTTATTTTTTAACTTACTTTTTAAAGTTACTACTAACTATTTAAATATAACATAATAACTAGTTAGCTAAAATAAACTATTAATTATAAGAACTTAATATTTACTTAAAACCTTTTTAGTAAATAATTTTTTAAAGAACTTTTACTTAAAAGCTAAATTTATATTTAACTACGTACTTAAATTTAATACTAAGTTAAATAAAAACTTTATAAGAAAGCTTTTTGTTTTCTAAAACTTTAGAAACTTTTTAGTAAAAACTTTACTAAAAAAGTTTTACTAAAAACTTAAACTTAACTTAAATATAAATATTTACTTAATAAAAGTAGTACTTTTTATTTAGTTTACTTAAAAATATAAACACAAAATCTTTACTATTTTAATAGCTAATATTAATAAGGCTTTAGTTCTAAAAACTTATACTAACTTATTTATAAAAGGTTTAAGAAAATACTATAACATTCTTAGAACGTTTTTCTATAAAAAGCTAATAAACTACTTAAACACTAACTATACAACCATAAAATTATTCTTAAAGAAAAAAAATAACCTAAATTTAGTTTTTTTAATAAACTGTTTTAAAATAAACTTAAAGTTTTTAGAAAGTATTTTAATAAGCACTTTACTAAAAAATATATTAAAGTAAGTTCTTTTTTTCTATTTTTTTCTATTATCTTTATAAAAAAAATTAATAAAAGTCTTTAATTTTATATTAACTATTAAGCTCTAAATACTATTACTTTTAAAAACTATTACTTAATTCTATTAATTTAAGAAATCTTATTATACCTTAATAAAGTAAAGTACTTTATAAAACTTAATATTATTTTAGTTTTTAACTACTTTTATATTATAAAAAGAGATAAATAGTTAACTACCTTTTAAACTAAATATAGCTTATTTAAGTATTTTATAATGTTTTATAAGCTAACTAATATACTAAGTACTTTCTAATATTATATAAATAATTTTTTTTTAGTTATACTTTAATATATTTTATATAACTTATATTAATAACATTTTAATTTATAGTAACTTTTTATAGAAATACTAGTAGTATGTAAAATAGATTTTAAAAGTTTTAAAAAAAGTTAGCCTATAACTTAATATTAATAAATGTAAATTCTATTAAAAATAGGTTATATTTTTTAAGTATGTTATTTCTACTAACAAAATTAGTATAAAGTTAAATAAAATAAAGAACATTTTTAATTAAGAAAACAATTATAATATAAAAAATATAAAAATATTTTAAGTACTTTTTTTATATTATAGTTCTACTTACAGCCTTAATAAAAAAGAATACTTAACTTAAATTTAATAATACTTATTAAAAGGCATTTAAACTTTAAAACTTGTATTTATAATTACTTTAATTTTCTAATATTTTAACTTAAAACTACTAATTATTATAAAAGCTAATTTCTCAAACTATATAACTACTAATATACTTTCTTAAAAAAACGAATAAAGTAAACTAAAATCTATTACCTACTTTTTAATAAAGCTAAATTTTACTAAGTATAACTATAAAATTAAAAAAAAAAATACTAGCTATTATATATTGTTTTAAATAATAGAACCTTAAACTAAAAAGTACTACCTTTTTAATTTAAGTATTAAGTAACTATAAAAACTTATAATACTTTACTATTATAAAATAGCTAAGTTATTAATAAACTTATTAAATTAAATATCTATTCTAGTTTAACTTTATAATTATGTACTAACTAAGCAAATAAGAAAAAAAACTAGATACTTTTATTTACTATATATAAAATGCTTTAGCTTAAAAAAAAGGCTATAGAGCTTAATAATAAATACTTTTTTATTTAAAACTATTTAATAATATATTAGAATTTAACTTAAGTAGAATAAATAAGTTGATTTAATAAATTATTAAAAATAAACTTTTTTAAATTATGTATAATTTTTCTACTAGCAGCTATATTAGTTATAAAAAAACTCTTAAAATTTATAGTTTCTTAAAACTTTTTTCTATTTCTAAAAAAAAAAAAAAAAGATATTTCTATAAATTTTGTTACTAATCTTTTAAACTCTAAAAACTATACTAATATTATAGTAGTAGTTAACTACTTTATAAACTACTAATATTTAATTTCTTATAGTAAGATAACTACTTTAACTATAGTTTACTTTTTTTACTATTATATATAAGTAGACAGTAGTTTTCTAAAAACAATTATATTAAATTAAAAAATATAATTTATTTCTACTTTTTATAATAAACTCTATAAATAACTATAAATTAAACCTTAATTATTTTCTACTTATTATCTAGAAACTAATGGCTAAACAAAAAAAGCTAATAGTATAATAAAGTTTTATATATATATATATAAACTATTAGTAAAATAACTAAGTAAATTAACTACTCTTAATATAGTTTAAAGCTAATAATACTATATTTAAATTTATGAAAGTTTCCTTTTTTTTTTAGCTAATATAAGTTAATGCTTTTAAATAGGTTTTTAAACTTTTTATAGTAATTTAAAAATGTTTGTACTAAGTACTATAAGTTATAAAAACTAATTATATAATAAAGAAAATGGCTAATATTTAATAACTAGTTTAAAAAATAATAATTTAAACTTAGGCTCTTTAAGAAGAGTATATAAACTAAAAATAATTACTTACTTTTAACTACTAAATAGAAAAACATAGTTTAGCTTAATATATAAAATATTTAAATAAAATAATTATTTAAGAAACTAGACTTAAAAGCTTTAAAAAAAATACCATATTTTTTTAAATAGTTTCTTTATATACATACTAACTTAAACTTTCTAAATTTTTAAATATATATCTAGTTTTTTATATATTATTACTTTACCCTACTATACTTAAATCTAAATGTTTTTTAAGTTAGTAAAATTTACTACCTAAACTTATTAAAGTTAATAGAAAAACTAAATACTATATTAAATAAATTAAAGAACTACATTTAAATTATAAGCAAAAATACTATAAATACTTAATTAAATAGACTAAATATAATGATTTAATATAAAAACTTATAAACAACTTTTAAAATATAACTATTATAAAAGAATTTTACTTTAAAAACCTAAATTAGCTTAAACTTAATATTTAATATAAATAATTTTTATAAAAGCTTAAATTTAAAATAAGAATACTATTATATTAACTATTTATAGTATTTTATAAAAGCTTTTTAAAGAAGTTTTTTTATTAAGCTTTTTTTATATATATTTATATATTACTTATATACCTAGTATATAAACCTTATTTCTAAATATTTCTACTTAATGTTTTTAATAAGTGAGCTGTGTAAACAAGTGAGCTGCGCACCTTACTAAGGTTTAATTACTTTATAAATAAATAATAACTTAATATAAGCAGCTATTGCTATAATATTTGGCTAGTAAATAGCTAGTCTATTTCTTAGCATTTTCACATGTTCTTAAGTTATACCTAGTTTTGTAATAGCGTTTATAATGTTTTTATTATAGTATATTAACCTTAGCGTGCTCTTCTCTCTAGCATTTTTCGCCCTTAATTTATATACTAATATTTGCTTAAGTAATTATCTTTAAGTCTTTAGCTTTTATTAGTATCTTTTACTTTTAAATCCGCTTCTTTTTACGCTTCTTATGTTATGTTATAAGCTTATTTATTTTCTAAAGCTTAGTAACTTTTAAGCGTAGTAGTATAGCTTCATATATTATCAGCTTAACACCCTTTATAAGCTAATAAATTAACTTAAAAATATAAGTAAGTAAGTTATTTTGATGCTGCTTAATTTAATTATAAATTAGAGCCTTTTAAGATCCTAATTTAGTAGCAGTTTTAGGTGTTTTTAATTCTTAAATAGTTTCTTCTTTTATAGGTGGAGATAGCGTCCGAAGCTAAATATTAAGCTTTAAGAGAATAGTATTTAAATTAAATAGGACTAAGCCAGCGCCTTAAAAACTTGTGTGAATATTACTTTTTATAATTATCTCTTAATAGACTATTTTAAATACTAGTAGAAACTTAAGCTTCGTGATATAGTAAATATGGTTATAGATAAAATCCTTAACTTAGCACCTATATACGTCTTTTAAAGGCAAAAAATAGCCTATATTAAGTAGCTAAAGTAAATGTAATAAATAAGATAGCATATAAAATATAATAATTTACTTCTTTTTATAAAGCTGCTAAAACTTAAGCGAATTATAACTCTTATAGCTGTTAATTATAATTAGACGATATACGCCTCCTATATAATGCTTTATATGCTTATTAAAGTACTATAACTACTAAATACTAAACTTATTTATTATCTAGCTATTATTACTTAATGAAATAGGCTAATTTAATGGTATATTATTGCTCTTATACCATACAGAAAGGTGGTACGTTCCTATAAAGATAATAAATAATAGGATTATTTATTTTTAAGTATTAATACCCTAGATTACTATAACCTACTTATAATTATTTAGCTGTACTGCTTTATGCTGATTATATTTATTAAAGTTTATAATAATCTTACTACCTAAAATAACGCCTATCTGGAAACTAGTCTTATTAAAATTATAGATATCTTCTTTAGTAATGCTATATTTCTTAATTATATACTATATATAATTAAATTAAAACTTAATAATCTTAAGATCCTCGCATAAAGCTCTCTAGTAATTATACTTTTAATTATATACTATTTTAATTTCTAGAGTTTACTGTATAAAGTTTTTTAGTTATTTAATACTAACCTAAGTATTAGAGCGTGTAGTAAATAGTTAATTAGCTATATCTTTTATAACACTAAACCTAAAAGGAAACTCTTATAAATCTAGGTTAAATATATACTAAATAATAACTAATTTCTTTAGCTTAGTAAGCTTCTTCAAATTAAGCTTATAATTATATTATAAAGTTATTTATAGCGGAAATGCATAATGCATAATACTATAAAGTCTTAAAGTTATATAAAAATTAATTATTTCTACTAGCTATAAAAGCAGGTAAGAATATTCTTTATTTATTAACTAATATAATTACGTGATACCGTGCTATTACGTGATATTATATAGTAATATCTTCTTATATGGTACCTTTAGTCCACATTTATAACATCATTCCAGCACGTTAAGTTCTTAGTATTAATTTAAGAATATTATATACTACTACAGTACTTCATACGTTTTATAGTTAGTTTTATTTAATTACTAAGATAACTAAAAATAGCCTATTTTTATTATAGATTAATTAAGTATTACTTTGTTAATATATTACGCTTAAAAGTTAATAGATTACGTTTTTTTAGGAAGGTATATAGCTTATTTATTTATATAACTTACTTATCCACACAGCTCACTTATTAAATACGTTATAATTTATTTTTTTTATTTTAATTTTTTTACATAATATTTTAAACTATTACTTAGTATTATATATAGTAATTATTTAACGCTTTTTTTTAAACTCTTAACTTTTTATATATAGTACTTTTATAATAGTTTTTATACTTACTTAAAGAAAACTTTTTAGAGTATTAAATTCTACTTTATTTTAGTAATAGAATTTTTCAAATAAACTTATTATTAAAGTATATATTATTAATAATTTATTACATAAACTTATTTATTTTACTTTAGTTTAATTTTAGTGTTTTATTAAATAGTTTAAAGTAAAAAAGTATTTGTTATTAAACTTTATAAGCTTTTTTTTAAGCTAGAATATTCTATATATAATAAGTAATGTATTTTATAAGTGAGCGCTCTACACAAGTGAGTGTTCCACTTCAAAACTTATTAAAAAATCAAGAATTTATATTCAAATATCTTAATAACTATATAATGATAAATTCTAAAAATTTAACAGGTAACTGGTAGTGCTTTGGAATAAATACAATTAAATTTTTAGTAGCTGAAAATTAATAGTTATTAAGATAGTAGAATTTCGGCCCCTAAATTCACTTTTTCTTAAATATCTTAATAACTATTAATTACTAGCTTTTAAAAATTTAATGGTATTTATTCTGAAGCACTATCAGTTACCTGTTAAATTTTTAGAATTTATTATTATATAGTTATTAAGATATTTGTATGTGAATTCTTGATTTTTTAATAAGTTTTAAAATAGAGCGCTCACTTATATAAAGCGCTTACTTATAAAATATATTAAAAGTATTTAATTTCTTACTCTACTTACTAAACTAATATATAATTATAAAGTTAAATTAAAATAAGTATTTAGTTTAGTAAACTTATTAGTAGCTTTGTTATTTTATAGTTATAAAGTACTATAAATTCTTATAGTTACTTAATACTTAAATTAAAAAAGTAGTATTTTTTAACTTAAGTTTTTATTATTTAAAATAGTATATAATAGTTAATAGCTCTTTATTATAAATATTATAGTTACTTTTAGTAAAGTTTAACTATTTTAAAAAGTAAGTAATAAATTTTAATTTACTTAGTTTATTTTTTTAGAAAAATACTTTAGTAATTATAGAGTTTAAAGAATTAGCTTTTATAATAATTAGTAACTTTAAATTAAAGTATTAAAAAATTAAAGTAGTTTTAAATACATGCTTTAAGAATTTAAACACTTTCTAGTAAATATTATTAAATTCAAATTAAGTACTTTTTTAATCAAGGCTGTAAGTAAAAACTTAATAAAAAAAAATTATTAATAAATTATTAGTACAAATTTAATAAACTTTAAAAATATATTTATATTTTTTATATTTTTTATATTTTTTATATTTTTTATATTTTTTTATATTTTATATTTTTTATATTTTTTATATTTTTTATATTTTTTATATTTTTTATATTTTTTATATTTTTTGAGAATTTCTAGTTAAGAATATTCTTTACTATATTTAAATTTATGCTGATTTTTTTTATTATAATTATATACTTAAAATAAGTAACTAATTTTTAATAAAATCTATATTTATTAATATTAACTTAAAGGCTAGCTCTTTTTAAAACTTTTTAAAATTTATTTTATATATTAGTTATATTTATATTAAAAAATTTATAAATTAAAATATTATTAAAATAGATTGTATAAAATACATTAAAAAATAGTTAAAAAATATTATTTATGTAGTATTAAAATATACTTATTATATTAGTTAATTTAAAGATTATAATAAAATATTTAAATGAGCTATATTAAGTTTAAAAAGTAATTAACTATTTATCCTTTTTTAGTACATAAAAGTAATTAAAAACTAAAATAATATCTAACTTTATAAAGTACTTTTAAAGTAAAATAAAGTTTTTTAAATTAATAAAATAAAATAGTAGTTTTTAAAAGTAATATTATTTAAAGCTTAATAGTTTACATAAAATTCAGAATCTTTATTAAGTGTTTTTTTAATAAAAATAACTAATATAACTATAAAAAACATACTTACTGTAATAAATTTTTTCGTAAAATAGTTATTAAACTACTTTTTAAAACTTTTAATTTATTTTAAAATATTTTATAAAAAAGTCTAAATTTAGTTACTTTCTTTTTTAAAAAATTATCTTATAGTTGTATAAATAATATTTAGGTAGTTTATTACTTCTTTATATAAAAATATTTTAAGAGTATTATAGTAATTTTCTAGAACTATAGTAGTTAAATTTAAATAAGGTTTTAAAACTAAAGCCTTATTAATATTAGCTCTTAAAATAGTAAAGATTTTGTATTTATATTTTTAGGCTATTTATATAAAGAAAACTACTTTAATTAAGTAAATGTTTATACTTAGTTTAGGTTTCTTATAAACCTTTTTTAGTAAAGATTTTACTAAAAGGTTTTTAAAAAAAAGGTTTTTTTTATAAAAGTTTTATTTAACTTAGTATTAAATTCAATTGTTTGTTTAAATATAAATTTAAACTTTAAGTAAAAGTCTTTTAAAAAATAGTTTACTAAAAAAGTTTTTAAGTAAGTATTTAATTCTTATAACTAGTAGTTTATTTTAATTCATTAATAGTTGTGCTAAATTAAGTAGTTAGTAATAACTTTAAAAAATAAGTTTAAATATACTATATATAAATAGTATTAAAGTAAAAGCCTTTTAGTAAAAAGTTTATTAAAAAGTCTTTTAAGTAAGTAGCATAATCTTTTAAGTAAGTTAGAAATTAAAGTAAATATAAATAATAAGCTTAGTAATAAAAAGTATTAAAAAGTAACTTTTATAAGTTATAGTTAAAGTTAACTTTATACTTTTTTATTTATAGTTAGCTAAAAATTAGTTTATAATTTTTAGTAACTATTTTAAAAAAGTAAATATCTTTAACATAATTTAGATAATAAAAAGTTATGTTAATAATATATAAAATATAACTTCTTTTAAAGCGTTTACTATTAAAACTAGTGAAATAAAAAATATTTAAAAAGAGTTTTTAAGTATAAGCTAAAAGTTTCTTAATATAATAAGTATTAATAGGTCTAGTATTAATTAAAGTAATAATAAAATAAAAAAAACTATTTTATTAAATAGTATATAAAATATTTACTTAATAATTTTAAGAACTAGCTATTAAATAAAAGAGTTATAAGTTAATAAAAATCTAGTATTAAACACGTTTTAAAAAGTAACTTAACTTTAAAATAATGATTTTAGTAAGTTAGTTTAAAAAGTTTAAAAGTATTTTATTTATAAAAAAATTTAAATTTAAAAACAAAATAAAAATTAGTTAATTATTAGAATTTAGAAAAAACCTTTTAATGAGCGTATATTAAGGGCGGCTTAAAAAAGCCGTTAAGTATTATAAAAATTAAAAATATTTATCTGTTAATAAATACTCTTAAGCCTAAAGAGCTATATTAAGTTACTAATAACATACTATTAAGTTATAAGTAGTTATTAAAGTTTAAGACCTTATAATAAAGATTTTTTTACATTAAGCTATTATAATATACTAATAATATAGTAATGCTAGTAACTCTATACAGCCTAACTAATTACATAAAGGGATACTAGAATATGAAAACTACTTAACTTAAAGCTATTCTAGTAGATAAATAAGGTATTTTTAGTTTTAACTAGCTCTAAAATCACGTCAGCACTTTATAATATATATATAAGTATAAAATTTCTATTAATATAGTAAGGGCGCGAATAAAGTCTAAGTATTACTACTAAAAGTAAAGAAAGTTATTAACTAATAGAGTTATAAAAGTAGCTAATAAATCTATTAAGTTAAAATATAGATAACTAAGCTGCCTTAGTGAGTTAAGTTAATATTAATACTAAAATACCCCCTTAAAAATAGTATACCGCACCTGGATATATATATAGCAAAATTAGAACAGGTTAGTAGGTAATATAATTAAGGGCTTTATACTAACTAGATAAAGTCTCTAAATTATTCACCTATAAAATATAGACAGCTTATAAAGGGAGATTTTTATAGATAATAGAAAACTAGCTTTAAGATAGTATCTAAACAGCTAGCAAGCTATAGCACTATACTATAACTAAGAAAGTAGTAATAAAAGGCGTAGGTAATACACTCTCTACTTATACTAAAGGTGCTGAAGGCTGAACCGGGCTGGTGACCTATCTAGAACATAGAAGTAACTTAGTTTATATTTAGATTGTGCTAGAGAGCACGCTTTTTGCCTCTAGTAGGGTGTCGCCGGCGTAGAGCCTACGTACCGAAGTCGCTACCTGAAGAGATAGTATAGTGGCCGGAGAGGACGGATGCGCATGTCGGTAGGCTAAGAGGGCAGAATCTAGAGAGCTAGAGCGAACCTGACTCGTACTCAGGCCGGCTGTGAACGCATACACGGCGTAGGTATCACCTTTCTCTCCAACTTCTTTTAGAAGGCTGGAGCGAACCCGACTCGTACTTGGGCCGGCTGTGTACGCGGACACGGCATAGGTATCACCTTTCTCTTCAACTTCTAGCGGTGCTGCCAGAGGCCTGCTTAAGGTGCAAACTTCTAGGGTGCAACTACCAAGAGTCCTCCCCTGCATGGCGACAGACTGCCTACGCAAATAGAGACAGCCTAAAAGTAGCACTGCAGAGAGCCTCGCAAACTCTCTACTATCTAGACCTGGTGCGACCGGATCCGTTAAGTTCGACACAGGTAGCACGAGCATCAGGAACCTAGATAGGACCCTAGGGGCCGAAATTCCAGGCCACCCACGAGAGATTTAACGACGGATTCTCGACGGACTTAACGACCGAACGATGGCGGCCGGATGCGCTTCGACGGCGACTCACTGGAGGGTCTCAAACAGCGTGGTGCTCGCAGCCCTCGACGCAGGCCGGCTGGTTCATACCTAGATTGCCATCTAGGCACCGCGGACTTAGGCCACCGGCGAGTTATTGGTCTTAGGCAAACTTGAGTGGGACTTGACAAGACGGTAAAACACAAGCTTGGTTAGTAGGAGGCTGATGGACTGATAGTTGCGCGGCGTCAAATTATCACTGGGCCCACTCCTGCAAGACACGGACGGCCTATCATCTCTAAGAAGGATATAGGTAACGCGAAGCAATCTGCTAGGCGTGAAAGGGATTATGGGGCGTGGCATATAATGGCAGCGATGGATGGCTCCAAGGTGCTTGCCTCTATAAGGTGGAGCCTTAGTAGACTCGTACGGCCTTGCATATGGGTAGTCCCTTTTGGGCACCTATATATGGCGGGCTTTACAATGGGAGGAGGATCACACCCTCGCCAACAACACTGTCTATGTGGCCCGAAAGGACGGATGCGCGTGTCGGTCTATCTAGAGTGTGAGTGGCAGCGCCGCTGAGATAGGCTTAAGGAGCAAATCAGGGAACTTATACGTCTACAGCGTATAGTAGGGAACTTGAGTGGGCAAGTTGTGGCAACTCTACTGTATGATATATAATATACATGTTTCTCTGGGATACGCCAGGACTCAAAATCCTAAAGAAAGACTACCTCTTAGAGATTCCAGGAGTTCCACTTAAGACAAAAATCAACAAGAGAAGAAACGCAGACAACTCTGAGCTAATACACGCTATATGCGAAGCCACTAAACAGCTAGTACCAGGCATAGCTATTACCTGAATCTGATGGCTACACGACCCCAAGGCGCAGGAGATACGCCGTAGAAACGCTGAAGGTAGCTGAGAAGAGCCAGAAAAGACCCATAAGACTCTAATTATTAGGATACCCACACAGGCGATCTAATAGAAGATTATAAAGAGTAGACTAGTTATCAACTCCCAGCTCTTTAAAGCAAGGCTATTTAATAATAATATAATTATTAAATAATGTTTTTAATATAACTAATAGGGCTATATCTAAAGTGTATGTGGAAAAAAAATATAGTACAGACATTACATAAGCCTATATAATATAATAAAATATTCTTAGAAAAGAGTATCCTATGTAAACTATAAAAATGCCTATAAAGTATGGTAATAAAAAGAGTATAAGATATTCTAGAGCTATCTAGAAGAGATTTAGGTAAAAAAAAATAGCCTTTCTTAAGTAAACGCCTTATATCTATACTATAAAGAAAAAACAAGCAGAATAATTAAACCTTTGTGACGGTGCTACTCGCTCTGCTCGCTGCAGGCCACATGATATCGCGACTGGCTACGCCAGCCACGACCTAGCGCAGAGCTCAGAGCATGGCTAGCTCGCGCTCAGGCCATGCACCGCCCTATTTAGGGGCGAGCCCCCTTTGTACCTCTTCTCTCCCCATCTTAGTGTAGCTGAAATAGAGCCAACTTATCCCGTCAACCTGCATCTATGCTACGACGCGTGAAGACCGAGCCCGTCATCACATTACACTAAGATCCCTCTCATTCGGCCGGATGACGGCGGCATAATATCGAGGTCAACCCGCGCGATCAACCTGAGCGTTCGATTCATCAACGACCGCCTCTAGAGGATCAATTACACGACTACGCTGAGTCGTTAGTTCGTTAAGCATACGATCTCCACCGGAAAGCCCTATAGCGGTAGGCAATTGAAACCCTGAGCGATAGCCTGTATAAGCCCTGCAGCGGCAGGCCTTGAGAGCGACTCAGTAGGTAACCGGAAGACCTACAGCGGTAGGCAACGTACCCATTAGATTGGAAGAGAGCTACGAGAGCTCTAGCGAACACCCCCCCCCCCCTAACTTTCTTCTCCCTGCTAGAGATACCGACCCCCGTGAGCACCACCAGCCCATCTTCTTTGTGCTAGAGAATCAGCCAATTGCTTCACCCTGCTAGGGGCCAGAAGCGCTATACACATACAAGAACGGATAGGTTAGGACCATGGGAAAGCTCTCCACGCTAGAGATGAGGGTCGATTCTAAGGCAACAGCCACTAGTAACGATTACATGCCTATCCCTAAGTCGCTCAGGTGTGCCGCCACGCACTACCCTGACAACGTGATTGGAGAAGACTACACCATCAAGAAGCTCCGCATCCAGGCACGACACGACAAGAAACCCTTCGTGGCTACTATTAAGAGCACTACCTGGGGAACCGACACCCACGAGCTTCAGGAGATAGAGGTTACGCTTTCCACCCTGATGACCCTCAATCAAGCGATAATCGCTAGCGAGTTAGAGCGTAGCCATCTCAAAGTACTCACACATCGCGACCATGCCGATACGCTAGGAAAAGCGCTCAACACGGCTGAAACTGAGCTTAACGAGGCTAGAGACGAGCTTGCTGAGCTTTGTCAGCTACTGAATAACACGCTTGAGCGCGTAGCGGATCAAGAAAACGAGATCAAGACACTAAGAGTACAGACAAAGAAACCTACGTACAATATACACTCCTTTCTCTCTGCAAAGGCTAGCCTTGCGCTATTGTCAACACCAGCGAAGAAGACATGCTTCATAGCTCTGCCATAGACCCCTTAGAACCAGGCTAGCTATGTCGCTGTAGGACCTGACGATGGTTCTAATACAGGAGATCTCAGTAACCAAACTCCTTGAGTATCACTCTACCTACCTGCCACTCTACTAGCTACGCCTACCGTAGGCAGCCATTAAGGCAACAGCCGCTTAGCACGATTTCCCGACCCGCTAATGCTTAAGGACGGCAAGGATGTCACCTTTAATTAATAGAGGGATGTCCTAGAGGATAAGGTACGTGCTAACTAAGACTAGTTCACTAGAGCTAGCGAGTAAGCTACCTAGGAGAACATCATCTCTTATATGCGTACGCGTACGGAGGGTCCTGCCAACTAGTACCTCTCAACACTCATACGTATAGTAAGAGAGAGTGAGCAGCTAGTTAGCTACTAGTACATGGTAGATTGCCTAGAGAGGACGTATGGCGACCTACACAAGAGACTTAACGCTCACCGCGATTTCCAGAAGCTCTACCTTAGAGACCCTGCTAATTTTGCTATATTCTAGAGTAACTTCTTCCGCTTAGCTTAAGAACGCAGCCTGCCTGCAGACTAATGGGTAGAAGAATTCCATAAGAAGCTCCCAGACGCTCTGCGTACGCAGATGGGCATCTACTAATAGTAGTACCGTAACCAGTATAATAAGTACATAGACCTGGCTCAAGACTTCACTAGAGAGCTAGCTCTCAGCGCCAGGAAAGCTACCAAGTAGATTAATAGAAGAACTAGAAAGACTTAGCTGCTGCTGAGTTAGTAGTCTTGTCTAGAAACTAAGCACTTAACTCACGCAGCAGCTATTACCATCCTACCAATACCTATCCCTAAGCCAGCTAGTTACTATAATTACGGGAAACCTGGCTACTTTGTAAAAAACTGCTAACTACCTACTTAAGCTATAGCTAAAGTAATTAAGCCTATAGATACTAATAAAGAGCTCTATACGCCCTAGGATACTAGCAATAATAAGGAGTTTCAGCTTGCTATAGAGAAACTATTAGGGGAAGACTTATCCTAGAGGAAGTCTTCTTTCTAGAGTTACTCTCTAGAGCTACTAACTAGTTTAATTCTTACTAACTACTATTTAGTAGACTAGCTTTTACGCTGTCCTGTTATATCTCTATTAATAGACTAGCTATTAAGCTAAGCGGCTTTCTTAATATTAGAGCTAGTAGTTTTATTCTAATACACCTAAAGTACATACGCGCTATTAAGAAAGGGCTTAAAATAAAAACTTACTAGATAAAATTTATCCCCCTAGCTAGCTATAATAGCAGACTAAATAGATAAGTAAATAAGTACTTTTAGGCTAATCTAGTACTAAATAACTACCGCTTATTAATTTATTTTATCTTTTATAATATTAGCTGCTATAATTTTATAATTAGCTGTAAGCTATTTAAAGACGTAGGTGTTTTAATTAATTATAAAAAGTAAACACTTAAATAGCTAGATAATAAGCTAATTAATTATAAGTATAATATTATTATTTTAATGTAAAATTTATTAACTAAAATTAATCCCTTACACTAAGCTAATACTAACTAACGTGATAAGCTAATAAATATAGTAATTTTATAATATATTTATAAACTATCTTAGCACTTATTCTAGCATGTGGTATAATAAGAGAATTTTAAGAAAATAAAAAAATAGCTTTACTTATAATAGTAGCTAGAGCTAAGTAAGTAGACCTTTTATTTTTAACTTATTTTACACAAAAATCTCTCTAAAGTAGGTCTTAAGATTAATACTATAAAAGCTATTACCTTTATAATATATATATAGTAAAAGAAAACTATGCTAGAGTATACTAGCGTTTATAAAATAAATAAGCTTATTTAAAACTATAGAGATAAGCTTAGCTTACTAGACCTAAAACTCTTCTCTTAAGACTTTAAAAACCTTTTAAGGAAGACTTCGCTAGAAGGGCCCTATTATTTAAATAAAAACCTTATAAGAGAAGAGAAATTTTAGTAGCTTATTAAATAAAAGCTATTTTACTCTAGCTATACTAGTGTAATTTAAGTTTACTTTTTAAAAAAAAAACTCAGACATACTGCCCCTGTATTATAAAAGTATTAACTATAATATTAAACTAATAGCTAAGAATATGCTAATATTAAGTTTATTATATAATATATCTTTTAAATAGCTATAGCTTATTAAGGCCTATTTAAATAACTATTTTTAATAAAGTATTATTACTTATAGTAATGCCTTATATACTTTTCTAGTATTATTTACTAAAAAGCCTAAAAAAGAGTAGTGCTTTTATGTTAATTACTGTAAGCTTAATACTATTACTAAGAAAAATACCTATCTAATTCTGCTAATTTAGGAGATCTTTACTTAACTAGTATATATAAAAGTATTCACTAAACTTAACATATAATAAGCCTTTTATTATATATATTTAAATAAAGATATAGAGGACCTGACTATGTTCTATACTTAGTATAGAAACTATAAGTACTATATATTACTATTTAGTTTCTATAATAGCCCTGCTATATTCTAGTGCTATATTAATAAAATACTTTATAGTCTACTTAATAACTTTTATACTATTTATCTTAATAATATCTTAATTTACTTTAAAGACTTGCTATAGTATAAGGAGTATGTTACTTAAGTATTAAAATATTTTTAAAATATAAACCTCTAGGTAGACATTAAGAAGAGCGAGTTTACTATTATTAGAATAAAGTTCCTAGGCCTTATTATTAGCATAAAAAGGATCTAAAAGGACCCTGAGAAGGTTACTGCTATATAGAAATAGCTAGTACCTATATTAGTTAAAAGCCTATAATCCTTTCTAAAATTCTGTAATTTCTATAGAGTTTTTCTAAAAGACTATAGATATATTATCTAATTACTTACTAAGCTACTTAAGAAAGGTATATAGTATATTTTTAGTAAATATAAGCTAATAGTTTTCTAGTAAGCTAAAGATCTAATACTATTAAATAATATTTTAGTTTACTACTTATTCTACCGTTAGACACGCATGGAGACAGACGTAAGTAATAGAGTTATTATAAAGATACTATTATAGCTCTAAGAGAATAGTCTCTAGTAATCTATAGTTTTCTACTTTAAGACTATAAATAAGCTTTAGATAAACTATGATATACATAATAAAAAAATATTAGCTATAATTTATAGCCTTTAAGAATAGCACTTACAGCTTATAGGCCTGTAGATTATAGAGTTATTTAGTACTCTAACTAACTATTATATATTAAAGTATTTCTCTATAAAGTGAAAGCTTACTCCCTACTAAATACACTAGGTAATAAGTATAGTAGATTATTATCTAATACTTATTTATTACTTTAGTATAGCTAATATAGTAGTCAACGCGCTCTTATATAAGTAAGAGAAATTAAAGATCTAAAAAGATAAGAATAAAGCAGCCTAAACATACGTCTTTTTTTTAGTAGAGTAAATTAATATTAGCTTTATTAAGACCGTAAGTAATAACCTAGCTATATTATTAGTAAAAAATATACTAGTTACTAATATAATTAAAGTAATTATTATTAATACTTTTATAATCTTACCGCCTTTAAATAACCCTTACTTATTAATTAATTATATTATTAAAGTGAATTATAGCTATAAGAGTTTATAGCTATTCTAAGAGCGCGCTCTCTAGTAAATATCTAGTATAAAAACTTAACTAAAACCTTTTTATATACTATAATAAGCTAGTAGTTTTTACTATACACTTCTTAAGAATCTACCTTATTTAAGCTATTTATGCTACTTAGGTGACTACTTATTTAAATAAGAGAAAAATAAATAAGCTACTTCATAACTACTACTACTAGAGCTGTATAAGTAAAGATATAAATAACTATATAACTATATATAAAGCTTATAAATAGAGCTATATATCTTATAATAAGACTTTAGGCTTACTTAAATTACTACTAATTTTTAAGTAAGTATAGTAAAATATTTCTATAAACTTTAAGTCCTTCTCTTTAGATAAGAAAGGATATAACTATGTTTTTATTATTATAGACTAGCTAAGCAAGTACTATTTCTTATTATTTTATTATAAAATAACTATAGTTACTTAAATAGCTAATAAGTACTATTGCTATATCTAGTAAGTATTTAGTTTATTTAGATTAATAGTTTCTAATCACGGTCTCTAGTTCACCTTAGTATTTATAAATAAGCTATATTAACTAATAGGAATTAAGTAAAAGCTCTTAACGCTGTATTACTCTTAAACTAATAAAAATACTAAGGTTCTAAACTAGTATATTAACTAGCACTTATATTTATTTATTAATTATTATTAAGATAACTAGTTAGACCTGCTGCCTTATATAGACTAGACTTAAGTAATTCTATTATATAAGATTATAGACTTATTACTCTATTAAATTAAGTTTAGCTACTAGCTAATCTATTACTGGAACTAGGAGAAATATATAAAGGTATTTACTATAGTTTATAAATAAATATTTTATAAGGAAGCGCAGAGCTACGCTAAAGCTTAATATAATATAATAAAACTAGCTATAAAGATAGCTTAATAAGGGATTGCTTAAGTATAAGAGTGATAAGCTTAATAGGCTAATAAGAAGCACTATAAGCCAGACTTCTCTATAGAAAATAAGATATACGTTATATTTAAAGGCTTTACTATTAGTTAATCTAGCTAGAAGCTTAACCAGCAGATATATAAACTCTATTCTATTATAAGTATAAAGAGATATTTTTATTATCTTAAGCTACTACCGTACATACGTATATTTAATATCTTTTATATAAACTGCTTATAAAAGGCTTTTACTTGCTTATTATTTAGCTAAATTAAACTTAAGAAACTACCTATTAAGGTTAATAGGTATCTTAAGTGGCTAGTATAGGAAATCCTTAATAGCTACCTATTCTATAGCTAATTATAGTATAAAGTATTCTAGCTAGCTTATAACTTAAATCCTGCTTAGTATAACGCCTAAGGCTTTATAGGCGCCTTATATAAGGTAAGAGACTATTATAAGGCCTATCTAAAGAAAGCAGGACTACTAGCATGACTAGATACCTAGTTAAAAGCATATAAAGCAGAGAAGGAAATGAAAGTAATAAAAGAGAATAATAAAACAGCTTTAAAAACAAGAGTAATACAGAGACTAGTAAGAAAAAAACTATAATCTAAAGACTTAAAAATAAGTCTTTTTTAGAAAGAGGTAATATAACAGTGCTATTTACTTTATTTACTATAAGCTATATAATATTATAACTAGCTATACTAGCTATAACCTAGCATAGAGCTTAGAGTATAGCTAGCTTATACTTAGACTATATACTATTCTATTTAAGAGTAAGCCTTTTTTATATTTCTTCTCTTTTTATCTTAGTATAGCTAAAATAAAGCTAACTTATTTTATTAACCTATATTTATACTATAATACGTGAAGACTAAGCTTATTATTACAACCTTATATAAAATAACTTCACTATTATAATAAGGAAAAAAGAAAAATAAATTATTTTATTAAATAACTTATATAAAGGATTATTATTAAAAAGAGGACTAAGTAGACTCTCTTATGTAGAAATTATAAATAAAAATATTTTATAATTAAGGCTTATATTAAACACAGACGATATATACCTAGCCTAAGTAAAAATAAATAATAATTCTAATACTAATATAAAAGACTATATACCTATTCTAAATAAATAAACTTACTATTATCTAATATAACTATAAAAATATAAATTAAGGTGTATGTTGTCTTTTTTTTAATAGAATAACACAAACAAAATACTAAATACTTATAATTTAAAAACTAGTATATAATAAATATACTAAATTAATATACTGCTTATGTGGATATGCTCTAGCATATAAAGAAAACTCTATAAAAAAAATATACTTTATAATTAGCCGAAACGTTAATATTGTGTATTAGAAATATAAATAATATAACTTATTTATTACAGCACTCTGGCTTAGCCTAGAGAGACTAAAAACTATTATTATTAATATCTATAATCTATATAGAAACTACTAATAGATTAGGACCTAGCTAGAAATAAATAAAGTTATTAAAAAAGCAGAAAAAGAAGTTATACTTTTTAGAAACTTCAATACATACTATCTAATATAGGGGGGAAGTTATGTTATAAGTAAAGCATAAATAAAACACCTACTTTTTAAAATAAAAGTATAAGGTCTTTAACTCGCTATATTATGATATAAACTAATTTAGAAAAGAGAATAAAAAAAGATCGTTATTAACCTCATATTTCTATTAAACACAATATATAAAAAAGTTAGTCTTTATGAAACGGAAGTTAAATAGGCTCTAATAAGAGACTATATACTAATATAAATCTAAATAGATATTATTATTTATTTATAAGAGAAAAACAGACGCTACGTGCTTAAAAAACTAAATATAAAAGGATTTCTCTAAGATATTAAAATTTTTAAGTAAATAATGGCCCTAAAACCTCTAGAAGTCTTTTAGAAAAAAATTATATATATTTTTAAGTTTTACTATTTACATATAAGACCTAGTCTATAAGCGTGTAGAATATAGTTACTAAAAGTAATTTAGTTTTTTATAAACGTTAAATAGGCAAGGCGCTAGTACTATAACTATAAAAAAAATTATAATTATTAAAGTTATAAAATACTATCTAACCAGCTCTAAAAGAAAATCTAAAAAGTAAAAAAAAATAACTAAAGGTAATTTATATAAGAATTTATAGTAAACTTTATAAAACTATATAATAAAAAGTTATAGATTTTTTTAAAGTGGAGTAAAAAAAAGCGCTAAGATAATAAAAAGTAATTTCTATTTTTTTAATTTTAGAAACTTTATTAGCAACTACCTTACTAAAAACAACACTATAAAGATAGAAATTTTAACTAAAAAGTTCTTCCTAAATATAAGTAAAATAGATTTTAAAGATATTAATAATAAGGCGTAGTTAGAGCACACTTGAATTAACATTAACCTATATATATTTAAGAAGGTAATAAATAACTTAATTATAGAACTTCCAAATAAAAAAGCCCCAGGCCCTGATAATATACTAAATAAGATTCTAAAAATTATACTTCTATTAATAGCTTAGGAGCTTGCATAGGCGGTTTATTAGTATTTTAAAAATAAAATAATACTAACTTACTTTAAAGAATTAATTATAATTATTTTATGTAAAAAAGGTAAGAAGGACTACTCTTTTTTAAAAAGCTATTAATTAATTATACTAGAAAACACTCTAGCTAAAGTAATTAAAAAATAAGTAGCAGACTTAATAATAATAGCTACTAAAAAATATAAATTATTTTTATAAAACTAAATAAAAATAAGAAAGAAGTGCTTAATACTTTTAGTAATTAGTATACTTATTTTTAGTATTTAAACAGCGTAAAGAGTGCGCTTACGTTACATTATCTTAATACTAAATTTAAATCTAACTAAAGTTTTTAACAACATCTTTTATAAACACCTACTATATATTCTAAGAAAGAAGGGACTACTAGAATAAATAATTTACTTTATATAAAGCTTTTTAATTACCCGATAAATGCGTATTATATTCTCTAAATATTAAAATAAATAAATTTAAATATAAATAGATATTTTATAGGGATTTCTACTTTTACTAATTTTATTCCTCTTCTTTATATTAAAGCTTCTAGAGGAGTTTTAGTGATTAAATGGTAATATACTAATATTTAGCTTTTTTAATAATATAAACTTTATTTTATAAAGAAACTCTACTACTAAGAACTGCTAACGCTTAATAGCTATATATAATTAATATATAATATAAGTAAAACACTATAAAGCTATATTTATACTAAAGAAATACTAGCTTATATACTTTACTAAAAAAAGACGCTATAATAACATAAACCTAGTATTAATTATATAAATTACTAGCTATAAAGCTACTTTTTAGAGCTTAAGTATGTATATACTTAGAATCTAAGTAAACTTAAAGCTTTAATAAAAAGAATATATCTATAAAGTAGCAGAGAAGGGTATAGTAGTTTTTAAAATTATATTATAAATTACTATATTAATATAAGGCCTATTTATAAAATATTTATATTTTTTATATATAATAGTCATCTGCTTAATAATGCTCTACAGTGCCTAGATATAAGAAACTTATAATAATAGTAATTTAATAATAAAGAATTTTATCCGGCTGCTTTAGAAGACCTAAAACTAATATCTATATAAAATAATAAAAGTATATAAAAGAATATTAATAGTAGCTATTAAGAAAGAGATAGTAGTTTTATTAATTATACTCTATATAAATATAATAGCTCTTTAGAGGACTTTAGACACTAGCTAGGATTTAATAAAAAAAAATAGTAAGTACTTTATTACGGCTAGCATAAATCTATAGGTAATTATAAATAATTATAAGTAATAAAGCGCTGTATTAGAGTTACTCTAGTATAAAAAAAAGATAAAAAAAAAGAGTAGAAAAAGAGAGAGAAGTGAGGCTTTTATAGAGTATTTTTAATATATATATAAAAGTATAGCACGTAACTTACAGACATAATAGATAACTTACGTGTGAGATACTTTATATGACTATAGAATATAGCTATAGTATATAACAGGTCGTTATATACTCTAGATAATATCTAGATATTACTAGTAAGTTAATAGTAGACTATAATATAACTACTAACTCTACTAGAAAAGCTTTAAAACTAGGTAAAAGAATATAAGAAAGAAGTTTTAGCCTATTCCATAAAAGAAAACCCTAGAAACTATTAATGCTAGTAAAGATAGAGATATATAGGAAAATTATAAGTATATTATATTAATAGCTATTAATACTACTAGTGCACAGCCACCCTTATCTTAAAGTAAATAAATATAAAGTAGTAATATTAATAGTAAAAAGTAGTAAAAGAATAGATAGTATTTATTTAGTATATTTTATAGAAAATACTTATAATCCTACTCTATAAAGGACTTTTAAAGGTAGAAGCTATTACTTTATTCTTACTACATATAGAAGTCCTTAGCCTTAATACCTAGCTAGTAAAAATAAAGGTCCTAAATAAATTCTTATAGTATAACTATAGCTAGCTAATATAAACTATATATTATACTTTTCTTTACTACCTTAAGCTAGAGAGAACTGAACTAATAGTATTATTTTTATTAAAATAACTAAAAAAAATACTAAGCTAGAGAGATAATACTTAAGTAGTAGTAAGATAATTTATAAAAACAGAATTACTCACTTAGTTCTAAGTAGTAAAAGTAATTAATACTAAAAAAATAAATAACTTCCATCTATTCTAGAGTATAGATAATTAGTAGGAAATAGAAAAAGAGAGTAAAAGAAAAAAAATAAAATAAAATCATCTATAAGACACAAGCGTAATAGCTAAAATTATAGACTATATAAAAAATAAGAAAGTAAAAAAGAAATATAATAATAGTAGAACGCCAGCGCTTCTTTAGCATAGTATATTAATAAATTTTCTTATTAATAAGTTTTTTCTATAAAAAGAATTAGCCTATATAAACCCATTAGGAGGACCGAATCAGGCGGTAAATAGAAATAATAATAATAATTAGAATTTAAATAAGTTTGTAAATTAAAGTTCTAATAAAAAAATTACTAAGTTTTAAAAAATATAACTATATTTATTATACTTAAAGTATTAGCTATTATACTTTTAAGCTTTTTATTTAACTAACTTTAAAAAAAAAGGTATAGTTAAAAGTCTTAATTTCTATAGTATTAAAGTTTTATTATAATATAGGTTATAGCTTATAATAGTATTGTATAAAAAAGTACTAAAAGTTATTATATAAAAATATTAGGTTAGTATAATTATTTAATATATTAAAATTTTTAATGCTTACTATTACTTAGTAAAGCTTATTATTTAATAATTTTTTTAACTATATAATTAAACTAATTTCGTTTAATTTAGTATTAGTAGCTAGTTTATAAAACTTAGTAAAATAAGTAGTAAAACTTTTTTACTTTTAATAAAATAAAATAAGTTTACTTAAAGTCATAAGCTTTTTATTTAAGTTTCTATTTATAGCTAGTAAAAAAGTAATTAATTACTTTACTATATATATATATATATCTTAATTTGTAAAAAAGTTTATAAGTATTACTAAGATTTTTTTAGTTTTAAGTATGTGTATAAAAGCTAAAAGTATTTAATAAAATATTAGTTAATATTGCTTTTAAGTTTATAGTAAAGTTTTCTGATAAAAATAAGTAAATTTTTTTTACTTTTTAGTAAACATTAAAAAGTTAAGTAGGTAATTAGATTTTATTATTACTAATAGTATAATAAAACTTAGTATAGAAATTAACTCTACTTTCTTAATATTATAAAAGTACTTTGTGTAAAAAGTTAAGAACCTAAAAAAAAGTATTAATTAATTACTACGTATAGTATTAAGTAATAATTTAAGATGTTTTGTAAAAAAAAAAAAAGAAAAAATTAGTTATAAATAAAGTATTTAAGTAAAAACTTGTGTGCTATTACAAGACTAATATATAAACACATAATATAATAAAAAAACTTATTAAAAAAACCTTTTTAAAAAGCTTTTATAAAGTATTATAAATAGTTACTATAATAGTACTTTTCTTTTAAATTTAAGTTTTTGTAATGAGTATTTATGTTAAGTTTTAAATAATAAGTTAATTTAAATTCTAAAAGTAAATTTTTTTTATAGTAGTTATATTTTAAAAATTATTAAAAATTATTAAAAATTACTATATTAAGTTATTATACTTAGTTTATTTAATAAAGTGTTTATAATATTTTGGTTTATAATTAAAATATAGTTTCTTAATTTACTTAATATAGTATTTAGTATTACTATTAATTTTAATAGATTCTAGTAGTAAGTTTTACTAACCTAAAAATATTTAAATTTAAATATAGCTAGCTGAAGTAAAAATACATAAAAAACTAAGTATACACTTAAGAATTTAAAAAGTTTAAGTTAATATATATAAAGAAACTACTTGAAAAATATAATAATTTTTTTAAAGCCTTTATGTCTAGGTTTTTAAATAGTTATTTAGTTCTAATATTTTTTAATTAAACTAAACTGTATCTTTTATTTAGTAGTTAGGTATAAGTAATTGTTTTTAATATATATATATATATATATTTTTAAAGAACCTAGGCTTAAATTAGTTCTTTTTAAACTAGCTATTAAATATTTACTATTTTCTTTACTATATAGTTAGCTTTTAAGGCTTATAGTACTTAGAAAAGTAGTTTTTAAGTTTTTATAAAAAGTTTAAAACTTATTTAAAAGTATTAGCCTATATTAACTAAAAATAATAAAAATTTTATAAATTTAAATATAGTATTATTAGCTTGAAACTATACTAAAAGAAGTTAGTTTATTTAGTTATTTTATTAGTAAGTTATATATATAAATAAAACTTATTTTATTATATTATTAGTTCTTTCTATTTAGCTATTAGTTTCTAGGTAGTATATAGAAAATAGTTAAATTTTAATTTATAGTTATTTACAAAGTTTATTATAAAAAGTAGAAATAAATTATGCTTTTTAGTTTAATATAATTATTTCTAAAAAGCTATTATCTACTTATATATATTAGTAAAAAAGGCAAGCTATATTTATAGTAATTATTTTAGTATAAGATATTAGGTATTTATGATAACGGGCACGGTCTTTATATATTATTATATAAATATAAGTTAATAGAATAAGTTAGCTCTATTTTAGCTATACTAAGATAAAAAGAGAAGAGGTATAAAGGAGGCTTACTTCTAAATAAAGTAGTATATAGTCTAAGTATAAGCTAGCTATACTCTAAGCTTTATGCTAAGTTATAGCTAGTATAACTAGTTATAATATTATATAGTCTATAGTAAGCAGAGCAAGCAGCACCGTTATAGTATTAATATTTTATAAAATAGTTTACTATAACTATAATATTAATATAGTTTTTAGATTTTAAGAAATTAGTAATAAAGTTTATAGAAATATTCTTTTACCTATTTTTAAAAATAAGTAAAAGCTTTAAAAAACTATAATACTTTTTATAAAAGGCCTTAAATTTTTAATAAATGTAATAGTAGAAAATATATTAGTATATTATTTTAAATATTTAAAGTTAGTAGAATTTATATTATAAGATTTTAAAAGTTTTTCTATAACTAAATTAACTACTAATAACAAAATTATATATAATTTAAAGAATTTTAATTTTAATTTTAGGTTTATTATTATTTAGTATTACTAATTAGCTATAATAATATAACTAACTTTTTTAGTTATTATACTTATTTAAACAAAAAATTTTTGAGTGTTAAATTTTATTTTATTTTAGTAATAAATTTTTCTAAATAAACTTATTATTAAAGTACTTATTATTAATAATTTGTTAAATAAACTTATTTATTTTAATTAAGGTTAATTCTAGTATTTTATTAAATAGTTTAAAATAAAAAAGTATTTATTATTAAACTTTATAGACTTTTTTTTAAGTTAAAGTATTTTATATATAGTAAGTAAAAGTATTAAATTTTTTACTTTACTTACTAAGTTAGTACATAATTATAAAGTTAAATTAAAATAAGTATTTAATTTAATAAGTTTATTAGTAGATTAATTATTTTATAGTAGTAAAGTACTATAAATTTTTATAACTACTTAATACTTAAATTAAAAAGTAAGTAATAGGTTTTAGTTTACTTAATTTATATTTTTAGAAAAGTACTTTAATAGTTACATAGTATAAGAAATTAGCCTTTATAATAATTAGTAACTTTAAATTAAAGTATTAAAAAATTAAAGTAGTTATAAATATATACTTTAAGAATTTAAATACTTTTTAGTAAGTACTGTTAAATTTAAATTAAATAATTTTTTTTTAGTTAAAGTTATAAGTAGAAATATAATATAAAAAAGTTATTAATAAATTATTAGTAGAAATTAGTAAATTCTAAAAATACTTTTACATTTTTTACATTTTTAGAAAATTTTAGTTAAGAATATTCTTTACTTTATTTAGATTTATACTAATCTCTTTTATTAAAATTGCGTACCTAAAATAAGTAACTTATTTTTAATAAAACTTATATTTATTAATATTATATTAAAAACTATTTTTTTTAAAAACTTTTAAACCCTATTTTCTGTATTATTTATATTTGTGTAAAAGATTATTGTAAATAAAAATATTTTTAAAGTAAGCTATATAAAATATATTAAGAAATAATTAAAAAATATTATTTATATAGTATTAAAACGTACTTACTATATTAGCTAGCTTAAAAAGTAAATAAGGTATTTAAATAAGCTATATTAAAATTAGAAAATAGTTACCTTTTTTTTTAACTATATAAAACTAATTAAAAGCTAAAATAAATATCTAACTTTATAAAGTACTTTACTTTACTAAAGTAAAATAAAGTTTCTTAAATTAATAAAATAAAACAGTAGTTTTTATTAATAATAGTATTTAAATCTTAGTAGTTTATATAAAATTAAAAACTTCTATAAAGTTTTTTTATAAAAATAACTAGTATAACTAAAATACTAAAGCTAATATAAATGTTAAAAAAGTGAATATAGTAAAGTATATTATATATTTACTTTAGAATTTTAAGTTACTTATAGTTTACTTATTATAGGGCTATATTATAGATTTTTAACTATTTCTAAGCCTAAAGTAGTTACTAAAACTTCTATTTAAAATAAAGATACTAAACTCTAAACCCATGTATATTAGGAACTAAATCTGGGACTATAGTAACTTAAAAAGTAAAATTATTCTTATTATTATGTTTACTATTATATTTACTATTATTCTTACTATTATTCTTACTATTATTTTTACTATTATTCTTACTATTATTCTTACTATTATTCTTACTATTATTCTTACTATTATTCTTACTATTATTCTTACTATTATTCTTACTATTATTCTTGTAGAGTATCTTTGTATTAGTATCTAAACTTTAACTAAAACCTTTTTATATAGTATTTATAGACTATTTTTATTAAGTAGACTTAAGAGATAGTTTAACTATCTTAATAGTAAATAAATTACTATTAACATAATTATTTTTAGAAAGAGTGCTTAAGACTTTATTATTAATAGTAATATCTATATAGCTATTATAATTCTGCTATAAAAAGTATAACTAATACTAAACTACCTAATACTATATATAATAATTATTCTAAAACTATTAGTTAACGCGTTTATAATTATTACTAAAAGAATAAAATAGCTTAAAAAGTATAACATTAAAGTCTTAAAAAAAAGAAGTAATAACGTAAAGATTTTTCTAACATTATATAAAAAGTAGTATACATACTTTATATATTTATATTAAGTACTTTAATATTAGTAGACTTTTATAAAAAATATATACTTAAGTAATTAATATTTTCTTTATAAGGAAAAGTTTTAGAAACTCTTTAAGCTACAAGCTAAAATTTATCTCATTATTATAACTAAATAGAGATATAAAATTAGAATCTTAAAAGCTATTTTTAAGCTTTAAGTACTTAGCTTTATTCTTATAGTAAGTAAAGTACTTTTCTTTTATAAGCTTTATATTAAACTAGTGTATATTATAAGTACTATAAGTCTCTATTATAGGCTTATTAACGTGAGTATAAAATCTCTTAATTAGTTCTTTATCTACAGAGCTAAGAATAAAGTTATTTAAGAAAATATTACTTAAGAAATCTATAGAAGGGTTAGGTAGCGGCATGTTATAGAATAGGCCTAAATTAAAAAATATAAATAAAGTAGAAAAAGGAAACTCATTAAGTATAGTATTCTATAATATAAATATTAACTATAAAGACTAACTTAGCTTAGTATTTTGGGATAAAGAAATTAACTAAAAAAACTAATTTAGCTTCTTTTAGCATTTTATTAAGAATAAAATAGATAGTATAAGTAAAACTTTATTACCTATTTAATACTTAATATAATATTATTTTTAGATATTTACTTAAGTATAGTAGGTAGCAGCTTAAGCTTAAGTATTATTACTATCTAATTTACCTAGTAAATAACAAAAGAGACTGTGCTGCTATTATAAAAGTAAAAAACTATATAACATATTTAAAAAATTTTATAGCAAAAAGAAAAAAGCTAAAAAAGTAGAATATTATATAAATATAACTACTTATAGTAAGAGTACAAAACAGCAGAAAGTAAAAGAAAGTAGAAATAATATAGCTTTATGCTTTTACTATATAGCTTATTAGCTATAGAGTTTTTAAGATAATAGGTATAAATAAATAAATATATAATATACTAATATTTCTATAGTATAAGTATATAGCTTTTTAAGTACTATAGTTTATTTTATTAGTAGTAGTAGTATTTTAGAGTTACTACACTAGTTACAAAAAAGAAACAGATTTATTTAGTAAAGTATAGTAAATATACTAAAATACTAAAGCTAATATAAATGTTAGTAAGCTAAGTATAGTAAAGTATATTATATATTTACTTTAGAATTTTAAGTTACTAATAGGTACTTATAGCATGCTTATAGTATAAATTTTTATTTATTCTTAAGCTTAAAATAGTTACTAAAACTTCTATCTAGAAATAGAATACTAAATTCTAACTTTATGTAAATCTTATATCTAGCTTTATTCCTTTATTATTAGCCTCTACTAGTAATAGCCGGCTTTAGTAATATAAGCTAAATCTATATTATTAATAAAATTAATATAGCTAGCTAGATAGTAAATAATCTAGAAGTAATAGAAATCTTTAGACTAAATTATAACTTATTTACTATAAATAGTAAATAGATTAATAGCTAAAGCTAATTAAACTAATACTAAAACTAATACCTAGAAACACTTATTTTTAAAAATATTAATTAAGAAAGTTTTTATGGCTTCTTGTAGAGCGTTAAAAGCTATAGCTTAAAACTAGAAATTATTATTAAAATTTCTAGTAATCTTATAAACTAGTTACTAGAATAGAAAACACTTTAATAAATATTCTTAGTAATATTAATAGTATTTAATCTTGTGTAGTGTACTAGCTGTAAATTTGTTAACATAATATTAAAAATAAAAAATAAAATAAAAAATAAAAGAAAATGATATGAAATGAAAACTAAAAAAACATACTACTAGTTTTATGCCTATAATTATTACCAAGAGGCTTAAGGTATAGAGATAGTAGAACTTAAGATTTATTACTAGCTAAAGCTACAAAAGGCCGTTTAATACGTGTTTAAAATAAAAAGACTATAAAATATTAATTAGAATTAGCTAATACTTAGACTAATACTAAGAATTAATCTATAAAAGCAATAGTTTTACGTGTTGCTTTACTAGAAAGGTTTTTATAAACTTATTAAAAGTAATTATTTTATATACTACTTTACTAGAAAGATTTTTACAAAGCTTATTAAAACTAGTAGGTAAAGTATTAGTTATAATTAACTAATACTAAGACTAATATTAAGAACTAATTTATAAAAGTAATAGTTTTATATACTATAGTCTTACGTAGTACTTTACTAAAAAGATTTGTATAAGACTTATTAAAACTAATAGACGTAACCTACTTTATACTAAAAATATCTTTATAAGGCTTATTAGAACTAGTAAGCGTAACCTACTTTATATTTAGAAGATTTTTATAAAACTTATTAAAGCTAATAAACGTAACTTACTTTATACTAACTATAGTTAAAGTATTAAATAAGTATTAGTTAAAGTAAAATAATTAATAATAAAAGTAAGTAATAAAGTAAGCGTTAAAATTTATAACACATTAGAATTAAAAACACGTAAAAATAAAGATAAAGATAAGTAAAAGATAAATTTTAGTAAGGCATAAACATGTAATTAGCTGCTTAGTATATAAACTATTTATTTATTTAACTTTACTTTATTATTTTACTAATACTAACTTACTAACTTTGCTAAGATAATCTTTGTAAGTTTATACTTTACGTAAACTAATACCTAAACTAATATTATATTTTAGTATACTACTAAAGAGAGAAATAGGTATAATAATTTAGAAAATAAAAAACTAGCATTAGCATGTAATAAGAACACGACAAATAAATTCATTTTAAAATATTAAATAAAATATATAAAGGATTATATAACTAGAATTGACGCTGCTAAAAAAATAAATAAAGAAATTATAACTAAAAATCTAAAGTAAAGAGCAAAGACTAAAGCTATTAAAATACTATAAATAGATAAAATATTAGTTTTAGTATTAATTACTAATATTAATAGATTTAAAAATAGTATTTATTAAATCTAGAAAGTAAAGCTATATAACTTTAATAAAGATTATTCTACTTAATCTTCCATTCTTAGTAATAATAAAACAGGTGATAATAATAAAGGATAACTAATTACTAATATAAAAGAATAATTCTAAGTACTTAAAAATTTAGTTATAGTAAATTCTATAATATAGTAGTATATAGTATAATATTTTTAGAGTATAATATTAAAAAGTACTATTAAGAAATTAAAATAGCTTTTTACTTAAATAGACTTTAGATACATAATAAGGCTTATAAGCATATTAAGATTTAAAATTAGTATATATTTTCTTAATTTCAGACTAATACTAAGACTAATACCTGTCTAGAAATATCTAATAATAATAATATAAGTAAAGCGTTTTGACTAAGTTAGCTAAGCATAAAAAAGCATAAATCTTAAAGGTATTTCTAATAAAAAGAAGTTAGCTATACTACTTAGCATTTACTATAGAGTAAGGTATTAATCTAGGTATTAGTATATTACTAATAGAATTTAGATTTTAGTTTTAAAAGCTTTATATGCTCTGGCCATTAAACATGGCGCCTTAATACATAAAATAGATTTAATTAATAGCTACCTAATTCTACTCTTTTATAGCTTATTTAGCTGTTTAAAATATGTTATTATAATAATAGTATCTGCAGCATAATCTTATAGCTATTATTTTAAGTCCGAAATTTAGTTAGCATTTACCTTAGAATATTTTAGCCTTTTAGGTACCTTTTAGTCTAATATAATTAGAAATTTCACTAAAAAGTTTTACTTTAAGAATTTTAATAAGAATAATGTTAAGTACTTACTTAATTAGCCTTTAAATAATGCTGATTTTATGTAAAAAAAAAAATATTAGTACGTAAATTAAGCTACTTAATAGTTCTAGGTAAAAGTAAATTTAAAATAGTATATTCCTAAGTATTAGTTAGTATTAATTAGTATAAGTCTATTAAACTATATATATATTTACTTCTCTTTAAATATAAACTCTGTGTTAGTAGCTGTAATTTGATGTTAAAGTTATTTATTAATATTAGCCTATTTTATACGTGTTGTATTACTCTTCTTTTATCTTAACTTTTAAAAGTTAAAAGAATTTATAAATAACACACTATAAAGACTTTTATAGTATGAAATAACTATATAAGTTAACTTAGAAATAAAGTTTTTTTTATCTAAAATATTTAACACAGCTTGCTTAACAGTAATGCTCTAAGACTTATAAATAGTAATAATATAAACTACTACTAAAAGAATTTAAGTCTATAAATAAGTAATCTTTCTATACTAGAAATTCTAATAATAATAGAAAATTAGTACTATATTTTTTTTACCTAGAGTACTATATAGTAATAGCCCTTATAATTATTAAAAGTAATAAGTAATACTAAAAAAGCTTTCTTTTAAAAGTCTATAGTATTATTTAACTATATAATATTATCTAGTATACTTAAAGTACTGTTTATAAAGCCTTTTTTTATTTATATATTATTTATAAGCATAACTTATATGCTAATACTTAAAAAAAAGTAAGGTCTTAAAGTTTCTAGTTTTTTTTATAGTAGACTTTTTAGCTTCTATATTTTTATATCTAGCTATAATAGTTATTATAGGCTAGTTTAACTTTTAGACCTAGCTTTTTTTTAGTATAGATATAAATTACGTTTTGAAACAACTTAATATTATTTATAAAAAGTATTAATTAAATTCTAATAGTAAATAAAAGCTAGTTTTAAACTATAAATTTTTTTAACGTAAAGACGGCTTAGTATGTTATAAAATCCCTTCTAATTATAGCCTTACTATTATATTATAATATTAAGGGTAACTATTTTTTTTAAACTATTAATATAGCTGCTGCCTAAACATCTTACTTATATTCTAGAATATATAAATATTATATAAAGGCTTTATATTTATAGATGGAAGTTAAAAGAAATTTCTAACTAAAATAATACTTAAGTTACTAAAAGAGAGATAACTAGACAATAGAAAAATCTCTTTATACTATAAATTAACTTAAGTTAATATTTTTAAGCTAACTATAGATTTTTTTATTTATAATTAGATACTAAATATCTTTAAATATAGCCTAAAGAGCCTAAATAACTTATAGTAATAACTTAGTAAACTTTATACCTTTAATTAAAATATAAAATAGCGTGTTTAGTATTTTACTAGAAATATTATAAACAGCATAACCTATAAGTATTACTTAAATTATAAGGTTTTTATCCTATGTTAAGTTAGATGTTAAGTATAAGAAAGTATATCTTAATAAAGCTTAGATATAAGAAGTAGATATTTTTTAGTTTGTAAATAAACTAAGCTACTTCTGTGCACACCCTTAGTAGGGGTCTAAGCATATAAAAATAACCTATATAAGATATATAATTAGATAAAAGGTTTTTTTTTTATATAGTTTTTATAGATACCCTGTATAGACCCTTAAGGGATCTTAGTCAGAAGAATTAAACTTATTATTATTATTATTACTACTTAAATTATTAGAGAATAATATCTATAAACAGTAACTAAGTTATTAAGGTTAGTAAAAGTAAATTCTATAATATATATTTTTCTAAACTCTATTTCTTTATTTAGATTAACTAGTTACTACAGGGGTTTTTTTTTTATTAAAATTAACTAATAGTAGTTTATAATAAGTCTATTAAATAACTTTTACTTTTTAGTAAGCATCTTATATGCCTTTCTAGTCTAAATAATAAGGTTAATAAAATAGTCAGCATTTTATTACTTCTAGTATATAAAAGAATTAAGGTTATAAGTACTAATTTAAGTAAACTAATTTATTATATAATTTTTAGAATAATCTCCTAAGTTGTTTCTATTTACTAGAATATTCTATATGCCTAGTTAATAAGTAGCTAATTCTCTTTAAAAATAAATTAAAATCCTTTTCTTTTTTATTAATATTTTTAAGGTTAGAATTATTTTCTTTAGTAGATAGTTCTTTTTTCTTATATAAATTATTCTATAGGTAATTATAGTAAAACTTATAGTACTAATTAGCCCTCTTATACATAATAAAAATTCTATTCTTAAACAAAAGAATTTTACTTATTTCTTGAAATAAATAATAGAGTATAAATTTAACCTAAGTAAACTACACTAGGTTATAGTTAAAATAATATTAGAATATAAAGTTTAAAATTTTTAGTTTAACTTAAAGCCTTTTTTTGTATTACTAGTGTAGTTATATTTAAAAAGGGAATTATAAAAAGAAAATTAAATTAAATTAAATTAATTCTTATACTTTTAGAAAAGGCTGTTATTATAATAAAGAGTTTTATTATTTTTACTATTTTTTTCTCTAAAATAGTATGTATTTAGCTAATTCTTTTCTAGCTAATAATTAACATTAAGTACTTAATATAAGTAATGAACTAAGAATATGTTAAAAAGAAAATAGGTAATTTCTTAAATAGACTAGTTTTATTTACTAATAAGCTAATTTATTATTTTTATAATAAAAAAGTATAATAGCCTTTTAAAATTAAGTTTTAGTAATATTCTAGTAATTATAGTCTTATAGTTCTTAGACTGTTTTTTTTATTTAGTAGTATATGTTTTACTATATACTATTACATTAGTAGTATTTATATATAGTTAAATATTAATATTAATAAGCTATTTTATTAGGAGTATATAGTAATATAAATTTAATTAAAAGTAGTTATATATAGAGTAAAACTAATAGTATAACTTATTTTTATTATAATAAATAGTAGGGAAGTTAGCTAATAGCTAAAAAGTAATAAATTAATACTTAAGTTATTTTATTTTATTATTAAACTTTAAGCAATACGCTATTATATAATAATAAATTTAAATTCTAGTTAAAATTAAGAATAATTGCTTAAAGTTCTAGATTATATTAAAATAGGTAAGTAAAAAAGGTAAATCTTTATTAGTAATATCTTAAAGCTAAGGCTGATAATACATAACGTATTTAATAAGCAAGTGACGCGGACAAGCGAGTGACGCACCCTACTAAGTTTCGACTACTTTACAAATAAATAACAACTCGACACTAACAGCTATCGCCATAATATTTGACTAGTAAATAGTTATCCTATTCTTCAGCCTTTTTACAAGTTCTTGAAGTATGCCCAGGCTCTCTACAGCGTCCACAGCGCCTTTGCTTTAGCGTGTTAACCTTTGTGCACCCCCTACTCTGGCGCGTTTCGCCCTTAATCTGCGCATCAACATTGGCTTGAGCAATTATCTTTAAGCCCTCTTCTTTTATTAGCGTTCCTCGCTTCTGAATCCGCTTTTTTTGTCGCTTTCTGCGTTGTGTTGCAGCCTCATTTGCTTTCTGAAGCTTGGTGACTTCTGAGCGCAGTAACACAGCTTCATGCATCATCAGCTCAGCACCTTTTGCAAGCCGATGAATTGACTCAAAAATGTGTGTAGGTGAGCTATTTTGATGCTGCTAAATCTAATTACGAATTAAAGCATTTTAAGACCCTAATTCAGCAGCAGTTTTGGGTGTTTTTGATTCCTAAATGGTGTCTTCTTCTGCAGGTGGAGATGGCGTCTGAAGCTGAACATCAAGCTTTAAAAGTATAGCATCTGGGTCGAATGGAACTAAGCCAGCGCCTTGAAAACCTGCGCGAATATTACTTTCTGTAATTGTCTCTTAATAGGCTGCTTTAAACGCTGGTAGAAACTCAAGCTTCGTGACGTAGTAGATGTGGTTGCGGATAAGATCCTCAACTTAGCGCCCATACGCGTCTTTCAAAGGCGAAAAACAGCCTACATCAAGTGGCTGAAGTAGGTGCGACGAATGAGATAGTATGTAAATCGTAATAATTTGCTTCTCCTTATAAAGCTGCTGAAATTCAAGCGAATCATGGCTCTCATGGCTATCAATTATTAGTAGACGATGTACGCCTACTGTATGATGCTTTATATGCTTATCAAAGTGCCGTAGTCACTAAATACCAAGCTCGTTCATCGTCCAGCTATTGTCGCTCAATGAAATAGGCTAATCTAATGGTATATCGTTGCCCTCATACCATGCAGAAAGGTGGTACGTTCCTGTAAAGATGATAAATAGTGGAATCGCCTATCCTTGAGCATTAATACCCTGGATTACTGTAACCCACTCACGATTGCCTAGCTGGACTGCTTTACGTCAATTACATCTATCAGAGCCTGTAACAATCTTGCCGCCTAAAATAACCCCTATCTGAAAGCTAGTCTCGTTAAAGTTATACATGTCTTCTTTAGCAATACTGTACTTCTCTTTTATACGGCGTACGCGCTTAAACCATGGTTTAATAATCTCAGGATCCTCGCATAAAGCTCTCTGGTAGTCATACCTTTGATTGTATACTATTTTGACTTCTAGAGTTCGCCGTATAAAGTTCTTTAGCTACTTAATACTAACCTTGCTATCAGAGCGCGCAGCAAGCAGTTGATTAGCCATATCTCTTATAGCACCAAGCCTGAGGGGAAATCCTCGTGAATCTAGGTCAAGTACGTGTTAAATAATAACTAATTCCTCTAGCTTATTAAGCTTCTTTGAATTGGCTTCGCAATCGCGTCGAAAGGTAGTTCCAGCAAGTCGTCGTTTTAGTGTTAGTTCAGAGACATTATATACTGTTGCAGCCTGTCACACGCTTTGTAGTTGGCTTTTCTTAATTGCAAAGATAGCTAAGGATAGCCTGCCTTCGTTATGGATTAATTAAGTTTTAGTTCGTTGATGCATCGCGCTTGAAAGTTGGTGGGTCGCGTTTTCTTAGTAAGGTGCGTCACTCACTTGTCCGCATTACTCACTTATCAAATACGTTAGTAGAAATATATACTCTTTAAAACCTAGTAAATTTAGTAAAGGCTTTGTAGTTATTTTTATTAAAAAGCCTTTTATTAGAATTCAGCAGATTTTTATAGTAGTATATATTATAATTATAAGTACTATTATAACTCTACTACTTAAAATAATTCTAACTATTAATAATACTAAACTTAAAAGTAAGTACTTTATTCTTAAAAGCTTAAAAATAGTAGTAAAAATAATAGATAATAATATAGAGATTATTCTGAATATTATTACGTATAATCTTAATTCTAATAGTAGAAATAGCATTCTTTTACTTATTATATTAAGAGAGATGTTATATTAGGTTGTTTTAATAATAATTAGCTATAAAAAAAGTAATAAATAAGCTTAGACTTCTTAGTTACTATATTTAGAAAGATATTAGTTTTAGTTTTAGTTTTAATATTAGTTCTAGTATTAGTTCTAGTAGTAATTCTAGTAGTAGTTTTAGTAGTAGTTTTAGTAAATAGTAAAATAAAATTATGTATTATAGCTTTAAGATTTTTACTTTTACTTATCTAAAAAGAGCGCATTTTACAAATAGCTTTAGTAAAACATATAACTAAGTTTAGTATAATTATAAACTAAAAACTATTATTTTTAAAGATATTTTAAAGCTTATTAATAGAAATACCTCTATTATTAGATATTTTTAATAATAAAAACCTTAATTTTAAGTTTATTTACTTTCTTATAATTATATTAAATACTTTGTAATAAAAGCACGAATGTTGTACTATATAACTATTTTTATATAATAATATATACTTAACATAAAACTTACAGTTAATATGTTATTAGTAAAGCTATATGTACTTCTTTATATTTATAGAAAAATATATTAAAAAAACTCTACTTAGTAACGCCTTACTATAGTTAAACTCTAATAAAAAGATATATTAAATAAATGTTATAAATAAAACTAAGACTCTAACTTAATACTATAGAACTTTTAACTTCTATATATTAGAAACTAAATTTGGGACTGTAGTAACTTAAAGAGTAGAATTATTTTTACTATTATTTTTACTACTATTTTTAATATTATTTTTATTATTGTTTTTACTATTATTTTTATAGAGCATATCTGTATTAGTATTTAAACTTTTAGTAACTTAGTTATAAACAGAACCTTTTTACATAGAATTTATAAACTATTTTTATTAAGTAAACGTAAAAAATAGTTTATTTTTCTTAATAGTAGATAAATTACTATTAATATAATTATTATTAAGAAAAGTACTTAACGCTTTATTATTAATAGTAATATCTTTATAGCTATTATAATTCTACTATAAAAAATATAGCTAATATTAAACTACTTAACACTATATATAATAGTTATTTTAAAACTATTAATTAATATATTTAAAATACTAAAGTTAATATAAATGTTAGAGGGCTGAGTGTAGCGAAGTATATTATAAATTTACATTAAAGTTTTAAGTCACATATAATTATATATAGTAAAGTTATAGTATGAATTTTTATCTATCCCTAAGCCTAAAGTAGGTACCAAAACTCTACTTATTTAAAAATAAGATACTAAACTCTAACTTAATGCTAAACTCTATATCTAGCTTTATTTCTTTATTATTAGCCTTTACTAGTAATAGCCGGCTCTAGTGATATAAGCCGGATCTATATTATTAATAAAATTAATATAGCTAACTAGACAGTAGACAATCTAGAAGGAGTAATAGAGATCTTTAAATTAAATTATAACTTACTTAGTATAAATAGCGGATAGATTAACAACTAAAGCTAATTAAACTAATACTAAGACTAATACCTAGAAATACTTATCTTTAAAAATATTAACTAAGAAAGCCTCTGCGGCTTCTTGCAGAGCGTTAAGAGCTATAGCCTAAACCTAAAGATTATTATTAAAGTCTTTAATAATCTTATAGACCAGTCGCTGGAATGGAAGACGCCTTAATAAATGTTTTTAGTAATATTAATAGTATTTAATCTCATGTAGCATACTAGCTGTAAATTGTTAACTTAATATTAGAAATAAAAATAAAAAGAAGAAAATAAAAGAAAAGAAAAGAAAATTGGAAATACGTACTACTGGGCTTACGCTTGTGATTATTACCAAAAGAGTTAAGACATAAAGATAATAAAACTTAAGATTTATTACTAGCTAAAGCTACCGGAAGCCGTTTAATACACGTTTAAGGCTAAAGAACTATAAAGTATTAGTTATAATTAACTAATACCTTACCTAATACTAAGAACTAACTTATGGCAGTAATAGTCTTATGAGCTGACTTTTAGGCTAGTTTATGTACTACTTTACTAGCAAGATTTTTATAAGGCATATTAAAGCCAGTAGGCGTAATATATTTCTTGCTTAAAATATTCTTATATGCCTTATTAAAACTAGTGTGCGTAATATACTCTATACTAGAAATATTATTATAAGGCTTATTAAAACCATCAGGCATAATATGCTGAGTGCTGGGAATATTATTACTAGACTTATTAAAACCACTAAGTATAATATTCTCTATACTAGAGATATTATTATAAGGCTTATTAAAACCAAGCGTAACTTACTTTATGCTAGAAGGATTATTATAAGGCTTATTAAAACTAATAAGCATAACCTACTTAGTACTAGTAGGATTATTATAAGACTTATTAGAACCAGTAAATATAACCTACTCTATGCTAGCCATAATTAAGGTATTAGGCAGATATTAGTTAAAACAAAATAATTGGTAATTAAATTAAGTATTAAAGTAGATTTTGAAATGTTGGGGCGTTAGGATTAGTATAAAGATATAGATAAAAATAAGTAAAAAAAGAAATTTTAGTAAGATATAAGTATCTAATTAGCTACCTAGTATATAAACTATTTATCTATTTAACTTTATCTTACTCTCTTACTAATACTAACATACTAACCTTACTAAAATAATATTTTGTAAGTTTTTACGCCGCGTAACTAATATCTAGACTAATACTATATATTAGTAATACCTTATTTACTAGCTATTTATTATGTCTCTAAAATGCGCTGTAAAACCTGCCTCTGCAACATTACTAAATAAATACTAAAAAAAAGATAATAAATATTCAAATAATGTGCATACCGCTAAAGAGAGGAATAGATATAATAATCTAGAGAATAAAGAGCTAGCCCTAGTACGGGATAAGAATACAATAAATAAATTTATCATAAAATATTAGATAAAATATGTAAAGAACTATGCAGCTGAAATTAACGCTGCTAAAGAGAAAGATAAGAAGTTTATAATAAAAAACCTAAAAAAGAAAGCAAAGACTAAGGCTATTAAAAAACTATAAGTAGATAAAATATTAGTCTTAATATTAGTCACTAATATTAGTAGGTTTAAGGTTAGTATTTATTAGACCTAAAAAGTAAAGCTATAAAACCCTAATAAAGAATATCCCTCCTAATCTTCCATTCTTGGTAATATTATATTGGGTGATAATAATAATGTAGATAGTAATAATAAAGTAGAACTAAGCGCTACTATTAAAGAATAACTTTAAATACTTAAGGATTTAGTTATACTAGATTTAATAACACAGTAGCGCGCAGTGTAACACTTTTAGAGTATAATATTAAAAAGTACTACTAAGAAATTAAGGCAGCTTCTTACTTAGACGGACTTTAGATATATTATTAGGCTTATAAGCAAATCACGATTTAAAATAAGAATTTATTTTCTTAGTTTTAGACTAATACTAAACTAATACCTGTCTAGAAATACCTAATAATAATAATATAAGCTAAGCACTTTAACTAAGTAAGTCAAGTATAAAGGAGCATAAATCTTAAAGGTGTTTCTATAAAGAAGAAATTAACTATACTACTTAGCATCTACCATAGGGTAAGGTATTAGTCTAGGTATTAGTATATTACTAATATAATCTAAATTCCTGTTTTAAAAGCCTTATATGCTCTGGCAATTAAACGCGGCGTCTTAATACTTAAAGTAGATTTAATTAGTAGCTGTTTAATTCCACTCTTTTATAGCTTATTTAGCTATTTAGAATGTGTTATTATAGCAGTAGTCACTGCAGCATAATCTCATGGCTAATATCTTTAGTCCGAAATTTAGTTAGCATCTATATTAGGATACCTAGGTCTTCTAGGTGCTTTTTAGTCTAATATAATAGAAGACTTTACTAAAAAGTTTCACTTTAGGAATTTTAATAAGGACGATGCTAAGCACCTACTTAACTAGCTTTTAGATAATAATAATTCCATATTAAAAGACATTAGTGCATGGATTAAGCTGTTTAATAGGTCTAGGCAGAAGTAGACACAGAATAATAAAGTTCTAGATATTAGTTAGTATTAGTCTATTTAACTATAAACATATTTACTCCCTTTAAGATCTAAACACTATATTAGTAACCATAACTTAATGTTAAAACTGCCTATTAATATTAATCTATCTTATATATATTATCTTACTCTCTTTTTACTTTAACCTTTAAAAGTTAAAGGTATTTATAAATAGCATATCCTGGAGAGTCTTACAGCGTAAAATAGCTATATAAGTTAATCTAAAAATAAAGTTCTTTTCATCTAAGATATCTAACACCGCCTGTTTAATAGTAATACTTTGTGACTTATAAATAGTAATAGTATAAGCTACTACTAAAAGGAATTAAGTCTATAAATATATAACTTTCCCACGCTAGAAATCCTAATAATAATAGAAAATTAGTACTATATTTTTCCTACCTGAGATCCTGTATACTAATGACCTATTATAGTCATTAAAAGTAATAAGTAATACTAAAGGGGCTTTTTTTTAAAGATTTATAGTATTACTTAATTATATAATATTATCTAATATACTTAGAGCACCGTTTACTAGGCCTTTTTTTATTTATATATTATCCATAAGCATAACCCGTGAGCTAATACTTAAAGAAAGTAATATCTTAAGATTTCTAGCTTTTTTTATAGTGGAATTTTCAGCCCCTACGCCCTTATAGCTAGCTGTAATAGTTATTATAGGTTAGCTAAAATCTTATAGCTAGTAGTAGTTTAACTTCTAGACTTAAACTCTCTTAGCGTAGATATAGATTATATTCTAAAATAAATTAATATTATCTATAAAGAGCGTTAATTGAATTCTAGTAGTAAATAAAAGCTAGTTCTGAACTATAATCTTTCTAATATGAAGACGACCTAACGTGTTATAAAAAGCCCCCTAATTATAGCCCTACTATCGTATTATAATGTTAAGGATAATAGATTTCTTAAACTACTAATATAGCTACTACCTAAACGTCTTACTTATATTCTGGGATATATAAGTATTATATAGAGGCCTTATATCTACAGGTGGAAGTTAAAAGAAATTCTTAACTAAAACCATACTTAAGCTACTAAAGAGAAGATAACTAGATAATAAGAAGATTTCCTTATACCATAAATTAACCCAGGTAAGTATCTTTAAGCTAACTATAGATTTTTCATCTATAACTAGATACTAAACGTCCTTAAACATAGTCTGGAAAGCCTAGATAGCTTGTGATAATAACTTAGTAAATTCTGTACTCTTAATTAGAATACGAAATAATACGTTTAGTGTTTTACTAGAAATATTATAAACAGCATAACCTATAGATGCTACTTAAATTATTAGAGAATAATATTTATAAGTAATAGCTAAGTTATTAAGCTTAGTAAAGGTAAATTCTATAACATGTATTTTTCTAGACTTTATTTCTCTATCTAGGTTAACTAGCTACTGTAGAGGGTTTTTTCTAACTAAAATTAACTAATAGTAGTTTACAATAAACCTATTAAATAACTTTTGTTTTTTAGTAAGAGTCTTATATGTTCTTTTAGCCTAGATAGTAAAGTTAATAGAATAATCAGCCTTTTATTACTTCTAGTACATAAAGAGATTAAGGTTATAGGTACTAATTTAGGTGAACTAATTTATTACATAATCTTTAGAGTAATCTCTTAAGTTTTTTTTATTAACTAGAATATCCTATATACCTGGTTAATAAGTGGCTAATTTCTTTTAAAATAAATTAAAGTCTTCCTCTTCTTTATTAATGTCTTTAAGGTTTAGATTATTTTCTTTAGTAGGTAGTTCTTTTTTCTCATACGAATTATTTTATAGATAATTATAGTAGGACTTATAGTACTAATAAGCCTCCTCATACGTAGTAAAAATTCTATTCTTAGATAAAAGAATTTTACTTATCTCTTAAAATAAATAATAGAGTATAAGTTTAACACAAGCAAACTGCGCTGAGTTATGGTTAAAATAATATTAGGGTATAAAGTTTAAAATCCTTAGCTTAGCCCAAGGCCTCTTCTTTATATCACCAGTATAGTTATGTTTAAAAAGGAAATTATAGAAAGAAAAATTATATAAATTAGAATAATCTTTATACTTTTAGAAAAGACTCTTATTATAATAAAGAGTTCTATTATCTTTACTACTTTTTTTCTTAAAATGGTATGTATTTAGCTGGTTCTTCTCTAGCCGATAATTAATATTAAGTACCTAACGAGAGTAATAAACTAATAGTAGATTAAAAAGAAAATAGAAAATCTCTTAAGTTAACTAGTCCTGCTCACTAATAAGCTTATTTATTATCTTTATAACGAAAGAGTGTAGCGGCCTTTCAGAATTAAGTTTAGATAAAATTCTAGTAATTATAGTCTTATAGTCTTTAAAGAGCTTCTCCTACTTAGTAGTATACTTCCCACTATATACTATTACACTAGCAGTATTAGTATATAGTTAAATATCAGTATTAGCCAGCCATCCTATTAGAAGTATATAATAATATGGATTTAATTGAGAGTGATTACGCGTAGGGTAAAACCAATAGTACAACTTACCCTTATTATAGTAAATAGTAAGGAATTTAGTAAATAGCTAGAGAGCAGAAAATCAGTACTTAAGCTGCTTTATTTTCTTATTAAACTTTAAGCAATACTCTATTATATAACAGTGAATTTAAATCCTAGTTAAGATTAAGAACAATTGCTTAAATTCCTAGGTTATATTAGAATAGGTAAGTGAAAGAGGCGAGCCTTCGTTAGCAATACCTTAGAGCTAGGGTTAAAAATATACGGCAGAAATATACACTCTCTAAAACCTCGTAAATTCAGCTAAAGCCCTGTGGTTATCTTTATTAAAGAGCTCCTTATTAGGATTTAGCGCGTCTTTATAGTAATATATACTATAATTATAAGTACTACCACGGCTCTGCCACTTAAAACGATTCCAACTGTTAATAACACCAAACTTAGGGGTAAGTATCTCATCCTTAAAAGCTTGGAAACGATAGTAAAAGTAATAGGCGATAATATAGGGATTGTCCTGAACGTTATTACGTGTAATCTTAATCCTAGCGGCGGGGGTAGCATTCTTCCACTTATTATATTAAGATAGATATTACATTAGGTCATCCTAATGGTAATTAGCTGTAGAGAAAGTGATAAATAAACTTAGACTCCTTAGCTACCGTACCTAGAAAGATATTAGTCCCAGTATTAGTTTTAGTAAATAGCGAAATAGAATTACATACTATAGCTTTAAGACTCTTACTCTTACCTACCCAAAAAGAGCGCGTCCCACGGAAGGCTCCAGTAAAACGTACAACCGAGTTCAGTATAGCCGTAGACTGGAAACTGTCATCCTCAAAAGCACTCTGAAGTTTATCAATAGAGATGTCTTTGTTATCAGACATCCTTAACACAAAAAACCTAGACTTTAAGTTCACCTGCTTCCTTATAATCGTATTGAACGCCACGTAACGAAAGCGTGGATATTACGCTATACGGCCATCCTTGTACAGTAACATGTGTTTAACATAGGATTTATAGTTAACATGTTATTAACAAGACTTTGTGTACTCCCCTGTACCTATAAAAAAGCATGTTAGGAAAGCCCTACTTAGTAACGCCTCACTACGGTTAAACTCTGATAAAGGGGTATATCGGACGGATGCCATAGAGAGTAAGACTAGGGCTCTAACCTGACACCGTAGAACCTCTAACTCCTGTGCATCAGGAACCAGATCTGGGACTGCAGTAACTTAAGGAGCAGAATCATCCTCACTATCATCCTTACTACCATTCTCACTATCGTTTCTACTATCATCTTTACTATTGTCCTTGTAGGGCATATCCGTATTAGTGTCTAAACCCTTAGTAGCCTGGTCGTGGGCGAGATCTCCTTGCGTGGTATTTATAGACTGTTCTTGTTAAGCAGACGTAGAAGATACTTCGTCCACCTTAATAGTAGGTAAATCACCGTCAACATAATCATCGTTAGGGAGAGCGCTTAAGGCTTTATCGTTAACAGTAATATCTCTATAGCCGTCATGATTCTGCTGTAAGAAGTGTAGCCAACGCTGAACTGCCCAACACCGTACACAATAGTTATTCTGAAACTGTCAGTCAACACGTTCATGATTATCACCAGAAGAACGGGGTGGCTTGAGGAGTATAATATCAAGGTCTTAAGGTAGAAGAGGTAACGAACTAAAAATCTTCCCAACGTTACATAAAAAGTGGCAAATATGCCCTGTATATTTGTATTGAGCACCTTAATGTTGGCGGACTTCCATGAAGATATGCACTCAAGCAATTAGCATCTCCTCTATAGTAGAAAGTTTCAGAAGCTCCTCAGGCCACGAGCTAGGGTCCATCTCATTATCATGGCCGAATAGGGGTACGAAATCAGGATCTTGAGAACCATCTTCGAGTCTTGAGTGCTTAGCCTCGTCTTTACGGCAAATAGAGCACTTTTCATCCACAAGCTTCATATCAAACCAGCGTTCATTGCAAGTACCACAGGTCTCCATTACAGGCTTGTTAAGGCGGGTGTAAAACCTCTTAATTAGTTGTTGATCTGTAGAGCTAAGGGCAGGGTTATTCAAGAAGATATTACTTGAAAGATCCATAACAGGGTCAGGTGGCGGCAGGTTATAAGATGGACCTATATTAGGGAGTGTGGATAGAGTGGAAAAAGGGAACTCATCAAGTGTAGTATCATAGAATGTGAATGTCGACTGTAAAGGCTGATTCAGCTCGGTATCCTGGGATACAGATATTAAGTCTAAAGACTGATTTAGCTCTGTATCCTGGGATAGAGAGGTCGACTGAAAAGACTGATTTAGCTCCTCCTAGCGTTTTATTAAAGATGAGATGGATGGTGTAGGTGACACTTCGTTACCTGCCTAACGCTTAACACGGTGTTGCCTCTGAACCTTAGCTCAAGCACGGCAGGCGTTAGCTTGGGCTAGTGCATTATTGCTATCTAATTTACCTGGTAAATAACGAGGAGGACCGCGCTGCCGTCGTGGAAGTAAAGCACCGTATGGTACAGTTAAAGAACTGTGTAGTGTAGGAGACGGAGCTAGGGGCGCATAATATTGTATAGATATAACTACGTTTAGCGAGGGGCGTCGCATAGGTATAACTACTTATAGCGAGGGTGCAAAACGGCGGGAAGTAGAAGGTAGGAATAATGCGGCTTTGCGCTTACGCTATATATGTAATTAGCCATAAAGGCTTTAATAGGTATAGGTGTATATACATATCGTGTATCAATATTCCTACAGCGTAAGCACGTAGCTTTCCAAACACCATGGATTGTTTTATCGGTAGCAGCATCTTTAGGGTTACCACACTGGTTGCAAAGAGGAGGCAGATCCATTAGGAAAGTATTAGGCATAAGAGAAGTTACATAAGAGAGGTATTAGTCAAGGCGTTGAAGTATTAGTCATGCGAGAATTTTCAGTAAACTTTGGTGTTCCTCCGGTGCGGAACAACCAGAACCCGATCACGTGAGGTCGTTTTTTCTAACCAACCAGAACGCGAGAAACCTCAGTACTATCTTGGTGGACTTCTGAACTAAAAACCCCCCCATTTAAATAGAAGAAAGCTTCGCTACGCTCAGTAATAATTATTATTAAAAGAGTAGAGTAGCTTAAGAAGTATAATATTAAAATCTTAAAATAATAAAAATAATAAACTAAAAATCTTCTTAATATTATATAAAAAGTGGTAAATATGCTTTGTATATTTATATTAGGCACTTTAATATTAACAGACTTCTATAAAAATATACACTTAAGTAATTAGTATTTTTTTTATAGAGAAAAGTTTTAGAAGCTTTTTAGACTATAAGCTAAAGTCCATTTTATTATTATAACTAAATAAAGATATAAAATTAGGATCTTAAAAGCTATTTTTAAATCTTAAGTATTTAGCCTTATTTTTATAACAAATAAAGTACTTTTTATTTGTAAGCTTATTAAAGTAAGTATAAAATCTTTTAATTAGTTATTAATTTATAAAGCTAAGGTAAAGGTTATTTAAAAAGATATTATTTAAAAGATTTATAAGAAAGTTAGGTAGTAGCAGGTTATAAAATAAATCTATATTAAAAAATATTAATAGAGTAAAAAAAGAGAACTTATTAAGAGTAATATTTTAGAATATAAATATTAACTATAAAGGCTAGGTTAGCTTAGTATTTTAAGATAAAAAAATTAATTAAAAAGGCTAATTTAGCTCCTTCTAGTATCTTATTAATAATAAAATAAATAGTATAAGTAATACTTTATTTTCTATTTAATACTTAATATAGTATTATTTTTAAATTTTAGTTTAAGCATAGTAGGCGTTAGCTTAAACTAAAGTATTATTACTATCTAATTTACTTAATAAATAATAAAATAAACTATACTAGTTTTATGAAAGTAAAAAACTATATAGCATATTTAAAAGACTTTATAGTAAAAAAAAGGAATACTAGAAAAACAAGGTGTTATATAAATATAACTATTTTTAGTAAAAAAGTAAAATAGTAAAAAATATTAAAGCTAGAAATAGAAAATAGAAATAAAGTAGCTTTATGCTTATACTATATAACATATTAGCTATAGAGTTTTTATAAAGAAGGGTATAAGTATATATAGAATAAGGTTATTAGGAAAAAGAAGAGTTTTAAATTATATTTCTACTACTCACCTAATAGGCTTTACGATATCGTTAAATTTATACTTATTTTATCTTTTATTAAGAATTTTTAGTTTATGATGTGTAACGCTGCTATAAGGTGTAATAACTATATAATATAAATAATTATTACTTATTTAATAACCTCTTTTCTTTTTTATTATTCCTGTTAAGAATTTATTAAGCTATAGCTTAAGGCTTAAGTGCTATTATTATTTATTAAAATATATAACACTTCTATAAAATAATATTAAAAAATATATAGATATTAAAAGCGGCTAGCTAACTGTAAAGAGAAAATAAAATAATATAACTAACAACATTAAAATATTTCAGAAGGGTAATTAAAGTCTATACTAAAAACATTAAAGCTAATTTTTTTATTTTATGTAATAATACTTTCTTTAATTACTACGTCTTAAAGATAGAGCTTTAAGCACTTAATAATTTTATAAATTAACTAAATAAACAGAAACTAACTTTTTAAGATATTATTTAAGAAATTTAAACTTTGTAAAATACTAAACTAATATACGCTAAAATAGTATAAAACCTAGTAATTATAACTATAATACTAGTAATAAGACTTATACTAGTTAAGAAAACGGACCTATTAATCTAAATTTAGATAGATAATAAAGAAGTTCTATAAGAACTAAATATACTTATCTTAATTAAATTTCTAAATAAGGTATATAACTATTACTAATCTCTATAGTATATAGTTATTACTAGAGTGATTTCTAAAATTAATTTTCTTATTATAATAGCCACTAAGTAGATAAAGACCTAGCTAATAGAAAATAACTATTAGGTTTAGCTAATTAACTTAAAAGCTAGAATTAAAAAGAAATTATATACTATACAAATCCACAGGGTTAACATCTAAAAAGTAGAAGAAAAAAAATATAATAGCTATATAAACTAAATATAATAGCTATATAAACTAAATAGAATAGAATATATATTTTATATCTTTAAATCTAAAACTTTCAGTGAAAGAACAGGAAAAACACCAAGACAAAAAAAACAAGTATAATAATTCTAGAAGTTAATAAACTAGAAATAGCTTAAAATATTGTTAAAAAAGACTTTTTTATTTAATATTATGTTTATATAGTAGACCCTTAGTTTAACAACTAGCAGATTAAATAATACCTTAAATACTAAAGATATAACTATATTATAAAAGACTATAAGTATAGAATAAGGTGCAGTAAATGCTCTAAATACTATAATACTTATTAATATAAAAATCTAGAGAAAATAGAATACACCCTTTACTATAAACTACACCTAGTCTAGAGTAAAGAATACTAGTATTAAGAGAAAATTATAGTATAGATTTAAGAATTAATATAAAAAGGCGTAGACTACATGATGGGAATATTATATATAATAAATAAACTATAATAGATTTAAATAACCACTCACTAAACCACATCCACCCTAGGGAAAAGGAAAGTGGATTTATTAGCTATAATAATAATAATACTTACTTAAAGGAAAGTAGGAAGAATATTAAGTTTCTAACACCACAAAAAACACTCTACTTAATTATAAATAGTAGTTAATAACTTTTAATCTAGTAACTAAGAGACGGCACTTAAAGTAGAAATAACTAATATAAAAGAAAATAAAATTAAACCTAAAGATACTCTAAATCTTATAGTTTAATATATATTATATAATAGGTGTATAATCTCAAATCATGCTTTAAGCATAAAATATATAAAATATTATAGTAATATAAGACCTAGTAAAGAGTAAAATAAAGTAAGAAAAGAATTCTCTCTCCTACTAAAGCTTTTATACTATTTAAAGAAATAAATAAAAAGCTAGAGTCTACTTTTACGTCAGTAAATTACTTAACTTAAGAAAATAGAAATAAAAATTTTATATAAATAACCTAGCAACTCTTACTCTTGAAACTGAGATTAGAAAGATTAATATTTATAATATATATAATAGATATGTTAATCTAGACATTAAGATACTTATCTCTCTTTTAAATATATATATATATATATATATATATATATTCTTTTAGATAATATTAATCTACATTATTTAAGCTAGGGAGGCCTATAAGTGCGGAGACTAAAAATAAAAGTAATATAACTTTATAATATAATATAAGAAATTCTCTACCTTACTACCCTAAAAGGACTTAATATATAAAGGAGAACTAAAGATATTATTAATTTCTTTATTATAAATCTTATCTTCCTAACAGAAGCGCTATTAAAAAGGTTAATTTTATATTATAAATATAAAAAGATAATAACAAACTTAGACTATAAGCTTATTAAAATAATTCTAGATATTTAATTACTACTTTATAATAACTAATAATGCTTTTAGAAATATATTAACTAGACAGATTTTAAAAAAGCACTAGTATTTTAAATAGAGAAAATTAGTTACTTATCTCTTTTAATAATTATAGATATAGAGTAATTCTCTTAAGCACTAGAAGATACTTTTATAGCTATTATTAATAAATAAGTATTTTTTACTAGATTATTAGATAAAGCAGATCCTCAAATAACACCTAAAATAAAAGCTAAAATTAAAGAAACTAAGAGAATAAGAAAATAAGCTTAGTAATTAAAACTAGAGATAAACTAGGAAATATATAAAATACTAGAAAATAAAAAAAATTACTTATTTGTTAGGTATTAAGGAACTAATGATAATTTACTATAGCTAGAGTTATAAACTAAAATAAAAATCTCTAGAAGCTAGTATAATAAGCTAAAGTTATATATATATTAAAAGAACTACCCTAAGTACCTAACCTAGAAGGACTAGATAATTATATAGTTATTAATAATAATAAGAAAGTAGAGTTTCTACTTTAATATTTTTTTTTACCTACACATAATACAGATCTCTCAGACTTAGAGGAGATAAGAATTATTTATAAGATACTAAAAGAAAACTAATAAATAGAAAATAACGTTTATATAATATCTAAACTATAGTAGGAAATAACTAGAGCTTAAAAAGAAAATAAAAATTAAATCCTAGACCTTATCTCTTACTTTATTAGGGCGGAAAAAGGAAGACTATTCTTAAGCCTAAAAATACTAGAAAATAAAATTTATAGTATTATAGCTAAATTCTTGAAAGATAAAGCTAATAGATTATATAGAGTTACTAATAGATATATTAAAAATTATATAGTAACACTAAAGAAACTACTTTATTATTTATTTTAAACATGTTTTCTTCTAGGATACTATCTAACTAATTTTAAATAATTAATTATAGTAGTCCTCTGTAAACTAGATAAGAAGAGATATAATAATTTAAAAAGTTAAAAACTAATAGCTCTCTTATCTTACATAAGGAAAATCTTAGAGATAGTAGTAACTAATAAACTTAATAACTTAATTAAATAATTTAACTTATTACTACTAAATTAAATAGTAAGACGTAAAAGATCTATAATTATAGCACTAAAGTACCTAGTAAAACTAATATATACTATATAATTAACTAGTAAAGTTATTATAGTCCTTAGTTTAAATATTACTAGAGCATTTAATAAAGTTAATTATAAGAAACTTTTATTTAACCTAAAAGAAAAAAGTATCCCTGAGTGGATTATCTGATATATTAAATCTTTTTTAAAAGAATAAATTACTAAAATTAAGTTCCCAAGCTTCTTCTCTAATTATAAGAGAATAAAATATAGTATTCTATAAGGTAATTCTTTATTACCTATACTATTTCTTTTTTTTACTATACCTTTATTAGAAAACATTACGGAGACGGAGTCCCTAGTATATATAGATAATATATACTTTATAGTAATTTCTTTAAATATTTAAAAGAGTTATATAATAATTAAAAAAGCGTATAAGTAGTATTAAAAATAAGTAAAAACACATAAAACATAATTTATACCAGATAAATATAAAATCATATACTTTATAAGAAAATATAGTATAGGAAATAAAAGATTAGCTTTATTTAAAATTAAAGGCTTTATAAAGGCACTAGCTGAATCTATGCGAATACTAGAAATAACTATAAACAAAAAACTAAACTAGTACTTATATATTAAAAATACGTTTAGTAAGGTTAAAAATTTAGAAAATATCCTAAAAAGACTTATAGATTTTATTTAAAAAGCTAATATAAAAAACTATAGATAACTATACACCACGCTAATCTAACTAACTATTATTTATAACTATAAAATTTAGTATAAACCAGATAGAGTAAAAGGCTCTATCTTAAAATCTAATTTATAAAAGCTTTAAGTAGTATAAAACTATAAAGAGTATAGTATAATATATAACGTTTTTATAAGTATATAAGCTTTAAGATTTTCTTTTCTTACTAAGTAAAGTTTCAGCTAATAGGAGAGCCTCACTCTCAAGTCTTAATATTCTATTAAATAAAGTTAATTTTAAGTTTCTGTAATTTCTTTAATAACATGTTAGTATAATGCTTTTAGAATAAAACTATAGACGCTATAGACGTTTTCTAATAGGAGTAAGCCTTTATAATTACCCTTAGAAAAATTAGCGGACGAAAATTCAGTAAAATAGTAGATAATTTAAGGGTTCTTAAGTTAACTATAAGTACTATTTACTATCAAGCTTAAAACTAAGCTAGTAGTGATAATATTTATATGATATTAACCTTAATACCTTTTTAATCTAACCGTTCTAGTAAGAAACTAAAGGTAGAGAACAGCAGCAAGCTCTCTAGTCAAATACAGAAGATAATAATTAATAAAGGGAACTAGAAAATAATAGCTATAGTTCACCCAGTTCTTTAAGAAGTTAGTATTAATAAACTTAACTAGAGATAGATTAAAAATGTTGTAAAGGAGCACTAAGATCCTAAATATAACTACGCAATTATTCAAAAAATATAGCTTAAAAAAAGTAAGCTAGATAAAGAGAATAAGAAGTAATAAGTTAACTACTTATAGTAATTAATAGATGAGTATAACTTACATTTTCCTAAGCTTATATTCTGTTATAATAAGACTTTAAAGCCTTTTAGAGGTATTAATAATTATAGAGATAAGCAGAAGATCTCCACGCCTTAAGGTTATAATATTAATTTAAATAACTTTACTATATACGTTAATTTTTCTTAGTTTTCTTTTATAATTTGTGCTGCTGTATTCTCTTATGTTACTTACTCATATAAAAAACCCTATATTACCTAGGTAGCTATATCTAAGAATAAGAAAGATTACTTAAAAACTAAGATTATAGCTACTAATAAAGAAGACTGGTTATACTATAAGTAGTAGTAAAAACAGGCTCTTATTCCTGGCACGTCTAAGTATAAATAATTAGAAGAGATTAACAATAAAATTGAAGCTAAGAACACTAAATATCGTCGTAAATACCTAGGCTGCGGTAGAAAGGGTCTATATAATAGGAAATCACTAAAGTAGGTCTTTAAGCACGAGATTTTTATATACACTAAAGATAAAGGTATGAACGCGATCTGGTACGCTGAAAATATATTAAAAAAACATGTATTTCCATACTATAAGGCGATTAGGGAAGAGAATTAAGGATTATGAATCTACTTTATAAAGAATAATATTTATCTTTACTAGACTACTCGCTGTTACCTCTGCTATATAATTTATAAGAAGGAAATTAAGTTTATTTTTTACTTATTTTAGTTACTAGATTTACACCTAATTAAGCGCTGTTTTAGCAGGTTAGAAGGATTTATTAATAGCTATACTATAACGTCTTTTTCACAAATAGCAAAGAAAAAAAACAGAGAGGTGAATAGAGTTAGTTTAGTAGAAAGATTCTATAATAAAGTTATATATAACTAAATATCTCTACCCTAACTACTTTATATGGGTAGTAAAGCTTTGTATTAAATACTAAGATAATAATAATTTCCGCGCATAGAATAAGCCACAAAATCCTGATTATTTGCGCCTATTTTTAATAATTTTTAGTTATTTTTAATGTGAGCCTATTTTAATAAGGTTGCTAAGAATAAGTTTATATAGCTTATAAAAACATTATATAACGCGCCGCACCCTTTATAGTGTTTTTAAAAAGTAATTAGCCTTAAAGCCTTTCTATATAAAATAAAAGTACTATTAGTATTCTCTTTAAATTATAACTATAGTAGAAGATAAACTGCCTGTTATATATTTATATAGTATTCATACTTTAATAAAGAAAGAATATAACTCTAGAATATTATAAAGACTTTAGATTTCTGGACTTAAATAAATAATAATAAAATACTGCTAAAGGTTACTAATTAGATTATATAAATATTAGAGCTTAATTAATTCTCATAAGCGTACATATATAAAGAGAAAGAAGAGAAGAAATTACAGATTATATAAAAAAAAGAGATATAGAGAAGGAAGAAGAGAAACTACTAATAGCTTAAGAAAAAAAACCAAAAAAATTATCTAATAGATTATAGATAAAATAGAAGTAAGAAAACACGCAGATAATAGGTAAAACCTTATGGTAAAAACAAAATTATAATACTTAATCTATATTTAAAATCTACTCTAATCTTAGATCCCTATCTTTAGAAAAAGCAGAATTCTGATAAATAAGAAGAATTAGTAAACTCATGGGAAAAAAACGCAAAGTACGGTATAAAATTTTCATTCTATATTAAGTTAGATATTAAATATAAGAGAGTATACTCTAATAAAACTTAAATATTAAAAGAGCGAATATTCTTTAGCCTGTAAATAGAACTAAGCTGTTTTTATATATACTTCTAAAAAAAACCTAAGCATGCAAAAATAACCTATATAAGATATATAATTAGATAAAAAGTTTTCTTTTTATATAGATTTATAGATATCCTATATAAACCCTCAAGGGATCTCAGTCAGGAGAATTGAACTTATTATTATAAGTATATATATATATAATATAAAATTACTATCTTTATAGTACATGTAAAGAGCTTTTTAAGTACTATAATTTATTTAATTAATAATAGTATCTTTTTAAGAATACTATACTTATAGTAAAGAGAAAATATATTTATTAGTAAATAACATAATAAAGTATTAGTTAAGTAAAAAACTTTAGTAGTAAAAAAGTAATAGTAAATTAATATTTCTTACTTACAACTAGATTACGTGATAAAGGAATTTCTTAACTAATTAAATAATAAAAAACTTTAATGCTATTTTAAAGTAATTTTAATTAAAAAACCTCTTTTAATTAAATAGAAAGAGCTTTACTACGCTTAGTAATAAATTATATTACATAAAAAAAATCACGTAAAAAAGGTATTAATTAAGGTATTAAAGTATTAATTATATAAAAAAAGTTTTAAAGTTTTTACTTAAATTTTAATTACGTGATATTACTTTTTTTAGCTAATAAAAACGCTAATAACTTTAGTATTATTTTAGTAGAGTTTTGAAAAAAATTCCTTTCTATTTAAATAAAAGAACTTTTGCTATACTTAGTAATTAAAAATATACTTACTTTAATAAATTTTTTAGTACAGTAGTTATTACAATACTTTTTAAAAACTTTTAATTTATTTTAAAACATTTTATAAAAAAGGTTAAATTTAAGTTATTTTTTTTTTAAAAAAATATTCTTATAGTTATATAAATAATGTTTAAGTAGTTTATTAGCTTTTTTATATAAAAATGTTTTAAGAACATTACAGTAATTTTTTTAAACCTTAGTAGTTAAATTTATATAAGTTTTTAAAGCTAGAGCCTTATTAATATTAGCTATTAAAATAGTAAAAATTTTGTATTTATGTTTTTAAACTATTTATATAAAAAAAACTACTTTAATTAAGTAAATATTTATATTTATATTTAGTTTAAATTTATTATAAAACTCTTTTAGTAAAGTTTATACTAAAAAGTTTTTAAAACTATAAAAAAAACTTTTATATAAGTTTTTTATTTAATTTAGTATTAAATTTAAGTATGTATTTAAATACAAATTTAAACTCTAAATTAGTTATTATTTTTATTAATAATAATAAAAAGAAATGAAGTGTAGTTATTTCTTAAAAAAAAAAAAGCACTTTATTTAATTTAAAAGTAAAGTATAAATAAAGTCTAAACATAATTAAAATTTTAGAAAACATAAATATAAAATACTACTACTTGTTTTCAAAAAGTTTTAACTATATATTTATAGTATTTAATTTATAGTTAAAACTAATATATAAATACTTATTATTTAACTAAATTAGAGTACTACTAATTTACTTAGTATACTTATTACTTAATAGCTAGTAGTTTTAAATATATATAATTTTAATATTAAATATATACTTAGTAAAAAAAAAAAGGAGTTATAGTACTTACGTAAAAGTCTGTGTATATAAAGTTAGTATAAAGTAATTTATTATATTAAATTATATAAATAGCTACCTAAAGATTCCTAAAGTTGGAGAAAAGTTAAGACTAAATAAATACATACATAATTTATACACAGACTAGTTTATATTATTATAAGTGCTTAATATCTAGTGCGCTATTTTTTTACCTTAATTATAGTCTATATTTTATTCTTTATACTTTTAACTATATTATATATAATCTTTTTATTAATTCTTTTTTATACTTTAAGTAGAGCTTCTTTTAGAGCCTTTTTTACAATTTTTTTACCATCTATAAGGCTTTTAATATCTAAATAAACTTTATACACTAACTTCTTTAAATACTACTGTAGATGCTTAATAGGATTAAGATCTAGAAAATAAAGAGACTAATTAAGTATAATACTAATTTTATACTCTTTTATTTAGTCTCTAGTTATATAAATATTATAAATAGAAGCATTATCTTATATAAAAACTATAGAAGAGTTTTAGAGTTCTAAAAAGGCCTCTCCTAGTACCTTAATATAGAAAATAGAAATATATTCATACTTCTTACTTTTAAAGTCCCTATCTATAATAATAAAACGGATTTTTTTTTTCTAGATAGCTTTTTATATTATAACTCTTAAGCTCTTTTCTTTCTTATATATTTAAATATAGTCCTTATTCTATTTCTTTAAAGAAGTTCTAAAAATATAGAGTTTTTTTTTTCTATAATTTTTTTTAATAAAATACTTATTAGACCACACTACTTTCTTCTATTATTTATTTATGTAAATTGTATGGGTAAATGCTTATATAAGCTTTTTCTTTACATACTCTACTATAAGTATTAGGCGCTTTTTTATAATCTAATTAGTAATCTTATACTTCTTAAGAATCTAGTAAAGTATATTTCTTAAAAAAGTAAGACCTAAATTTCTCTTAAGGTCTAAGTATTTAAGAAAAAAGTTAAGATATAAAAACTTAGTTACTTAGTTAAGTTAGCTACCTAGTTAGGCTATTCTAAAACACACTAAAAAATCACATTTTTAAAGCTTTATATCTGAATAACTATTTAGTTAAAATTTTATAAAAAACGAAATACTACTTCTTTTAGGTATAAAATAAGAATATAATACTCTATATATCTTTTCTTAAGCGTGGTTGAAATACAAAAGGAAAACGCATTTTCTTTATATAATATTTTATTTATTTCTTAAAATTACTATAACGCCCTTCTTTAGATACGTTATGGATAAGTAAAATAGTATTAAGCTATTTTAAAAAAAACTAAATCTAAATTCTTAATAATTTTAGCTTTATTATTATGGAATTATTAAGCTTTAAAAATGTAACTTTTTAGTAACTTTTAAAGTAACCTAACTAAGTAGCTAGCTTAACTAGGTAGCTAAGTTTTTATAATATCTATAACTTTTCTCTTATCTCTTTTTTTTATAGCATTTAGGCCGGCTAAATTGTAGTATAAACTCTTTATTAAAATAAGAGACTGCTTTAAAGATAGTGTTATAAATAGTCTATAGTAAAATAAAAAAACTTCTTAAAATTAAAAACAGAATAGCTTTTTTTAAGTGCTTTTTTTATAATAATTTTTTACTTATATAAGGTAAGCTCCTTTTATTTAAGCGTATTTAAAGAAATTAGAGTAAGAAAAGTATATAGTATTATATAATAATAAGTTAAAGTATAAGGATTACTTGCGTTAAGAGATATAAAATAAAATGGTATATAAAAAACATAAATAGTTTTACGCAGAACTGTATTAACATACTTTTAAAAAAGCTAAAGTTAAAAAAACTAAAAGCTACTTAGTAAGTTTAAAAACAATATAAAGTAATTTATTAATATATAATTAAACTATATTTAATTAATAGTTAGAAATAATAAAAATTACTTTTAAAATTTAGTATATACTACTTTTATAATAAAAGTTGTATTTAAAAAAAAAGCTACTAAATAATTTATATTTAGAAAAGTTGTAAAAAATAGTATAATAGTTTACTTAACTTTACTAATTTACTAGTTTTATAAAAAAGGTATTTACTATATTTAAAAAAAATAGCCTAGAAATTTATTATTTAATAACGCATTTTATTTTAATGTATTTCTAGTAAATAACTTTTCTAATAAGTTGTTAATAACTTAGTATATATAAAGTTAATACTACTAGCTTTTTATATATAAAAAAATTAGAAATATATTAAAACTTATATAATTTACTGACTATACTCTAATTTTTAAATAAAAAAAATCAATTTACATTAAAGTATAAATATTATTTAAAAATAAGTAACTATTAATATGGTATACGTACTAAAAAAGAAAAAAAAAGAAATATTTTATAATTACTTAATACTATACTAATTAGTAAGTATAAATAAAAGCTTTTATAAAAAATACCTTAAAATTAGAAACTAAGTTTTTTGTAAAAAAAAAAAAAATATTTGAAATCTCTACTATAAAGAAGTATTAACAAAAGTTTAGAAAATAAAAAATTATTAGAAAACTTTACTTATTAGTTTAGTATTAATAAAGTTATAATAAGTTTTTATTATTTATAAAACTAAAAAATTATTAAATAAAAGTACAAGCTAATTATAGTAAAACTAAAAAAATAAATAGTAATTAGGTTAATAACTTTTTACAAATTTTATAAATAAATTAATATTAATAGTAATATATTTTCTAATAGTAATAATAATAACACTAATATACTAGAAAATAACTAAAAACGTATATTCTTATAACTAAAATGCTTTTACTAATAAATATTTATACTTATTAGTATTACTAGCTTAATAGTATTTATAAAAACTTATTAAAAAAAGTAGTAATAAGCTCTATATTATACTATAGTAGTAGGAATACTTTTAAAGTATTTTAAATTTAATTTAACTAAGTATTAAAAAAAATTCGAAGTAAAATAAAAATAAAAAACTTAATTTTTATTTATAAATTATAATTAAATAAAATGTAGTTAAAACTTTTTTATATTTTTTTTATTTAATTTTGTTTTATTCAAAAAGAGTAATACCTAGTAATTATATATATAAAAAAAATTATAAAAGTTTTTAAAGGCCTTTTAGTAACAAAAATAGTTAGTAATAAAAACCAAAAAAAATTAAATTTATATTATAAGAGTTGGGTAGCAAAAAAAAATAAAATAGAAAAATAGAAAAGTAAATTCAGGGTATTTAAAAGCTTATAAAAGAATAGAAACTAAAATTAAATACTTATTAAAAGTATTAAAAAGGTAGGATAAAAAAGTTAAATTAAGTTAAAACTTTATTATTATTATTATTTCTATTTACCGCCCGATTTAGTCTCTCTAATGAGTCTATATAGGCTAATTCCTTTTATAAAAAAAACTTATTAATAAGAAAATCTATTAACGTGCTATGCTAGAGGGGCGTTAGTATTCTATTATTATAGCACTTTTTCTTTATTTTTTTATCTTTTATATAGTCTATAATTTTAGCTATTACGCTTATGTCTTATAGATGATTTTATTTTCTTCTTTTCTTTTTACCCCCTTTTTCTATCTCCTACTAATTATCTATACTTTAGAATAGGTGGAAGTTGTTTATTTTCTTAGTATTAATTACTTTTACTACTTAGAACTAAGTGAGTAATTTCGTTCTTATAAACTATTTTACTACTACTTAAGTATTATCTTTCTAGCTTGGTATTTTTTCCAGTTTCTCTTTAGTTTAGGATAGTAAAAAAGAGTATAGTTTATAGTTTATATTAGCTAGCTGTAGTTATACTATAGAAATTTATTTAGAACCCCTATTTTTACTAGCTAGGCGTTAAGGCTAAGGATTTCTATATATAATAAAAACAGAGCAGTAGCTTGTACCTTTAAGAGTTCTTTATAAAGTAGAATTATAAATATTTCCTATAGAATACGCTAGGTAGACGCTGTCTATTCTTTTACTATACTTTATTATTAGTATTACTATTTTATATTTATTTACTTTATAATAAAGGTAGCTGTGCGCTAGCGGTGTTAATAGCTACTAATATAATATACTTATAATTTCTTTATATATCTTTATTCTTACTAGTATTAGTAGTTTCTATAGTTTTCTCTTACAAAATAAGCTAGGACTTCTTTCTTATATTCTTTTACCCAGTTTTAAAGCTTTTCTAGTAAAGTTAGTGGTTATATTATAGTCTACTATTAACTTACTAGTAATACCTAGATATTATTTAGAGTACTTACTATCTTTTTTTCCACTAAAATTAAAACTTTATTATAACTAATAACTAAAACCTTTAAAAAGATATTAATTTATATACAAAAAAAGTTAGTGTTTAAAACCTTGTTTATTAAATAATAGCATTAATAGTATTAATAGTACTAATATACTAATAGTACTATTATTATATTTTTTTATTATAACATAAATATCTATAATAATAATAGTAAAATTTACTTAATATATTATATTTATTTAATTTTTAGTAATTCTAACTTATATCTATTACTATATATTTTTTTAAAAAAAAAAGTTTTAGAAACTTAGTTTATTTATAAAATAAAAAAGTATTAAAAGTAACTATGAAAATAGTAATAAAACTAAATAAAGTACATAAATAATAATAAGATATTAAAAAAAAACTAAAATAAAACTAAAACTTTACTAAAAAAAAAAGATTAGTTTTTTTAAATAATAATAAAATATAATTAAAGTTTAACTACATATTATAAATTTACTTATTTTAAGCAAATATATTTTAAAAGCCTTATTAAAGTGTAAATTCTAAAAAGTTATTAATAACAAAATAAGTAAATTTTAAAGAAGTTAGTATAAAATTCAAAAAAAGCTTAAAAATATTATTAAAAAAAATTATTACTAATAGTATTATATTTATAAATTTCGTAATTTCCAAAAAAAAATTAGTAAAAGTAAAAATAAGAATATTAAAAGTAAATTAAACACTTATAGTTTATAAAGTAAAGTAATAAGTTACTATTATTTTAATAGTTTATATAAATACTACTATTTATTAAAGTCTTATTTTAGTAAAACTAATAATAATTTATAAAACCTTTATTAAAGTTTTCATTTACAAAATATTTATAAATAATATTTAATAGCTTATTAGTTATTTTATTAAAGTTAATTAAAAGTATTATGTAGTTTTAAATACTTTTTAAATAGTTTTAAGTAAAAGTATTTAAACTTATGTTATAAATTATTTACTTAGTTTTAAAGTTAAAATAGTTTTAAATAATAATACTTTTTAAAGTAAAATTAAAAAAGCCTTTAATACTTAAGTTACTTATAATATTTTTTAATTAAATAATAGTAGTAAAAAAAAATTAAGCTAAAAAAAACTTAGTAATACTAAAGTTTATAAAAAAGTACTATCAATAATATAGTTAACATACTTAATAACTAAAAAAGTAGTTTGTAAAACTAAAAAAGTACTAAAAAAAGTACTTATACTACTAAATAATTAGAAATTATATAAGCAAAATTTAAAAATAATAATATAATAGTATATTAATATTATTAAAGCTACTAAAAATAGGCTTATAACTACTACTATTAAAACCACTACTAAAAGTTCTATTAATTACTATAAATGTTATACTATAATTAATAGTAGTTATTAAAAAAGTATAGTAAAAAAAAATATATAGTCTAAAAATAATATATTATGTAAAAAGTACTATTAGTACTATAATTATTTTAATAATAATTTTTATTACTTTTACTTAAAATAATAGTAATTTAGAATTATAACTTTAACCCTTTTTAACTAGTTTAGTTTATTATTTTAATAAAGTTTTATAGAGTTTTTTTATAAGTTTTTATACTTTTTAACTAGTATTTAATATTTAGGTTTTTTTTAAAGTTATTTTAGCTTTTAAACTATATTTTACTTTTTATTTTTTTATTTTTTTACTCTTATTACTTTAGTACTATAATATAAAAATAAGAAAAAAACTTTAATACTATAAAAAGAAAAGAAAAAGCCGTAATAGTAGCTAAATAAGCCTAAAAACTATTTAAAAAGAAACTAGATAGTAGAACCTAATTCCCTGTAATTAACTATTTCTAATAAACCTCTTATATTTTATCTATAGAGTATGGGTGATGATAGCGGGTCGTAATCTTATCTCTATAGTTATAAAAACCATAACTATAATACGTTAGGAAGTAATTAATAAGTAAATAAGTAATACTAAGAAAAGAATAAATACTAGCCTAACTAAAACTAGCAGAAAGTAATTAAAACCATTAAAAAAATCGAGGACGATTTTAATAAAGAGGAGGAAAAAAGTTATGCTATAAAATTCTTACGAATATAAAGAAAACACTATAATATATTTAAAATCTTTAAATATACTATTAAGCTACTTAAAATAAGAATAAGACACAGCTTAACTAGATTAAAGCTAGAATTAATAAAATTAGAAAAGAAATATATAAAGGAAACCGCCTAGAGATCTCTTAATTATAAAATAAAACTTAAGTAGCTATTATTATCTAGGTATTATACACAGTAAATATAGCTACTATATTATAAAGAATTATAATCTGAATCTGTCTTAAGAATTCCTAGGGAAAGGACTTAGGAGAGATACTAGAAATAGCTAAAAAAATAATAATACCAAGAGCATTTACTATAAATACTCTAAAGAGTAGTAATATTAATATTTACGTATTATCCCAAATAATAAAAAACTAAATTATAAATAGACTAGATATACTAGAACTTAAAATCCTAAAGAAAAACTATTTTTTAGAGATTCTAGGAGTTTTACTTAAGATAAAAATTAACAAAAAAAAACGCAGATAACTCTAAGCTAATATATGCTATATATAAAGCTATTAAATAGCTAGTACTAAGTATAGCTATTATCTAAATTTAATGGCTATATAACTCTAAGGCGTAGAAGATACGTTATAGAAATACTAAAAATAGCTAAAAAGAGCTAGAAAAGACCTATAGGACTCTAATTATTAGGATACCCATATAGGTAATCTAATAGAAGATTATAAAAAATAAACTAGTTATTAACTCCCAGCTCTTTAAAGCAAGGCTATTTGATAATAGTATAATTATTAAATAATACTTTTAATACAGCTAATAGGGCTATACTTAAAGTATATATAGAAAAAAATATAGTATAGATATTACGTAGGCCTATATAACATAATAAAATATCCTTAGAAAAGAGTATTTTATGTAAACTATAAAAAAGCCTATAAAGTATAATAATAAAAAGAATATAAGATATTTCAGAGCTATCTAGAAAAAATCTAAATAAAAAGAATAATCTTTTTTAAACAAACGCTTTGTATCTGTACTATAGGGGAAAAATAAACAGAATAATCAAACCCTATATAAAGTAATTTTATTATTATAATAAGAAAAAGAGGAAGACAGATTACTTTATTAGATAACTTATATAAAAAACTATTACTAAAAAGAAAACTAGATAGACCCTTTTATATAAAAGTTATAAATATAAATACTTTATAATTAAGGCTTATATTAAACATAGGTAACACATACCCAGCCTAAGTAGAAATAAATAATAATTTTAATATTAATATAAAAGACTATATACCTACTCTAAATAAGTAAACTTATTATTATCTAATATAACTATAGAAATGCAAATTAAGGTGTATGTTATCTCTTTTTTAATAGGATAATACAGATAGAGCACTAGATACTTATAATCTAAAAACTAGTATATAATAAATATACTAAATTAATATACTATTTATATGGATATGCTCTAGCATATAAAGAAGACTCTATAATAAAAGTATATTTTATAATTAACTAAAACGTTAATGCTGTGTATTAGAGATGTAAATAATATAGTCTATTTATTATAACACTCTAGCTTAACCTAAAGGGGCTAGAGACTACTATTATTAATATCTATAATCTATATAGAAACTACTAATAGATTAGGACCTAGCTAGAGATAGATAAAGCTATTAAAAAAGCAGAAAAAAAGTTAAACTTTTTAGAGACTTTAATACACACTATCTAATATAAAGAGAAAGCTATATTATAAGTAAAGTACAAGCAGAATACTTACTTCTTAAAATAGAAATATAAGGTCTTTAACTTACTATATTATAAGGTGAACTAATTTAAAAAAGAAAATAAAAAAAGAGCGTTATTAATCTCATATTTCTATTAAACACAATACATAAAAAAGTTAGCTTCTATGAAACGGAAGATAAGTAGACTCTAATAAGAGATTATATACTAATATAAATTCAAATAAATACTGCTATTTACTTATAAGAGAAAAATAAATACTATATACTTAAAAAACTAGATATAAAAGGATTTCTCTAAGATATTAAAATTCTTAAGTGGATAACAGCCCCGGAACCTCTAGAAGTTTTCTAGAAAGAAATTATATATACTCTTAAGTTTTATTATTTATACACAAGACCTAGTTTATAAGCGTGTAGGATATAATTACTAAAAGTAACTTAATTTCTTATAAGCATCAGACAAATAAAACGCTAGTATTATAATTATAAAGAAAACTATAACTATTAAAGCTATAAGGCACTATCCAACCAGCTCTAGAAGAAAATCTAAAAAGTAAAAAAAAATAACTAAAAGTAATTTATATAAGAATTTATAGCAGACCCTATAAAACTATATAATAAGAGATTATAGACTCTCTTAAAGTGGAGTAGAAAAAGTATTAATATAATAAAAGATAATTTCTATTTTTCTAATTTTAAAAATTCTATTAGCAACTACCTCACTAAAGATAACACTATAAAAATAGAAATCTTAGCTAGAAAGTTCTTTCTAAATATAAGTAGAGTAGATTTTAAAGATATTAATAATAAGATACAGCTAGAGCACACTTGAATTAACATTAACTTATATATATCTAAGAAGGTAATAAGTAATTTAATTATAAAACTTCTAAATAAAAAAGCCCCAGACCCTAATAATATACTAAATAAGATTTTAAAAATTATACTTCTATTAATAGCTCAGGAGCTTGTACAGGCGGTTTACTAATATTTTAAAAATAAAATAATACTAACTTATCTTAAAGAATTAATTATAATTGCTTTATGTAAAAAAGGTAAGAAGGATTACTTTTTTTTAAAAAGCTACTAACTAATTACACTAGAAAATACTCTAGCTAAGATAATTAAAAAATAAGTAGTAGACTTAAGAGTAGTAGCCGCTAAAAAATATAAACTACTTTTATAAAACTAAAAAAGAACAAAAAAGAAGTGCTTAATACTCTTAGTAATTAGTATATTTATTTTTAGTATTCAGACAGCGTGGAGAGCACGTCTAGGCTATATTATTTTAATACTAAGTTTAGATTTAGCTAAAGCCTTTAACAATATCTCTTATAAATATCTGCTATATATTCTAAGGAAGAAGAGACTACTAGAATAAATAATTTACTTTATATAAAGCTTTTTAATTACTTAATAAACGTATATCACATTCCCTAAGTATTAAAGTAAGTAGATTTAAATATAAATAGGTATTCTATAGGGATTTCTACTTTTACTAATTCTATTCCTCTTCTTTATATCAGAGCTTCTAGAGGAGTTTTAGTGATTAAATAATAATATACTAGTATTTAGCTTTATTAATAATATAAATTTTATCTTATAAGGAAATGCTATTATTAAGAACTGCTAATGCCTAATAGCCGTATATAATTAATATATAGCGTAGGTGAAATACTATAAAGCTATATTTATATTAAAAAAATACTAGTTTATACACTTTACTAGAAAAAGACGCTATAATAGTATAGACTTAGTATTAACTATATAAATTACTAGCTATAAGGCTACTCTCTAGAGCTTAAGTATATATATATTTAGAGTCTAAATAGACCTAAAGCTCTAATAGAAAGAACATATTTATAAAGTAGTAAAGAAGGGTATAGTAGCTTTTAAAACCATGTTATAAATTACTATATTAATATAAAGCCTGTTTATAAGATGCTTATATTTTTTATATATAGTAATTATCTACCTAACAATACTCTACAGTGCCTAGATATAGGAAACTTATGATAATAGTAATTTAATAGTAAAGAATCTTATCTAGCTACTCTAAAAGACCTAAAACTAGTGCCTTTATAAGATAATAAAGGTATATAAAAGAATACTAATAGTAGCTATTAAGAAAGAGATAGTAGTTCTATTAATTATACTCTATATAAACGCTATAGCTTTTTAGAGGACTTTAGATACTAGCTAGGACCTAGTAAAAAAAAAGATAGTAAGTACTTTAAATAATATCTAAGCATTATTAGTAAGTTAATAGTGGACCATAATATAACTATTAACTCCACTAGAAAAGCTTTAAAACTGGGTAAAAGAATGCAAGAAAGAAGTCCTAGCTTATTCTATAAGAGAAAACTTTAGAAACCACTAATACTAACAGGGATAGAGATATATAAGGGAATTATAAATATACTATACTAGTAGCTATTAACACCGCTAGCACATAGCTACCCTTATTTTAAAATAGATAGATATAAAGTAATAAAGCTAATAGTAAAGTATAGTAAAAGAATAGATAGTATTTACCTAGTATATTTTATAGAAAATACTTATAATTCTACTTTATAAAGAACTCTTAAAGGCAGAAGCTACTACTTTGTTTTTATTATATATAAAAATTCTTTACTTTAGTATTTTATTTTAAATTAAAAATATAGTTACAGTTCTTTAAAAGCTATTTCTTTTTATTTATAATAATTTAAATAAATACTACTATATTACTTAGTACTATTATATTCTTTATAGTTTTTATTAACTAGTTTAAAAAGTATTATTTTTTTAATCTAAATAATAAGAAGTACTTTAAAATTATTATATAATTTAATTTTTATTATTTAATTTACATTATTAATATTAATACTATTTAAAATAAGTATATTATTTTTAAATAAAATGTTTATATATAAGCTTTTTATTAAGTGTACTTTTCTTTTACTTTTCTTTTATTTAAGCTAATGTAATGACCTAAAATTAAAAAATTAAAAATAATAAATTTTAAGGCTTTTATTAAGTTATTACTAACTTTATATACTTTTACTTATTTAGTTATTAAATAATTTTTAACTTCCAAGTAATACTTTTATATAAGGTTTTTATTTATAAGTAATATAACGTTTTTTATGTTTAAATAAATAGAAATTAATTCTTTTTTTTTAGTTTTAATACTACCTATGTACTATAATAGTTTTAAATTCAAAAATTGTTATAATTACTTGTAGGTAACTTTACATTTAACTTAATTACTTCTATTATACTTTTAGGTTTTAAAATAATACTTTTAGTAACTTTTGTTATTAGTAATTTTTTTTTAATATTTCTTAAAGTATGCATGTAACTTATTATTTAATAAGTATATTACTTTATAATATTTATATTAAAATTTTTTTAACTGTTTTTAAACTTAAGTATACTATACACTAACTATGTTTTTATCTTCTAAATTCTGTAATTTATTTAGTTTAAATGTTATTTTTTTCTTTACTAGTTACTTTATTTTTATACACTGTTTATATTCTAGTATACTAAATTTTATTTTAGAAAGCTTGTTTTCTAATATTCTAGTTACTTAAATTTATTGGTTTTATATTATTTAACTAGAAAAGTCGTAATAGTACTATACTATACTAATATCATATTTTTATATACTTTCTTTTATTATAAATAAATTGTTAGTTTTTACTTTTTATGGCAAAGGTTTGTTTTAAAAGTAATATTATCTATATAGTTATTTTATCTATATTTACTACGTTTATGTTTTATTATAATTAATATATTCTATAAGTAAGTGCTTTACACAAGTGAGTACTCTACTTTAAAACTTACTAAAAAATTAAGAATTTACATTCAAATATCTTAACAACCACTTGATAATAAATTCTAAAAATTTAATAAATAAATGATAGTACTTCAAAATAGAGCCTATTGAATTTTCAAGAGCTAGTAATTAATAGCTATTAAGATAATAGTATTTTAGCCCCTAAATTCACTCTTACTTAAATATCTTAATAATGATAAATTGCTAGCTCTTGAAAATTCAATAGGCTCTATTTTAAAGTACTATCATTTATCCATTAAATCTTTAAAATTTATTATTAAGTAATTGTTAAGATATTTAAATATAAAATTTTAATTTTTTAGTAAGGTTTAAAGTAGAGCACTTGATTATATAAAGCACTTACTTATAAAATACATTATAATTAATAAGTATACTTACTATTTTTATACTATTATTAGCTTATTTCTGCAAATTAACTAAAATTATTACTAGTTTTTTAATTTTATAAAAATTAGTTACATTAGTATATTTTAGGTATTAAGTACTAATTTTTTAATAAGTAGTATTTCTTTACACTTATTTCTATATTAAAGTAGATTTATATAAAGCTTTACTAAGTTTCTTACTTTTTACTTAATATTTAAATAAAAGTAGAAACTTTTATTTAAGTTGTAGGCTATAAAATTAAATTATAAAAAAGTATATATAGTTTATTTTATATAAAACCTAACTATATAACTATATTTAGTATTTTTACTAATTTTGTATTTTAAATAATTGTGTATATGTATAGTTTTATAAAGTACTATATTTTTATATTTTTAAGTATATACTTTATATTTAATAAATTGTTTATTACTTTTTAAAAAAGAGAATAAAACTATTAAACTAAATACTTTTTTAATTTTTTTAGTTTTAGAGTATAGTATAAAGCATTTTTTTAATATTTATTAAGGCTACTATAAAGTATTTAAAAACATTTTTTTTATAAATATTATAATATCCTAAGTTTAATAATTCCTTTATTTTAGTCTTTATGTAATGTAATAGCATTTTAAATACAATTAATAAAAATAAATACATTATATATATATATATATATATATATATTTTAGTTAATATAAACTATATCTTTTTTTTAAATAATGTTAGTAGATTTAATTAAAAGTAGCCTATTTCATAAATATAAAAGCTTATGTAATTAAACTATATAGTTTACTAGTTTTACTAATTTTACTATATTTTGTTTATTTTAGCTTGTATGCTATTTAGAGCTGTTATAAACTATATAAAAAAAGTACTTATTTATTATATATTAAATACTTAATATTATGGGACTTACTCTTTAGCTAAATATTTATTATTATTACTTAGTTTTTATTTAATTTCTTTGATTTCATTTAGTAAAGTTACTACTATTTTTAAATATATAAATTATTTATAATATCATTAGATTTTGCTTAAGCATACTTTTAGTTTTAACTAAAAAAGTAGGTTTAGCTTATATAAATAGTACTAGTTTTAAAGCTACTTATTTAATATTTCTTAAAGTTATATTTACACTTAAAGCTTTGTAACGTTTATAATTAATATTAATATTTATAAAATTATTTATATTATAGACTTAAATATTAATTATTTTTCTTTTTTTCTTAATACTTTGTGTTAGCTAAACTTTTAGTAGTTAGACTTTTTACTTTATAAGTTACTAAACTTAATACGTGAAATTATTTAGAAATTAGTTAATTTTATAGTACTATGTTAGTTACTTATACAATTTATAAAAGTTATAAATTTAAAAGCTAATAAATATTAAATACTTAAGTATATTATAAAATAAGTACTTTTAAGGCATGTAGTAATCTACTATAGTTAAAAGAAATTATTTAAAAAGTATTTTTTCAGAAATATATACATATAGTTTGTAAAGTAGCTTCTTAGTTAATATATATAGTAATTAGTTAGTTTATTTAGCATGCTTGCTTATAAAAGCTTATTAATTTAAATAATATAAGTTCTTTTACTTTTAAGTAGAAAGTATATATTACTTTTAAATAAATAACTAATATACTTTAAATAGTAGTAAGTTTATTATAATATAATTAAATTTATATAGTACTTAGTAAGGCTAACTTAATAAAACTATTAAATACTATAAGTATTTTTTTTTAAAAACATTAAGCTTAAATAATAGACTTTAAATAGTAAAAATACTAAAGCTACTATAAATATTAGTAGGCTAAGTATAGTAAAGTATATTATATATTTATTTTAGAATTTTAAGTTACTAGTAGCTACTTATATCAAGCTATAGTATAAATTTTTATTTATTTTTAAGTTTAGAATAGTTACTAAAACTCCTATTTAGAAATAGGATACTAAAGTCTAACTTTATGTAAACTCTATATTTAGCTTTATTTCTTTATTATTAGCCTCTACTAGTAATAGCCAGCTTTAGTGATATGAACTAAATTTATATTACTAATAAGATTAATATAGCCAGCTAGGCAGTAGATAATCTGAAAAGAGTAATAAAAATCTTTAGACTAAATTATAACTTATTTAGTATAAATAGCAGATAGATTAATAGCTAAAACTAATTAGACTAATACTAGAACTAATATCTAGAAATACTTATTTTTGAAAATATTAATTAAGAAAGCCTCTGCGGCTTCTTGCAGAGTGTTAAGAGCTATAGCCTAAAACTAGAAATTATTATTAAGATTTTTAGTAATATTATAAACTAGTTACTAGAATAGAACGCTTTAATAAATATTTTTAGTAATATTAATAATATTTAATCTCATATAGCGCACTAGCTATAAATTGTTAATATAATATTAAAAATAAAAATAAAAATAAAAAAATAAAGGAAAGAAAATGAAATAAAAATTAGAAAAACTTACTACCAGCCTTACGCCTATAATAATTACTAAAAGGCTTAAAATATAAAGATAATAAAACTTAAGATTTATTACTAGCTAAAGCTACGGGAGGCTGTTTAATACATATTTAAAATAGAAAAACTATTAAGTATTAGTTAGAATTAACTAATACTTAAATTAATATTAAGAACTAATTTATGGAAGTAACAGTCTTACGTGCTGCTTTACTAAAAAGATTTTTATAAAGCTTATTAAAACCAGTAGGCAAAGTATTAGTTATAATTAACTAATATTAAAACTAATACTAAGAACTAATTTATAGAAGTAATAGTTTTATGTACTACAGTCTTATATAGTGCTTTACTAAAAAGATTTTTATAAAATTTATTAGAACTAGTAGTTATAACCTGCTCTATACTAGAAAGATCTTTATAAGACTTATTAGAACTAATAGGTATAGTCTAATTTATACTAGAAAGATCTTTATAAAGCTTATTAAAACAAGTAGGTAAAGTATTAGTTATAATTAACTAATACTAAAACTAATACTAAGAACTAACTTATAAAAGTAACAGTCCCACATAGTACCTTACTTAGAAAATTTTTATAAGATTTATTAAAACTAGTAAATATAGCCTATTCTATACAAAAAAAAAATTTATAAGGTTTATTAAAATTAATAAGCGTAATCTACTCTACGCTTAGAAGATTTTTATAAAGTTTATTAGAATTAGTAAGCGTAACCTGCTCTGTGCTAGCTATAATTAAAATATTAAATAAATATTAATTAAAATAAAATAATTAATAATAAAAGTAAATAATAAAGTAGGTGTTGAAATTTATAGCGCGTTAGAATTAAAAACGCGTAAAAATAAAAATAAAGATAAGTAAAAGAGAAATTTTAGTAAGGCATAAGTATATAATTAGCTATCTAGTATATAAACTACTTATTTATTTAACTTTATTTTACTATCTTACTAATACTAACTCACTAACCTTGCTAAAATAATCTTTGTAAGTTTATACTTTATATAAACTAATATCTAGACTAATACTATATTTTAGTGATATTTTATTTACTAGCTATTTATTATGCTTTTAAAATATACTATAAAACCTGCCTCTACAACGTCACTAAACAAACATTAAAAAAAAAGATAATAAATATTCAAATAATACGTATACTGCTAAAAAGAGGAATAGGTATAATAATTTAAAAAATAAAGAGCTAGTATTAGCACGTAATAAGAACATAACAAATAAATTCATTTTAAAATATTAAATAAAATATATAAAGGATTATATAGCTAAAATTAATACTACTAAAAAGAAAAATAAAGAGATTATAACTAAAAATCTAAAGCAGAGAGCAAAGACTAAGACTATTAAAAAACTATAAGTAGATAAAATATTAGTCTTAGTATTAATTACTAACATTAATAGGTTTAAAAATAGTATTTATTAAATCTAGAAGGTAAAGCTATGTAACTCTAAAGATTATTCTATTTAATCTTTTATCCTTAGTAATAATAAGACAGGTAATGATAATAAGGTAAAGCTAATTACTAACATAAAAAAATAACTCTAAGTACTTAAGGATTTAGTTATAGTGGATTCTATAATATAGTAGTGTATAATATAATACTTTTAAGATATAATATTAAAGAGTATTATTAAGAAATTAAGACAGCTTTTTACTTAAATAGATTTTAGATATATAATAAGGCTTATAAGCATATTATGATTTAAAATTAGTATATATTTTCTTAATTTCAGACTAATACTAAGACTAATATCTGTTTAGAAATATCTAATAATAATAATATAAGTTAAGAGTTTTGACTAAGTTAGCTAAGCATAAAGGAGCGTGAATCTTAAAGGTGTTTTTAATAAAAAGAAGTTAACCATACTACTTAGCATCTACTATAAAATAAGGTATTAGTCTAGGTATTAATATATTACTAATAGAATTTAGATTTTAGTTTTAAAAGCTTTATATGCTCTGGCTATTAAACATGGCGCTTTAATACTTAAAGTAAATTTAATTAATAGCTATCTAATTCCACCTTTTTATAGCTTATTTAGCTGTCTAGAATGTGTTATTATAACAGTAGTAACTGTAGTATAATCTTATAGCTATTATCTTAGATCTAAAATTTAGTTAGTATCTATCTTAAAATTTCTTAGTTTTCTAGGTACTTTTTAGTCTAATATAATTAGAGATTTCACTAAAGAGTTTTACTTTAAGAATTTTAATAAGAATAATGCTAAGTACTTATTTAATTAGCTTTTAAATAATATTAATTCTATACTAAAAGACGTTAGTACGTGGATTAAGCTGCTTAATAGTTTTAAATAAAAGTAGATATAAAATAGCATATCTCTAGGTATTAGTTAGTATTAGTTGGTATTAATTTACTAATCTATATATATATTTACTTCTCTTTAAAATCTAAATACTATGTTAAAAGCTGTAACTTGATGTTAAAGTTATTTATTAATATTAATTTATTTTATACGTGTTATGTTACTCTCCTTTTACCTTAATCTTTAAAAGTTAAAACTATTTATAAATAATATACTCTAGAGAGACTTACAGCGTGAAATAGCTATATAAGTTAATTTAAAAATAAAGTTTTTTTTATCTAATATACTTAGCACAGCCTGTTTAATAGTAATATTCTAAGATTTATAAATAGTAATAGTATAAGCTATTATTAAAGAGAATGAAGTCTATCAGTATATAACTTTTCTACGCTAGAAATTTTAATAATAATAGAAAATTAATACTACACTTTTCCTGTCTAAGGTTCTGTATAGTAATGGTTTATTATAATTATTAAAAGTAATAAGTAACGCTAAAAGAGCTTTTTTTTAAAAAATTTATAATATTACTAAATTATATAATATTATTTAATATACCTAGAGTACTGTTTACTAGGTTTTTTTCTATTTATATATTATCCATAAACATAACCCATAAGCTAATACTTAAAGAAAATAAGGACTTTAGATTTCTAGTTTCTTTTATAATAGACTTTTTAGCCTTTATATTTTTATAACTAGCTGTAATAGCTATTACAGGCTGGTTAAAATCTTATAGCTAGTAGTAATTTAACTTCTAAACCTATACCCTTTTAGCATAAATATAGATTATGTTTTAAAATAAACTAATATTATCTATAAAAAGTGTTAATTAAATCCTGGTAGTAAATAAAAGCTAGTTTTAAATTATAATCTTTTTAATATAAAGATAGCTAAGCGTGTTATGAAAAGTCTTTTAATTATAGCCCTACTATTACATTATAATATTAAAAATAATAGTTTTTTTAAACTACTGATATAGCTGCTGCCTAAATGTCTTACTTATATTCTAAAATATATAAGTATTATATAAAGGCCTTGTATTTATAGATGGAAGTTAAAAGAAGTTTTTAGCTAAAATAATACTTAAGCTACTAAAAGAGAGATAACTAGAAAATAAGAAGATTTTCTTACACTATAAATTAACCCAGGCTAATATCTTTAAGCTAACTATAGATTTTTTATTTATAATTAAATAATAAATATTTTTAAATGTAGCTTAAAGAGCCTAAAGAGCTTATAAAGATAACTTAATAAACTCTATACCCTTAATTAGAATATAAAATAGTATATTTAGTGTCTTGCTAGAAATATTATAGACAACATAATCTATAAATACTACTTAAATTATTAGAGAATAATATTTATAGATAGTAGCTAAGTTATTAAGCTTAGTAGAAGTAAATTTTATAACGTGCATTTTTCTAAATTCTATTTCTTTATTTAGGTTAACTAGTTATTATAAAGGATCTTCTCTAGTTAAGAGTAACCAGTAGTAGTTTATAATAAGTCTATTAAATAACTTTTATTTTTCTATAAGGGTTTTATATGTGCCTGTAGCCTAAATAATAAGGTTAATAAAATAATCAGTCTTTTATTACTTCCAGTACGTGAAGAGATTAAGATTATAGATATTAATTTAAGTAAATTAATTTATTACGTGATTTTTAAGATAATCTTTTAAGTTTTCTTTATTAACTAGAATACTCTATATACCTGATTAATAAGCGGCTAATTTCCTTTAAGATAACTTAAAATTATCTTCTTCTTTATTAATGTCTTTAAGATTAGGATTATTCTTTTTAGCAGGTAGTTCTTCCTTTTTATATAAATTATCTTATAGATAAGTATAGTTAGACTTATAGTATTAGTAAGTTTCTTTATATATAGTAAATACTTTACTCTTAAATAAAAGAATTTTATTTATCTTTTAAAATGGATAATAGAGTATAAGTTTAACATGAGTAAACTACGCTAGGTTATAGTTAAAATAATATTAGAATATAAAGTTTAAAACTTTTAGTTTAGCCCAAGGTCTCTTCTTTATATCACTAATATAATTATATTTAAGAAAGAAGTTATAGAAAGAAAGATTAGATAGATTAAAATAATTTTTATACTTTTAGAGAAGACTCTTATTATAATTAAGAGTTCTATTATTTTTACTATTTTTTTCTATAAAATAGTACGTATTTAGCTGATTCTTTTCTAGTTAATAATTAATATTAAGTACCTAATAAAAGTAATAAACTAAAGATAAATTAAAAAGAAAATAGATAATCTTTTAGATAGACTAGTCCTACTTACTAATAAATTTATTTATTATTTTTATAACGAAGAAGTGTAGCGGCCTCTTAGAATTAAGTTTTAGTAAAATTCTAGTAATTATAATTTTATAGTCCTTAAACTGCTATTTCTATTTAGTAGTATATTTTCTATTATATACTATTACATTAGCTGTACTTATATATAGTTAAATATTAATATTAGTAAGCTATTTTATTAGAAGTATTTAGTAATATACATTTCATTAAAAGTAATTATATATAGAATAAAACTAATAATATAACTTACCCTTATCTTAGAAAATAGTAGAGAATTTAGTAAATAGCTAGGGAACAGAAAATTAATACTTAATTTACTTTATTCTCTTATTAAACCTTAAACAATACGCTGTTATATAATAGTGGATTTAAATTCTAGTTAAAATTAAAAATAATTACTTAAAGTCCTAGGTTATATTAGAATAAGTGAGTAAAAGAAATAATCTTTTATTAGTAATACTTTATAGTTAGAGCTAAAAATATATAGAAGAAATATATACTCTCTAAAACCTAGTAAATTTAGCTAAAGTATTATAGTTATCTTTATTAAAGAGTTCCTTATCAGGATCTGGCGCGTTTTTATAGTAGTATATACTATAATTATAAATACTACTATAACTCTACTATTTAAAATAATTCTAGCTATTAATAATACTAAACTTAGGGATAAGTACCTCATCCTTAAAAGCTTAAAAATAATAGTAAAAGTAATAAGTAATAATATAGGAATTATTTTAAATATTATCACGCATAATCTTAATTCTAGCGACGGGAGTAGTATTTTTCTACTTATTATATTAAAAGAAATATTATATTAAGTTATTTTAATAATAATTAGTTATAGAAAAAGTAATAAATAAGCTTAGACTCCTTAGTTACTATATCTAGTAAAGTATTAGTCTTAGTATTAGTCCTAATATTAGTCTTAGTATTAGTTCTAGTAAATAGCAAAATGGAATTATGTATTATAGCTTTAAGACTTTTATTTTTACCTACCTAAAAAGGGCGTGTTCTATAGAAGAATCTAGTAAAACATATAACTAAGTTTAGTATAGCTATAGACTAGAAACTATTATCCTTAAAAGTATTTTAAAGCTTATTCATAGAAATCCCTTTATTACTAGATATTTTTAATATAAAGAAACTAGACTTTATATTTACCTATTTCTATATAATTATATTAAATGCCATGTAGCGAAAGCGTAGATGTTATGCTATATAACTATTTTTATATAATAATATATACTTAATATAAAACTTATAGTTAATATATTATTAGCAAGGCTTTATATACTTTTTTTATATTTATAGAAAAGTATGTTAGAAAAGCCCTACTTAGTAATACCTTACTATAATTAAACTCTAATAAAGAGATATATTAGATAAATGTTATAGATAATAAGACTAGAGCTTTAGATTAACACTATAAAACTTCTAACTTCTATATATTACAAACTAAATCTAGAACTATAGTAACTTAAGAAGTAGAATTATTCTTACTATTATTTTTACTATTATTTCTATTACTATTCTTACTGTTTTTTTCACTATTGTCTTTACTATTATCCTTATAAAGTATATTTATATTATTATTATCTAAACCTTTAGTAGCCTGGTCGTGGGCGGAACCTTTTTATATAATATTTATAAACTATTCTTATTAAGTAAACATAAAAGAAAGTTTATTTATTTTAATAGTAGGTAAATTATTATTAATATAATTATTATTAGGGAGAGCACCTAAAGCTTTATTATTAATAATAATATTTCTATAATTATTATAATTTTATTATAAGAAATATAGCTAATACTAAACTACCTAACATTATATATAATAGTTATTTTAAAATTATTAATTAATGTGTTTATAATTATCACTAGAAGAGCAGGGTAGCTTAAGGAGTATAATATTAAAATTCTAAAATAAAAGAAATAATAAACTAAAAATCTTTCTAATATTATATAAAAAGTAGTAAATATGCTCTGTATATTTATATTAGGCACCTTAATATTAGCAGACTTCTATAGAGATATATACTTAAGTAATTAGTATTTTCTTTATAGGGGAAAGTTTTAGAAGCTTTTTAAGCTATAAGCTAAAATCTATCTTATTATTATAACTAAATAAAGACATAAAATTAGGATCTTAAGAGCTATTTTTAAGTTTTAAGTACTTAGCCTTATCTTTATAGCAAATAAAACACTTTCTATCTATAAGCTTTATATTAAACTAGTATTTATTACAAGTTCTATAGGTCTCCATTATAAGCTTATTAAGACAGATATAAAACCTTTTAATTAGTTATTAATCTATAAGGCAAAGAGCAGGGTTATTTAGGAAAATATTACTTAAAAAATCTATAAAAAAGTTAGGTAGTAGCAGGTTGTAAGATAAACCTATATTAGAAAGTATAAATAAAATAGAAAACAGAAACTTATTAATTATACTATTCTAAAATATAGATATTAACTATAAAGGCTAATTTAGTTTTATATTTTAAAATATAAATATTAATTATAAAGACTAATTTAGCTTAGTATTTTGAGATAATAAGATTAATTGAAAAAACTAATTTAGCTCATCCTAGCATCTTATTAAGGATAAAATAGATAATTTAAATAAAACTTTATTATCTACCTAATACTTAATATAGTATTACTTCTAAACTTTAGTTTAAGTATAGTAGGTATTAGCTTAGACTAGGGTATTATTATTATTTAATTTATTTAATAAATAACAAGGACGTCCGCGCTGCTATTGTGGAGATAAAAAACTATATAATATAGTTAAGAAATTCTAAGATACAGGAGACAGACCTAAAAGTATTAAGTTTTATATAAATATAACTACTTTTAGTAAAAAGTATTATATAGATATAATTATTTATAATAAGGGTGTAAAACGGCGAGGAAGAGAATACAAAAATAATATAACTTTATATTTATACTAAATAGCTAATTAACTATAGAGTTCTTAAGAGATTAAGTATAAGTATATATATAAATAGTATATTATTATTCCTATAGCGTAAGTATATAGCTTTTTAAGTACTATAATTTATTTTATTAGTAGTAGTATATTAGGAAAAAAATTAGTAGCATTTTTACAGTACTTAGTAGTAATTAACTACTATTTATGTATTTTATATATTTTATTTTATAACTTATAGTTTTAACTTTAAAGTAGTATTAAGCCGCTAAACGTAACACCGTCTTATAAAATACTATAAAATACGTGATTATATTCTCTAAAGCTTTTATTATTATTTATAATATTTATATAATTTATTTATTATGCGTATTTTATAAATTTAACGCTAAGTATATTATATATCTCATATCTAGTTCACTTTTTACACGTAGTATGTATATTTTAAACTATAGTTTTAAATTACTAGCTACTACTAATTTACTATATAAAATAATAAAATACTATATAAGCTTTATTTACTTTCTTTTTTTTTATATTAAATTAGAATTAGCTTTTACACTGAATTGAAATTAATTTCTATACTAAATTGAAATTGGCTTTTATACTAAATTGAAATTAGCTTTTATACTAAATTAAAATTGGTTTCTACACTAAATTAAAATTAGTTTCTATATTATATCTAGAGCTTTGTGTAGAGCTTTAGAGGTAGTTTAATATATAGCTTTAAAAATAGCTTAGTATATAGCTCTAAAAGTAGCTTAGTATAGAGCTTTAAAGATAGCTTAATATAGAGTTCTAAAAATAGCTTAGTATAAAGTTCTAAAGATAGCTTAATATAAAGCTCTAGAGATAGCTTAGTACAGAGTTCTAGAAATAGCTTAGTATAAAGCTTTAGAGATAGCTTAGTATAGAGCTTTAGAAATAGCTTAATATAAAGCTCTAAAAGTAGCTTAGTATAAGTCTAAATACACGTTAGTAAATAAATTAGTAAAGGGCTTAGTAGACCTAAATATTAGCTTAGTATAAGTATATATAAAAAAAATAGAGAAAAGAAAATTTTATTAAAGCTAAATAAAAAACTAAGTTTAGCTCTTTATGTATTACGGATATGCTTTAGAGCAGAGTATAAAAAAATAACTCTATATATAATTATATAATAGCACGGTATTACATAATTACTATTAGTTAGTAAATAAAGAAATATATTTATCTACTTTTATAACTAGAGAATATTATTTAATTAATATACTTTATTTAATTTTAAGACTTAAGAGCCTTGTGTCTTACATTTGCAATAATTAATAGCTAAAAACTTTTTTTAGATAACTAGAATCTTTTAATTTACTAGGATTTTATTTTCTAACTAGAGCTACTAGACTCACTAGAGCTATTAAACTTACTAGTAATATATTTTTATATTATTTAAAGTTTATTATTTAAGTCTACTATTTTTAAATAAACGTATTTATAGACTACACTAGTTCTATTAAGTTAGTCTTATTAAGTATTAATATGAATTTAATTATACTGCGTATCTTATAGTTTTTGTTAAATCTTTTTTTAAAGTTTTTATTTAAGTTATTTTAAGCTCTCTACTTTTAAAACGCGCCGGAACCTACTCTATTATTAGAATCTTTTAATTTATAGAAATACTACTTTTAATTAATGCTTTTATACTTACTAGTGACATAGTTTACACTTTTTAAGCATATAAGTTATTTATTTTAGAGATAGTTTATACCTTCTGGATTAGTATAAATAAATTTATAAATTAGAATTAATAGTTTATATAATAAGTATAGGCAACGCTTCCAAGCTTGTTTTACTAAATAATTACTAAATATATAGTAATATTTTATTAAAACACTAATAACTAACTACATACTTTAAATGTGATTACTTTTATATAATTAAAGATTTTCTAGGCGGAACAGTGCCTTACTATATACTAGTATTTCTATATAAATAGTATTTATAATCTTAATACTTATAATCTTAATACTTATAATCTCGATAAGTTTGCCTTAACTAGAGGATAAGAAAGAAAATAGTTTACTTAATCTAGAACTTAAATAAATATTCTTCTAGTAAAATCTCTTTATAAGGACGTGAAGGTCTTCTTAAAGAGTAGAAATATATTATAGATATACTCTAAAGCAGAATATAAAAGGATGACTCCATACGTAATTATATAATAGTATAATATTATATAATTACTATTAGTTAGTAAATAAAGAGATATACCTGCCTATTTTTATAGCTAGAGAATATTATTTAATTAACATACTTTATTTAACTTTAAGACTTAAGAGCTTTATATCTTGCATTTATAACATCACATATAAAGAAACTTAGTATATATAAATAGAAAATAGTAACTTTACAGGCTTATAGTGCTTATAGATATTAGTAATAAATTTTAGAAAATAGCTAGGCAAAAACTAGACTATTATATAAGTAAAATAGTATAGAATTTAGAAGAAAAGTATAGTATATTATAGTATTTAATAGCATTTTATAGTATCTTACTATATACTTATAGTTAAAGTCGTAATTAGCTGTACTTTCTAGTAGAAGAGTTATAAAAAAAAATCACGTTTAGTAACTAAATACTATTAAATACTTAAATAAAGTTATAATTAGCTGTATTTTGTAGTAGAGTTATAAGAGGAGTCACGTTTCGCAGCTAAATACTACTAAATACTTAAAAATACCGGAAATACTAGAATAGCATGAATATAAAATTCTTAGCTATAAATTTTTTTCTAATATATCTTTAGTATTACTATATCAGTTATAAAGAGAAGATAGATTTATTAGTAAAATATAGTATATATTATAGCACAGTATAAATTACGTGAGAGAAGTTATATAAAAGAGATATTAATTAAAGCGTTATAGTATTAATTATAAGAAGTTTAATAAAACTTTAGTATTTCTCTAGCACAGAATAACTAGATCTAAATATATAATATTACATTTTTTTTAACTAACTAGAACGCGAGAATTTTTAGTGTAATTTTAATAAAATTTTAAATTAAAAACTTTTTTTTATTTAAATAAAAAGAAGCTTCGCTACACTCAGTAATAAAAATATATTACTAGTAAATTTAATAACTTTAGTAAATTTAGTAGCTTTAATTAAAAAATAAGATCTTAGTAAATTAAAAGATTCTAGTTATCTAAAAAAAAAAAAGGTATTAATTATAGTAGAAATGTATAATACATAATACTATAAAGTCTTAAAGTTATATAAAAGTTAATTATTTTTACTAGCTATAAAAATAGGAAAAAAAATTCTTTATTTTACTAACTAATCTAATTACGTAATACTATGCTATTACGTAATATTATATAAAGATATTTTTTTATACAGTACTTTAGCTTTATATCTATAATAGTTATAGTATAAAGAAAGTATATAAAATAGTTATAAACTAAAAAAAGTTTAAAAAAAGTATTAAAAATAGAGTTTAAATTTTTATTTAAAAAAAATTAAAAAGTTTAAAAATTAATTAAAAATAAGTAAAAGTTGTATTAAAATGTTTAAAAAAAATTAGATTTAGTTTTACTTTTTAATAAATATTTAGTAGTTTAGTTTTTTTTATGTAATAGTCTAATAAAGTTAAGTTATTAGATAAAAAATATATATAGTAAAGTAAAGTATTTAATAAAAGTTTAGTTATATATTATAGTAATTTTATTTAGTTTTATAAAGAATTCTAATAAGTTATTAACTAATTAATTAATAACTAACGTATTTTATGGATGAACTGTATAAACAGGTAAGCTATATACTTTACTAAGACTTTAATAATACTATTAATTATAGTACTATATATCTATTTACTGACCTAGAATTAATTTCTTAAAAAGCTAGAATATAGTTTACTATTTATGCTCTTAATATAGGCTAAATTTATAGCCTCTAAAATACTATAAATATTTATAATATACTCTCTATAAGCCTAAATACATAATATAATGGAATTACTTTATAATATAATTATACACCCAATTTAATAAAGCTCACAGTCTCTAAAGAGGAGGTAATAAAAAAGTATATTTTTAAGCTAAATTTAAGAGAATTTACTTCTTTACTAAATGCTATTTAAGAGATAGCTAATAAGCTACTAGCTAAGTAAAAAATAAACTTAATAGATATAAATTAATTACACACCTTTATTAAGCGTACGCTAGGGATTTAAATAAAGTATAATTAAAAACTAAACTATAAGCATTATAAATAGAAAGAACTAGCTATTATACAAAGCTAGTTTAACTTTATATATAATATAAAGGCTAAGTATAGTATATAGAATAAAAATACATATAACTTTAATAAATATAGCTTTTAAATAGGTATAATAACTTAGTAGAAGGTTATTATAAGCTTTAAAAGATAAAGTTAACTAAAGATCTTTTAGTTAAGTAATTATAAGTAAATTATAATAATCCTAGCTATTAGTACACTAAGGTTTATAATTCTACTTTTTATTATTTATAAGGGTAAAAATTATCTCTCTATTTGGTACCAGAAACTTAATATACTATATTAATAGTAATTTAGTATCTTTAATAATAGCTAGATAACTAATAAGCTTAGTCTCGCATAGTTAAAGCACTTTAACGTGTATATAAAGAAGTATAGTATTAATATATATTAATTATTAATTATTAATAGCCATAAGAGCTATAACTCTCTCGTATTTATAAAATACTATAAAGAGAATAAAATTATTACTTTATATATACCGGTATACTTATTATATATTCTGTTGTTACTAGATATAGGTTGTTTTTCACTTTTAAAAACAGCATATAAGCGCTAAGTTAAAAAGCTAATATGTAACTAGTTTAATTATATTACTAAACTAAAGTTTTTACTAGCCTTTTATGGCGTATTTAACTTATTAATTACTAAAAGTAATATTTAAAAAAGCTTTTAAAACACTAACCTAGTTCTATTTAACCTAAATAAGATAATATTAAAGCTTAATATTTAATTATATATGTTTATATTATCTACTAACTAAGAGGTCACCTAGCAGTCGAAAATCTCTAAGAACTATTATAAATTTAGGTCGTAGATAAAGCTAATTACTAATAAACTAGATAGCTTATTTTCTTCTTTAAAGAATAAATACTAGTAGTTTATTAAAGGTATTCTTATAATAGCTTAAGAGATAATACTTATACGTGATTATATTACTAAGCTTAAAGTAGTTAATAAAACCGTATTTTAATAAAAGCAGCGTAAAAAAAAGTGTATCTAGAAAGAAAAAATACTTAGCTTTAGTATTAACTAGAATAAATCTACTAAAAACCCTACTACTATAAGTTCTAGTAGTAAGAAGGGTTATAAAAAAGTAAGAATAAATAAGACTAAACTAATTTAAAAATACTATAGTAACTATAGTAAGACTAAATATAATACTCAAATATATAAAATTAATAAAAATAGTACTATAAAATCTAGTAGTAATAAGAACGGTACTATAACTAATAGTACCGTTAAATAATAATATTATAAATAATAGTACTTTAATTAGGTTTTAGTAAAGTATATAACTTATCTATTTATACAGCTCACCTAATTAACTTAATTAATTAATAATTTTATTTTATTTACCTATATTAGGTAAATATTAAAGTAATATAATTTCTATTTTACTTTACTATAATATAAGTACATAACTAAATACTTTTATTTATAAAATAATTTAATTTAAATTTTTAATAATAATAATAAGTTTAATTCTTCTGACTGAGATCCCTTAAGGGTCTATACAGGGTGTCTATAGAAACTACGTAAAAAGAAAACCTTTTATTTAATTATATATTTTATGTAGGTTAGCTCTGTACGCTTAGACCCTTACTTTATATTAAAAATATACACGGAGGTGGCTTAGTCTATTTATAAGCCGAAGAATATCCGCCCCTTACATCTGAGCTTTGCCGAGATGCACTTTCTTACACTTAATATCTAACTTAACACAGGATGAAAATCTTACACTGCACTTTTTGCTTCCCTCTCGCGGGTTCACTGATTTCTTCCTACTTATTAGGGTTCTGCTCTCCTCCTAAGATGCCACTCCAGGTTAGAGCAGATTCCTAAGGTAGATCAGGTACGGTAATCCTGTTGTCTCATGAGGTTTCGCCTGTAATCTACGTGTTGTCCTGCTTCTGCCTTATTTATTTTCTGCCAGGCCATCCTCTCCGCCTCCTTTTCTAGCCTTTAGTAATATCTTTTCTTCCTCCTCTCCGCCTCTCTCTCCCGTGTGATCTGTAATTTCTTCTCTTCCTCCTCTCCATACGTGCGCGCCCATGAGAATTGACCGAGCTCTAACATTCACATAGCCCAATTAGCGACCTTTGGCAGTATTTTGTTATCGTTCATCTAAGTCCGGAAATCCGAAGTCCCTATGATATTCCGAAGTTGCGTCCTTTCTTCATTAAGGCGTGGACACTATATAAACATATAACAGGCAGTCTGTCTTCTACCGCAGCTGCAATTTGGAGAGGATACCGACAGTACTCTCATCTTGTGTAGAAAGGCTTTAAGGCCGATCACTTTGGTACGACATAAGGTGATAATAGAGCTCTAGGCTCTGGTAAGGCCTTTATATCTTCATATATTAGCTTTGCCCTATTTACCCTGTACTGCAACTGGTGCGTAAGGGTTGTCCTTCCGCTTTTTTATATAGCTCTCCCATCTCTTTGTGACTCTCTTCTTAGACCATTCTTTAACTAGGCCTCTGTATGCAGCCTTTCGCTCTTCTAAGATTTCTTCAGGGTTTTATTCCCGTTACGTTACTGTGCGCCTAATTATTGCGCTAGCGAGTTTCTTAGTTCTCTCTCCTGGCGTGTACTTCCAGTGGTTACGACATTATCCTTAGATTTAATCGCGGAGGTCTTGGAATAATTTCCTGATTAGAGAAAATATCCACGATATTCTTGTAAGCAGTGTTCGTTTCTCCATGAAGTAACTAATAGACTCAATCCATGCCTCCTTCTCTAACAGCTTAGTGGGTGTGGCTTTGTATGCTCCTATAACTACTCGAAGACACCGGTTCTGCGCTGCTTGAAGCTTCTGTAGGTCGGATTTCGAGATAGAGCCTTTCACCCTATCTAGTCTATACCAGATTTCGTAGCTGTAAGTAATGGTTGGTCGGATTAGCGTGGTGTATAGTTGTCTACAATTTCTTATGTTAGCTCCTCAGGTGGAACCTATAAGTCTCCTTAGAACGTTCTCTAGGTTTTTAGCCTTACTAAGCGTAAATTTTTAAAGTAGTTAAATATATTATAACTTTATTTACTAATTTTTTTTAATTAGTTTTAATGTATAGTAAAGTTACTTGTAACTTTTAATTAATAAAGTTTTTAATTAATTTAAAAAACCTATTTTATATAATTTTATATATATACTACTTTTTATTTTACTATTTATATTATAATTATAGCTATTAGTATGTTTTCTATAAATATTATAAAGTAAATACAATTTTTTAGGATAAATATTATAAAGTAAATATAATTTATTAGTTTTTTAACTAAAACACTTATAATTTTAACTAAAAAATAATTTTTAAGTAAGTTTAAAAGTTTTATTACTTTTATACTTTTTTTAAAAAAATTTAAATTTTTCTTAATTTAAAACTATAGTAAAAAATTAATAAAAAATTAATACCAATATAATATTTATATAGTAGTATTTTAAAATTATTTTTTACTTTAAAAAAAGTGTGTTATATTTACTTTATTAAAATAACAATTAATAAATTTAATTTAATATAAAAATAGTTGTTATAAAACGTTCTATAGTTTTTACGTACTTAAGGTTATTATATAATTGTAATATTATATAGCCTTTATTACTACACTATATGTAAGGATCCAGGCTAATAATAGTAATTAGGTATAATAAAGTAAATTTAATAAAAAATTAACTATATATATTATAGAGACTTAATAGCTACCCTTATTAAGTCACTAAGGTCACGTAATTACGTATGGAGTTAAAGCTAAGATAATTATCTTAGTTAATTATCTTAAGCTCTAGCCTATTATATTACCCCCTTTTTTATAGACTAGATAGGGGCTCTCTGGTGAACTATTTACTTAAAAGCTTTTATAGACTTATTTTAGGTTCTATTTACTATAGCTTTTTCTAAAGCTCTTATTAGTAATTTACTAGTAGAAGTTTGTGTCTACCTTTTTATAGAGATATTATATACTTCTTTTAATAGTCTAATACTACTATGTTTTCTAGCTAGCTTACTGGCTTTATAGTTATTAATATATAGTTTTTTTATTTTACTTTATACTATAGCTAGTGGCCTTATCCTTATCTTATTTATATCTTAATAATAATATTCTACACTACGTGCTTTTTGTGATTATCTATTTAGATTAATAGTAGCTAAAAGTTATCTATAGACTAGCTTAATAATAAGTCATTACTTACTAGCTATAGTCTATTTATATAAAATGTTAGGTTTAGTTTTAGGGGCGTATTTAGCTTTATAGCGTGTAAGCTAATTATATTTTCTATAATATATTTAGTATTCTTCTAGTCTAGCTTCTTATTTTCTTATTTAGTAGAGAGTTAGTTACTAAGCTTTAACTATATCTTATCTTTAACGCGCAGTTACAGAGCTTTATTTTAATATTAGTTTATCTATCTTTTTTATTCTTACTATACCTTAGCTATAGTTGCTTATACTAAGTTAATATATTTTTTTAGCTTTCTTATGATTTCTCTAGCGCTAGCTTTTAAGTCTTAAGCTATTATATTACGCTTAGTTTTAATATCTACTTATAGCAGTTCTACATTGTATTCGTGCTAGAGAAAGAATAGGCTTATTTCTATTAAAATAGCATCTCTTCTCTTTACTATAATCTTAGCTATTAAGTAGAGCTTCGCTTAGTTTACTTAATCTTATATAATAAACGCTTAAAAATAGACCTTAACTATACTATTTATTCTTTCTATTAAACTGTCTATTTGTGGATGGAATACTGTTAATAATTACCTTTTAATTTATAGAATTTCGTAAAGCTTAGTTTAGAACTTGCTAATAAATTAGCTGCCGTAATTAAATACTATAATATTAGAAATTTAATAGTAAGTAATAATCTTATAAATAAAAGCTTATGTTACTATCTTGATATTTATATTTAGAAGAGAATAGAGAGTTATGTTCTTGCTTAGCCTATTAGTAATTACTAATAAGACTATATAACTATTACTTTCTAGTAATTTAGTTATAAAATCTATTAAGATCTTTTTCTAAATATAATTGGGAATAGATAATAGGCGTAATAGCCCTTGCTAGTGATTTCTTTATAGCTTTATATAGCTATAAATATTACAGTTTTAAATATAACACCGTACGTGGTTTAATATCCCTAGCTAAAAGTAATCTCTTATTAATATTAAATAGATGCTCTACCATCCTAGGTGTCCTATTACTTATAATAAATAAATTTAGTAAATAATTAATATCCTTAATAGCTCTAAGTCAGGCACTTACTTTCTATTCTAATAATAAAAGGTTTTATCTTCGTTAATTATGCACTTAGCTAGTGAAACTTTTAGTTTAAGCTCTAGAGAAAATCTCTACTCCTAATTATAAAAGGCCTATACTACTTTTATGTACACTTTATTATCTAGTGCTGTATTATACTATCTTTATTTAAGCTTATTATAAAACTCTTAGGTATAAGACTTCTAGACTTTGGTTATGCTATCTCCTATAATTATTAAAAAACTAATTTAAGTAGAAAAAGCCTATACTGCTTGCCTATTATTATTTAATTTAAGCTTTTCTTTCTAATATATAACTACTAGCTTTAGTAGCTGAATTATATAGCTTTTTAGTCTTTTATTATCTTCTCTACTTAGATAATCCTGTTCGTGTTTTGATAGTGTATTAACTCGTATATTTTCTTTCCCTAGCTTATATTAAATCTCTATATTATATCAGCTAAGGAATAACTGCTAGTGCGTGTATCTTTTATTTAATTTTTAAGACCTTATAAAGTACTTAAGGTTCTTATAATTAGTAATAACTTAAAACTTTTTAATAGACCGTAATTTAGTATCTTATGCCTTTAGGTAATAAATAATTACAAGGAGTTCTTTATCATGTATCTTGTAATTATATTCTATAGGTATATTCTTTTTTAAAAAGTATGTATATAAATACAGTACGCTATTATCACCATATTATAAAAGAATTTCTTTAGTTATATAATCTAAAGAGTTAGCTTCTAAAATAGTCTTATAATTAGAATTAAATTAGGCTAGTACTAGTTCTATAGTTCTAATATAAAGATCTCTTTTAACTTGTTAAATGCTATCTGCTTTTTATTAGTCTATTAGAATAATATATTACTTATAAGTCTTATAAGTAGGGCGGCGATTTCTGAAAAAGACTTAATAAACTAATAATAGAAATTAATAAATCTAAGAAAGCTTCTGACTTCTTTTATAGTTATTAGAGGCTATTACTTAGTAATTACTTTTATCTTAGCAGGATCTATTTAAATTTCTTATTTTACTTTAATAATAAACCCTAGATATTTCGTGCTCTTAGTTTTGAATTTGTATTTCTTAATATCTAAATATAAACCTGCAGCGCTAAGTTTCTTTAGTACTAAGTTAATTTACCAGTAATACTCTTCTAGTAAGCCTAAAGAGTAGATAAGTATATTATTAAAAAAGGCTAAATAGAACTTATTAAGATATTCCTATAGGGTTTAGTTTATATACTGCTAAAATATACTAGAAGCTCTTACTAATCTAAAAGATGTAACTAGCTATTTAAAGAGTCTAAATTTTATATAAAAGGCTATTAGCTATTTATCTTCTTCTATAATATAAATCTTATAGAAGGCTGCTAAAATATTAAGCTTAGTATATTATCTTACCTTACTAATCTAGCTAAGCGTCTTATAGATTAGGGGAAGAGAGTATTTATTCTTCTTAGAAATCTTATTAAGTATATAGTAGTTAATATAAAAGTAAAGATCTTTACTAAACTTATATATAAATAGTACTAAAGCTATAGTTAGAGAGTTACTTACGTAAATAAAGTCCTTCTCTAGTAGCAGTATTAACTCTTTTTATAGTACTAGTAGTTTCTCTCTTAATATATTATATAGTAGTCCTTATAGGACCTTAGGGTCCTTCCTATTAATCTTTTTAAGTTTAATATAATAGTCTATTTCACGATCTTGCAGCGGTGGGAGTTTGTCTACTTCCTTCTCTAAAAACAGCTTTAAGTGCTTCCGATAGGCCTTAGAAAGTAGTATTCTAGGATCCAGCTTTAGTTTAGGCGCTAAGGCCTTTTAAATGTCTACTAGTAATACTACAAAAATGCGTATCTTACTTATTCTTTTTAATCTATCTATCTATATTAAAAAAGCAGCTGTGCTAACCTTTATTAGCTCCTGCTAACACAGTTTCTTCCCTTTCTTACTACGAACTCTTATTCTTAAAGCATGAATATAGAACGATTTCTTTGCTGGCGCGATTGTGACATTATTTTGGTTTGTCTAGAGCCTACCTAAGATAAGATCGAACTTAAGCACGTTGTTAATAACATATACATAGGCTCATTCAGTATGTCCTTTAACATTAAGGTTAATTTGTGCAACCTGGGTAACCCTTCCAGGTTTCCTATATACTCTGACGATCCCCCGCAGGGCTATGTCGATACGCGCTAAACAGGCTTTAGCAGCAAAGGCAGAGCTCACAAGACTATAGCATAAACACCCGGTATCAATCATTGTGTATGCGATATTCGTCTGGTTGATTAATAAGTGTACAGTAATAGGGTCTGTGTCCATGTGTGCATTTCGGAACTTCCGCCATTCTCTTTACGATGCCACCTTGCCCATTTCGGCTGGGGGCCCCTGCTCGCGACTGTGAGCAAGGGCTATTCTTTCCCCGACGCTTCTTCTTCTTCTCCTTCATCTCCGTCTTCTTCGTCTCTTTCGTTAGCGTCCATTTGTCTAGCCTTTGCTAACGCTGCAGTGGCTAGGCGCGACTGATTTGCTCTTACATGTTTACACTCATTCTTCATGTGGCCGGGAGAACCGCATTGATAACAGAGGCCTTGCTTGCGGCGTCGGTCAAATTCCTTTTGGCTCACCCAGAGTATTCTAGATTGGTTGTCCTGTGGCTTCGCTGCCCCTGCATGCGTGGGTGTCGCTTCCCAATCCATTGGTTCAGGCATCAGTGCGGATGGCGTTGTATAGATGGCCGTAGCGGTCCTACGGTTACTTAATGTAATCTGCATAAGGTTGTCGCTGACACGAATTACTTCCTGAGTGTACTCTTCGAAGCTCAGTGTTGCTGAAAGGGCTGCAATGTGCTTCTGGAGCTCTCCGTCCAATCCCCGGGTAAACATACTCTTCTTTACGTCTTCGTCCAGCCGATCGCTTCCTACTAGCAGCAGCTCCTTGTTGAACTCCATGTGGTATTCTCTTGCCGACTTCTTCTTCTATTTCATGCTTTGCAGCTTGTCTAGAGACTTTTGCCTTTGGTACTGGTCTTCAAACTGGGAGTCCATAAACGCCCACATTGCTTCAAGGGTGGCATTGTTTCTTCAATTGGAGAGCCATGGGAGGACGGTTTGTGCTGCTCGTCCCTTCAAACGCTGAAAGAGATAGTCCATCTGTCCTTCCTCACCGCCCATACGGTATCCGTCAAATCGTAACTTGGCCTTGGCTTGATGCTTGAACGTAGGGTAAAGAGACCGTGTGCCATCAAACATAGGGGGTTCAGGGAAATTGAATGGTTTGACTACTGGTTCGATTGCTGGTTGTGGCGTTGGCACGAAGGGAGTTGCTGGTGTCGTCACTAGGACCCATGGGGGTGGCCTTAATGGGGAATCGCGACCTTCTAGTGCAGTCAGCCTCTCAGACATTACTCATAACACGTTCATAATCTCCCCGAGTGAGGTGCTGTCGCTGGCTCCATTTGCTGGGGATGGAACTTTCCCTTTATCGCGCCAAGCAGGGTAGTCGTTGAGTTCAACCTCTACTTAGCTCATCACTGTTTCAACAGCTGGGACTTCCAACCCTTGTGAAGCAAGCAACCGGCGTAGTTCGCGGCCGATCTGTTCGTTGTCGTATCCTGCATCAAGCAGGTTCGTCGCTCGGGCCATTAGTGCAGGTACTGAGTGGTCGTTGGCGTCCATTGATGCTCGCTGTACCGCTAGATGGCTCTCCCAAATGCTGGAGAGCCTCTCGCTCTTCCACAAAGTCGATTATACTGCCGGAGGCCTCTCGGCCTCTTGCGAGAAATGGGGTTGATCAAATCCAAATGTAAGGATCCAGGCCAATGATGGCAATTGGGTGTAACAGAGTGGATTTGATAAAGAGTCAACTACGTACGCTACAGAGACTTGATAGCTACCCCTGCCAAGTCGCTAAGGTCACGTGGTTACGCACGGAGTCAAAGCCGAGACAACTGTCTTGGTTAACCATCCTGGGCTCTAGCCTATTATACTATAAAAAGATAATACACAGGTCTCCCCAACGTAGTAAGTATAAATATATACTAAGTTAAATGCTTTAATAGTAATATAAAATTATATAGGAACTTACTTACATAATTATTTTAATAATACAAAGATGTAATAAAATATAGTCTAATTAATTTATTATATAACGATTTTAGAGAGTTGCTTTAGAATAGAAATATAAGTATAAAAAAGAAACTATCTAAAAGCTAAAAGAGACGTCCTTTATATAGTAGATTCTCTACTTATAATTTATAGATAATAAATCCTAATAAGTATTATAAGTTCTTATTACTACTTATTATACTTATTATATTTGTAATTATATACGTAAAACGTTACGTGTCTTTTTTACTATTAGCTTTATTAATTACTTTAATAATATTAACTAGAAGCTTTATTTTTTACTTAATTTTTTAAAGTGTTTACTCTATTTTCCTTTTAATATTAAGTTCTTATACATGCTTTTTTGCTAATAGCTAATAATTTTCTTTTAGTTAATTTACTATTTTCTATTTATAATTATTATTTATAATAAACTTTTACTTATTACTAACTATAATACTTACTCTTTTTTTAAATTTTTAATTTAAAAGTTTTTTTTTACTTTAGACTCTAAGTATAAAAAAAAGCCTGTTTTCTTAGAAATATTATAAGTATTTCTAAAATCTCTTTTCTCCTTTACCTCTAATAATACCTAAAGTTAAGTTATTAACTGTTTATAATTATTATCTTATAAAGTTAATTTAGAATCGCAATTGTTTCATACTAACTTTATATAGTTTATGTAAGAAAAAAAATTCTTTATTATTTTATAAATTTCTCATTTAGCTGTTATTCTAAGTGTATTTCTTAGAATTATAAATATAATCTAATAGTTTCTTAGTAGAAGTTTAATAAGTTTTTAGCTAAGTATTAACGTTTTTATAAGTAGTTAAAAACTACTAAAGATATTATTTTTAAAACTAAAGCTTATAAACAACAGCTTTAGAAATAGCCTATTTTAGTTAATAGTTATAAATATAAGCTATTTACCTGCAAGCTTACTTTAATTAAGAAAATATAAAATCTAGAGAAAAAATAAAAATAAAAAAACTTTAAACTATTATAATTTGTAACATCTCTGTTGGTTGCTTTTACTAATTTTTTTTATTAATTTCTTTTAATTAGAAAGCCGTGCAGGCCTCTATCTAGAATCTAGTATTATTAAAATTTTTTAAATAAAACTAATTAATCATCCTAAAACGTTACTTTAAGTTCTTAATAAAGTTTTAAGTATTTTTTTCTAGTTTATAGTTTTTCTATTTAATTAGGTATTTCTACTAATATCTAAATTATTATAGCTCTTAAATTTCTTTAACTTTATACTTTAGCTAGTATAGTTTTATATTTATGTTTATTACTATTAGCGTATCTAGTAGTGCTAGTTTAAATAATAATATATAAATAACTAAATAAATTCTTATATTCTATAGTAGTTATAGTTTATAGTTAACTAGTCTAATAACTTTACTAATTTTAAATAGTCTAATTTAAACGTAATTTAGTTTTTTACTTAGTTATTTAGTTTTCAAATTTTTATGTAGCAGGAAAAACTTTGTTTTCTTTTTTAAGAATTAGTTTTCTAACTCTTAACTTATTAGCACTCTCTATAGTTTATGAGTTCTTTAAAATAATAATTCTACTAAAATTATTATATAAGTTCTATAGTTATTTAGCTTTATTCTAGGCTTAAAGTAATTTACTTTTTAAATTATATAATTCTCTATAAGTAGTTAGCTTATACCTGTAATTAGCATAAAATAGTAACATATTAGTTATAAATAACCTTATACTATTATAAATAAACTATACTAAAGATAATAACTTAACCTAATTTTCTTAAGAGTAATTAATGTATATTCTTAAATATTATTTTAGAGTCTAATTAGTACGCTTTGTTTGCCTATTTATTTAAAAATAAAAGCTTATTAAAAGCTTATTTTTTAACTCTAATCTAGCTAACAAGGTTTTTTGAAAATGTAATATAAATAATTTATCTTAATTAATAATAAACTTTTTAAGTAATTTATGTTTTAAAACTACTATTTTTAAAACTCTATACACTAGTTTTTTCTACTAATAAATTTATAACCATTAAATTAAAATATATATACTTAGTTAGTTTGTTTATAATAATAAGTATTACGTTATATTCTCTATTTGTTTCTAGTTTCTTGAATAATAATAATCCTATAATAAAGTTTATTAAAACTAACTACTATAGTTATTTTAGTACTTCTAATAGTTATAAAAGTTTATAAGGCTTATGTTATACTAGTTTTTTTTTTATATTTTAGGTAAGCTTTAACTGCTTTCTTTACTTTTTATTTTTATTTTTTAATATAGAAATTCCTAGAAATTTACTCTATAGTCTTTTCTACTTTTTAGTGTTCATATATAATAGCTTTATAAATTTTTTAGTTAATTTTTTATGTAATAATAATAAGTTTAATTCTTTTAACTAAGATCCCTTAAGGGTTCATGCGGGGTGTCTATAGAAACTATATAAGAGAAAAACCTTTTATCTAATTATATATTTTATATAGGTTATCTCTGTATGCTTAGATCTCTACTAAGGGTGTATATAAAAATAGCTTAGTTTATTTACAAGCTAAAGAATATCTGTCTCTTATATCTAAGCTTTACTAAGATACACTTTCTTACACTTAATATCTAACTTAATATAGAATAAAAATCTTATACTATACTTTATATTTTTCTCTTATGAGTTTATTAATTCTTTTTACTTATTAAAGTTCTACTCTATTCTAAAGATGCTACTTCTAAATAGAGTAGATTTCTAAGATAAGATAAATATAATAGTCCCGTTTACCCATAAGGTTTTACTATAATCTATATATTATTTTATTTCTACTTTACTTATAATCTATTAGGCTATTCTCTTTGCTTTATTTTAGATTATTAATAGATTTTATTCTTCCTTCTTTCTGTTTCTCTTTTTTGTGTGATTTATAATTTCTTTTTTTTCTCCTCTCTATACGCACGCGCCTATAAGAATTAGTCTAGCCCTAATATTTATATAACCTAATTAGTAACCTTTAGTAGTATTTTGTTATTATTTATCCAGATCCGGAAATTTAAGGTCCTTGTAATATTCTAAAGTTAAATTCTTTCTTTATTAAAGCGTGGACACTATATAAACATATAATTAATAGTTTACTTTTTATTATAGTTATAGTTAAAAGAGAGCACAGATAGTACTCTTATCTTATATAAAAAGAATCTAAGGCTAATTGCTTTAGTGTAATATAAGATAATAATAGAGCTTTATACTCTAATAAGGTCTTTATATCTTTATATATTAGTCTTACCTTATTTACCCTGTATTATAACTGGTGTATAGGGGTTCTCTTTTTAGCTTTTGGTATAAATTTCCTATCACTTTTTAACTCTCTTCTTAGATTATTTCTTAACTAGATTTCTGTATATAGCCTTTTATTTTACTAGAGTTTCCTTAAGATTTTACACCTACTTAAAGTTTTATATTCTCTATGTTAATATACACTGGATTATTATGCTAGCGAGTTTCTTTATTCTTTTATTTAATATATACTTTAGCTGATTACGGCATTATTCTCTGATTTAATTACAGAGGTTTTAGAATATTTTCCTAACTAAAGAGTTTATTTATAATATCCTTATAAGTAATATTCGTTTCTCTATAAAGTAATTAATAGACTTAATTTATGCTTTCTTTTCTAATAGTTTAATAGATATAGCCTTATATGCTTTTATAACTATTTAAATACACCTATTCTATACTACTTAAAGTTTTTATAAATTAGATTTTAAGATAAAGTCTTTTACCTGATCTGGGCTATACCAGATTTCGTAGCTATAAGTAATAGTTAATTAAATTAGAGCAGTATATAATTATCTATAGTTTCTTATATTCACTCCTTAAATAAATCTTATAAGTCTTTTTAGAATATTCTCTAAGTTTTTAGCCTTACTAAGTGTGTTTTTAATGTGTGGGTGCTAATTTAGTTTTTTATTTATAATTACTTCTAATATCTATATAAAGTTAGCTAGTGTCTTTATAAAGCCTTTAATCTTAAATAAAGCTAATCTTTTATTTTCTATACTACGTTTTTTTATAAAGTGCATGATTTTATATTTATCTAGCATAAATTATGCTTTATATATTTTTACCTAAATCTAGTACTACTTATACGCTTTTTTAATTATTATATAGCTCTTTTAAATATTTAAAGAGATTACTATAAGATAAGTATTATCTATATATACTAGGGACTCCGTTTCTGTGATGTTTTCTAATAAGGGTGCCGTAAAAAAGAGAAATAATATAAATAATAAAGAATTATCTTATAAAATACTATATTTTATTCTCTTATAGTTAGAGGAGAAGCTTGAGAACTTAATTTTAGTTATTTATTCTTCTAAGAAGAACTTAATGTATCAGACAATTTACTTAAGAATACTTTTTTCTTTTAGGTTAAATAAAAGTCTCTTATAGTTAACTTTATTAAATATTTTAGTAATATTTAAACTAAGGACTATAATAACTTTACTAGTTTACTATATAGTATATATTAGTTCTACTAGGTACTCTAGTATTATAATTATTAATCTTCTATATCTTACTATTTAGTTTAGTAGTAATAGATTGAATTATTTTATTAAATTATTAAGCTTATTAGTTACCACTGCCTTTAAGATTTTTCCTATACAAGATAAAAGGGCTATTAGTCTCTAACTTTTTAGAATATTATATTTCTTTTTATCTGGTTTACAAAGGACTACCGTGACTAATTGTTTAAAATTAGTTAAATAATATCCTAGAAGAAAATATGCTTAAAATAAGTAACAGAATAGTTTCTTTAGTATTATTATATAATTCTTAATATATCTATTAGTAACTCCACATAGTCTGCTGGCTTTATCTTTAGAAAGTTTAGTAATAATACTATAGATTTTATTTTCTAGTATTTTTAGGCTTAAGAACAGTCTTTCTTTTTCTGCTATAATAAAATAAGAGGTGAGATCTAGAATTCGATTTTTATTCTCTCTTTAAGCTCTAACTATTTCCTGTTATAGTTTAAATATTACTTAAGTATTATTTTCTATCTATTATTCTTCTTCTAGTATCTTATAAATATTTCTTATTATCTCTAGGTCCGAGAGGTCTGCATTACGTGTAGATAGAAAAAAATATTAAAGTAAGAGTTTTACTTTCCTATTATTATTAACAACCATGCGTTTATCTAGTCCTTATAGGTTAAATACTTAAAATAGTTTTTTTAGTGTATATATAACTTTAGCCTATTATACTAGCTTCTAGAGTTTTTTATTTTAATTTATAACTATAGCTATAGTAAACTGCTATTAGTTCCTTAATATTTAGTAAATAAGCTATTTCTTCTTATTTTCTAGAGTTTTATATATTTTCTAGTCTGTTTTTAGTTCTAATTACTAAGCCTATCTCCTTGCCTTTTTCATTTCTTTAATTTTAGCTTTTATTTTAGGTGTTATTTGGGAGTCCGTTTTCTCTAATAGTTTAGTAAAAAATACTTATTTATTAATAGTAGCTATAAGAGCATCTTCTAGTGCCTAAGAGAATTATTTAGTATTAGTAATTATTAGTAAAAGTAGGTACCTAGCTTTGGGTAGAAGTTCTCTAGTAAATAGTTTACTAAAAGATTTTTTAAGTAAATATTAAATTCTTTTCTCTATTTAAGACACTAGTACCTTTTTAAAGTCTATTTAGTTAATATATTTCTAAAGGCATCTTTAGTCATTATAAAGCGGCAGTTAGATATTAAGAATTATTTTAATAAGTTTATAGTCTAAATCTGTTGTTATTTTTTTATATTTATAGTATAAGATTAACCTTCTTGATAGTGCTTCTATTAGAAAGGTAAGATCTATAGTAAAGAAATTAGCTATATCTTTAGTTCTCCTTTATATATTAAGTCCTTTTAGGGTAGCGAAGTAGAGAATTTCCCGTATTATATTATAAAGTTATATTATTTTTACTTTTAGTCTCTGCACTTATAAGCCTCCTTAGCTTAGATAATATAGGTTAAAGTTATTTAAAAGAATATATTTACTTTTCTCTTTTAAAAGAGAGATAAGTATCTTAATATCTAAATCAACATATCTATTATACACATTATAGATATTAATCTTTCTAATCTCAGTTTCAAAAATAAGAGTTGCTAGGTTATTTATATAGTATTTCTATTTTTATTTTCTTAGGTTAAGTAATTTACTAACGTAAAAGCAAACCCCAGCTTCTTATTTATTTCTTTAGATAGTATAAAAGCTTTAATAGGAGAGAGAACTCTTTTCTTACTTTATTTTACTCTTTACTAGGTCTTATATTACTATAATATTCTATGTGTTTTATACTTAAAGCATGATTTAAGATTATACACTTATTATATAATATATATTAAACTGTAAGATTCGGAGGGTCTTTAGGTTTAATTCTATACTTAAATAAGCTTATTAATCTCGTTTTTTTCTATATTAGTTATTTCTACTTCAGGTGCTGTCTCTTAGTTGCTGGATTAAAAGTTATTAACTACTATTTATAATTAGGTAAAGTGTTTTCTGTGGTATTAAAAGCTTAGCATTCTTCCTACTTTTCTTTAAGTAGATATTGTTATTATTATAGCTAATAAATTTACTTTCCTCTTTCCCAAGGTGGACGTGGTTCGGTAAGTGGTTATTTAAATTTATTATAATCTATTTATTATATATAATATACCTGTTATATAGTTTAAGTTTTTTTGTATTAGTTCTTAAGTTTATACTATAGCTCTTTCTTAATACCAGTATTCTTTACTCCAGGCTGAGTATAGTTTATAGTAAAGGGTATATTCTATTTTTTCTAAGTCTTTATACTAATAAGTATTATAATATTTAGAGCATTTACTACACCTTATTCTATACTTATAATTTTTTATAATGTAGTTATATCTTTAGTATTTAAGATATTATTTAATCTGCTAGTTGTTGGACCAGGGGTCTACTATATAAATATAGTATTAAATAAAAAAGTCTTTTTTAATAATATTTTAAGCTATTTCTAGTTTATTAACTTCTAGAATTATTGTACTTGCTTTTTTTATTTTGGCGTTTTTCCTATTCTTCCACCAAAAGCTTTGGATTTGGATATATAAGATATATATTTAGTTTTATTTAATTTATATAGCTATTATATCTTCTTTTTTTTTGTTTTCTATTTTTTAGATATTAACCCCATGGATCTGTACAGTATATAGTTTTTTTTTTATTTTAGCTTTTAAGTTAATTAGCTAAACCTAATAGTTATTTTCTATTAGCTAAGTCTTTATCTGCTTAGTAGCTACTATAATAATAAAACTAATTTTAGAAATCACTCTAACAGCAACTACGCACTATAGAGATTAGTAATAGTTATATACTCTATTTAGAAATTTAGCTAAAGTAAGTGTGTTTAGTTCTTATAGGACTTCCTTATTATTTATTTAAATTTAGATTAATAAATCTACTTTCCTAACTGGTGTAGGTCTTATTATTAGTGTTATAATTATAGTTACTAAGTTTTATACTATTTCAGCATACGTTAGTTTAGTATTTTATAAGATTCAAATTTCCTAAATAATATCTTAAAGAGTTAGTTCTTGTTTATTTAGTTAATTAGCTAGATTATTAAGCGCTTAGAGCTCTGTCTTTAGAGCATAGTAATTAAAAAATATATTATTATATAAAGTAAAGAAATTAGCTCTAATATTTTCAGTATAAGCTTTAATTACCCCTTTAAAGTGTCTTAATATTATTAGTTATATTATTCTACTTTCCTTCTGCAGTTAACTAGCCGCTTTTAATATCTATATATTTCTTAATATTATTCTATAAAAGCGTTGTCTGTCTTAATAAGTGATAGTAATACTTAAGCCTTAAACTATAGCTTAATAAATCCTTAATAAAAGTAGTAAGAAAAAGAAAAGATTATTAAATAAGTAATAATTATTTATATTATATAGCTACTACGCCTTACGGCGGCGTTACACGTCATAGACTAGAAGTTCTTAATAAAAGATAAAATAAGTATAAATTTAACGATACTGTAAAGCCTATTAGGCAAGTAGTTACATAAATAACTACTATTTAGTATTTTTATTTTAATTAATTCTTTATGTAGTTTCTTTAGTACATAGATGAGTTTATTTACATATATAAGTTTTAATTCTATGTTTTAAAAGTTTTATTACTTAAAATCCTGAATTTTTATTATTTACTAATTCTTAATTCTAGTAATTGTTATAATTTTTAGGTAATTATAACTTATGAATTTATCTAACCCTATTATTAATATAGTGTTTAGTATTAGTTTTTAATGTTTTATATAGTTTAGTTATTAACTAAGTGCGTCTACTGCTCTGTTTTCTAATCTTTTTTAATAAAATATTTTAAAATTATAAATAGCTAGTATTTCTAACTATATTTATCTTTAGTTTAGCTTTTTTATAATAGTAAAGCTTATTAAGTTCTTGTAATTTAAAAAGACCTCTCCTTAATACTTAGCTTCTTTAAGGTAAATTTGTGATTTCTTAAATACTATTACTATTACTACTACTACTACTACTATTAATAGCTTTTTATTATAAACATTATAGTTTAACTTAGCTCTTATAAGTTTCTTTAATAAATAGTTTATAAAATAAAAATATTTATTACTATATTATTAACTACAGACTACTTTTATTACATAATTGGATACATTTATTTTTAGTATAATAAGTAATTTTGAGTTGAACGTTTTTAATATTAGTACTTAAGTAAACTTATTCTTAAGTTTTTAAACACTTACTACTATTTTTACTTCTAATTAAATTTATTATCTTTTTTAGTTAACTTTGTTAAAGGTGTTGTAATTTTTAAATATTCTTTTATAAACTTTTTATAAAAATTTATAAATTTTTAAAAAAAACTGTATTTTCTTAACTACTATTAGTATTAGCTAATTACGTATTTTTATTAATTTTTTTAAATCTAATAAATTCCTTCTCTTAAAATAATAAATTCTAAAAACTCAATTTTTATAACATGGAATTTAAGTTTTTCTAGCTAAATAAGAAAGTTATATTTTTAAAGTTTTTTTAAGATCTTTTTCACATGTATTTTGTACTCCTTAAGTGTTTTATTTATATATACTAGTATATTATTTAGATATACTATTATAAATATATTTAAGTATTTATAAAGTACATAATTATTAACTACTTAGAAAGTTACTAGTGTGTTTGTTAATTTAAATAGTATAATATAATACTTAAAGAGTCTATATCTTATATTAAATACTGTTAACTATTTATATTTCTACTTAATTCAAATTCTGTAGTATCCCTTATAAATATTAAATAAACTAAATTATTAAGCTTTTTAGAGTCTATCTATTAGCTCTTAAATTAATAGTAATAGATATTACTTTTTTATTATAGTTTAATTTAGTTATTTAAAATCCATGCACAATTATAGCTTTTTATTTTTCTTAGGTATAAATAATATTAGTAAAGCTATTAGGCTTTTACTTAGTTATATATATTTCTTTTTAAAATTTTCTTAATATATAGTTTTAATTTTTTCTACTATACCCTTAATAGAAAATATATTAGTTTTAGTTTAAGCTTTTTTTTGTTTTTAACTAGTATTTTATAGTTTTAAGATTAGTACTTTAAAAGTATATTCTTTTTATTCTTACTAAATAAGTATACAAATTCCTTGTATTTTTAAGGTATTTAGGCTTTAGTAGTGTTTAAGGCTTGTTTCCAGATTTATACTACTTTAATATTTTATAGTTATTTTCGTTGTAATTATTATATAGCCTTATATAAGTTTTTTTCTATTTTAGAGAGTTTTTTATTTATGTCTAGTTTCTACATTCATACTACTTTTCTTACTAGATTATACTATTAAATAGTTTTTTATTACTAATCTATTATTAGATTATGTAATAAGAGTTAATTCTATTTTAAAATTCTATTTAACTCTTTTATATTTAGAATATTAATATAGTAAATATTTTTATAGTTTGCTATTTTTAGCTCTATTACTGTAGTTTCTAGATTAATTAAACTCTTTCTAAAGGTTACTATGCTATTATCTACTTACTTTACTTTTACTAAATACGTCTTTTTTTAGTATAATACATTATTTTATTTAATTTATTAACTTAAAATAAATGTTTTATTTACTCTACTATTTACTAGTACTTTTAGAGATTTTCCGTTTACTTTTATACTAAAATAAAGACATAGTTCTTGCTATACTTATTATAGTCTAAGAGTTCTAATAGCTATATTATTAGCTTAAGCTTTTTATTAGTAGTAATTTAGTTTTTTAATAGTAAATTACACACGCTGTGTTTTTAATTTCATTTTTCTAAATTAAAGTACTTCTATTTAACGTGTATAAGGTAGTAGTTATAGTAGTATACTAAATATAATAGTTTACTATACTCTTTTTTTACTTTATTTTTGTGTATAGAATATTTTTATTTTAGAAAGTATTCTTTATAAAAGCAATTCTAGTACTCTAAGTCTTATAAATTTTATTTAATTTTTTATTTCTTTTTTCTATAGTATCTGTATTTAAGTGTATATTCTTTTTAATATTATTTTTAATATTATTAACTTTACTAGTTACTTTTATCTTTTATATCTATTATAGTGTTTAGGTTTTCTAGAACCTATTTATTTAGTTTCTATTTTTTTACTACTTTTTTGTATACTTTCTATTCTTTTAGTTTTCTTATTTAAATTAAATATATTACTTATGTATATGTTTTTTATATATAGTTAACTAACTTACAAATTTAGCACTCTTAATTTTTTAATTATTAAAAGATATTAGTGTCTTTAATTTATATAGTACGTAAAAATCTTTTTACTTTATTATATTTACTATTCTTACTTTTTAGCTCGGTTTTTTATTTCTTTTTAGTTTCTTTTCTTGTTTTTTGAAAATATATGGTTTTTTTTATTAGACTTTTATAAGAAATTTAAATACCTTTTTACTTATAAGGCTATTATATTATAGAAATGCTACTTTAGTAATTTAGTTCTTTAATTTATAAAACTTTTTTTTTAGTACTATTTACTAGTACTTAGTTTTACACGTGGATTTTAAGTATTAGTTTAATTTATAAATTCAGCACTTGTTTCTATTTAGCTACTATTAGATAGTTATTATTATAATTTTTAAAGCTTTATATATTAAAAGTTAAATTTTCTAAAATAACAATTCTTTTTATTAATTTTTTAAAGTATTAGATTTTTTATTTTTATATTTATTATATAGTATTATTCCTTTATTATTTTTTATAATATTTTTTTTTTAATTGCTACTAGCTACTTATAAGTTCGTGTTTTATTTCTTAATACTATTTTTTATAGTTTTTTTATAGTACTTATTAGATTCACAAATTTAATATTAATTATTATTAAGTTTCTTATTAATAACTTTAACTAATAGAGTTCTTTTTTACTATAGATTTTATTCTATAAGCTTAGGTTTTATTTTAACTATTATAATTCTTAATTTTTTATCTAAGTATTCCTTTATAAAGTGTTTAATATTGCTATATTTTAGACATACTTTTTTATTAAGTTATAAACTATTTCTTTAGCTCTTTTAGTAGTTTAGACTTTTTTATTTAAATTTTATTAATATTTATTTTATTATATGTCCATTTCTATTATGTTAACGTTTTCTTTTTTTTAATTATTATTTAACTTTTTTTATATTCTAATTTATGCTTGTACTGTTAATTATTTATATATATAGCAGATTTTATAAAAGCATAAAAGTTATTTAATTAATTTCTTTTAGCTAGCTTATTTTTAACTTAATTCTTAAGTCTAACATAATAAGCTGTTATTAATAGTATATTATTTTAATTAATTTACAACTATAATTACCGAAATTCTATAGTATATACCAAAACTAATTTTATTTATTTAAGGTTTTATATTTTTTGTTTTATAGTTTATTTTTCATCAATTTCTTTAAAGACTATAGTTATTTAAGTTTTAAAGTTATTATAACTCTAAAAAAAAACTACTTTTATTTTGTTAGTTATTTTAGTTATTTTAGTTTTCTTATTTATATAATTTCTAGCTAAGAGCTTAAACTAATTTATAGTTCTACTTTTTATATTTATACTAGCTATAAAAATTTTATTTTACTTTTTAGAAAAGATATTTTTATTAAAGCAGGTGTATATTTTTATTTCTGTTAAAAATTTTATAAAGTACTTACGTATTTCATTAAATCTTTTTAGTAATTATACCTTAGTACTTAATATGTAAACTCTTATATTAACTTAGTTTTTTAACTTTATAATTATTTACTATAGCTTTATAATTTGTGCCTGTTGTGACTATATAATTTAGGCTATAGATAATACTAGTACTAAAGCTAAACTACTTAAGCCTATTATTATTATATATAAGTTATATAACTTATAGGTACTTATAATATTATAGAATATTCTATAGCTTTTATATACCTAAAATTATTATATAACTATAATGTTATATAGCCTTTATTACTATACTATAAAAAGACAATATATAGGTCTTTTTAACGTAGTAAGTATAAATATATACTAAGTTAAATACTTTAGTAATAACGTAAGGTTATATAATAACTTGCTTACATAATTATTTTAGTAATATAAAGATGTAATAAAAAATAGTTTAACTAATTTATTATATAATAATTCTAGAGAGTCGCTCTAGAATAAAAATATAAGTATAAAAAAAAATATTTAAAAGCTAAAGGGGACGCTCTTTATATAGTAAATTCTTTACTTATAATTTATAAATAATAAGTCTTAATAAGTATTATAAGCTTTTATTACTACTTATTATACTTATTATACTTATTATATTTATAACTATGTATATAAAATATTACGTGTTTTCTTTACTATTAGCTTTATTAATTACTTTAATAATATTAGCTAGAAGTTCTACTTTTTATTTAGTTTTTTAAAGTATTTATTTTGCTTTCCTTTTAGTGTTTAGTTCTTATATATACTTTTTTACTAATAGCTAATAATTTTTTTTTAGTTAGTTTACTACCTTTTATTTATAATTATTATTTATAATAAACTCTTACTTATTATTAACTGTAATAATAGTATATATATTTATAAAATATTAAGTTTCCTTTTTTTAATTTAAAATATAAATACAATTTTTTTGGTAAAGTAAGTTTATTATATTTTTTTTTAAAATAGTAATTTTTTTATAAATAAAAAAAAAATAAAAGTAAATTATTTAAGTTATACTATTTTAAGTACTATTATAGTTTTATTTATTATATTAAATTAGTTAAAATTTATTACTATACTTATACTATAATAGTAAGAAAAAGTATAGTTAAAATTTAAATAAATAATATATATAGTACTATACTAAAAGTTTTTATATATAAATTATGTAGAACTTTTAATAGTAAAAGGAGAATTTTAAATTACACTTTTACTACTCACCTAGTAGGCTTTATAATATCGTTAAATTTATACTTATTTTATTTTTTATTAAGAACTTTTAGTTTATGACGTGTAATACTATCGTAAGACGTAGTAACTATATAATATAAATAATTATTATTTATTTAATAATCTCTTTTTTTTTAATTACTTTTATTAAGAATTTATTAAATTATTATAATGACAGGCTCGGTCTTCACGTATTATAGTATAAATATAAGTTAATAAAATAAGTTAGCTCTATTTTAGCTATACTAAGATAAGAAGAGAAAAGGTATAAAGGGGGCTTATCTCTAAATAGGATAGTATATAATCTAAGTATAAGCTAGCTATACTCTAAGCTCTATACTAAATTATAGCTAGTATAGCTAGTTATAATATTATATAGCTTATAGTAAGTAAAATAAGTAGCACTGTTATATTACCCCTTTCTAAAAGAGACTTGTCCTTAAGTCTCTAGGTTATAGTCTTTTTCTTACTAGTCTTTATACTACTCTTGTTTTTAAAGCTGCCTTGTTATTTTCTTCTATTATTTTTAGGTCCTCCTCTGCTTTATACGCTTTTAACTAGGCATCTAGTTATACTAATAGTCCTACTTTCTTTAGATAGGCCTTATAATAATCTCTTACTTTATATAAAGTGCTTATAAAGCTTTAGGCGTTATACTAGGCGGGATCTAGGTTATAAGCTAGTTAAAATACTTTATACTATAGTTAGCTATAGAATAAACAGCTATTAAGGATTTCCTATACTAGCTACTTAAAATACCTATTAACCTTAATAGGCGGTTGCTTAAATTTAATTTAGCTAAACAATAAATAAATAAAAGTCTTCTATAAATAGTCTATATAAAAGACGTTAAATATATATATATATATAGTAGTAGCTTAAGGTAATAAGAGTATCTTTTTATGCCTATAATAGAATAAAGTCTATATATTTACTAGTTAAGTTTCTAGCTAGATCAGCTAGTGGTGAAGTCCTTAAGTATAATATATATTTTATTTTCTATAAAGAAGTCTAGCTTATAGTGCTTCTTGTTAGCCTATTAAGCTTATTACTTTTATACTTAAGTAATTTTTTATTAAGCTATCTCTATAGCTAGCTTTATTATATTATATTAAGCTTTAGCGTAGCTCTACGCTTTCTTATGAGACATCTATTTATAAACTATAGTAAATACCTTTATATATTTCTTCTAGTTCTAGTAATAGATTAGCTAGTAGCTAAACTTAATTTAATAAGATAATAAGCCTATAGTCTTATATAATAAAATTATTTAAGTCTAGTCTATATAAGGTAGTAGGTCTGACTAGTTATTTTAATAGCAGTTAATAAATAAGCATAGGCGCTGGTTAATATACTAGTTTAGAACCTTAGTATTCCCGTTAGTTTAAGAGTAATATAGTATTAAGAGTTTTTACTTAATTCCTGTTAGTTAATATAGCTCATTCATAAATGCTAAGGTGAACTAGGGACTATAATTAAAGACTATTAATCTAAGTAAACTAAATACTTACTAGATATAATAATAGTACTTATTAGCTACTTAAGCGGCTATAGTTATTTTATAATAAGATAATAAGAAACAGCACTTACTTAGCTAGTTTATAATAATAAAAACGTAGTTATATCCTTTCTTATTTAGAGAGAAGGACTTAAAGTCTATAAAGACATCTTACTATACTCGCTTAAGAATTAGTAGTAATTTAAGTAAGCTTAAAGTCTTATTATAAGGTATATAGCTTTATTTATAAGCTTTATATATAGCTATATAATTATTTATATTTTTACTTATATAGCTTTAGTAGTAGCGGTTGTGAAGTAGCTTATTTATTTTTCTTTTACTTAAATAAGTAGTCACCTAAGTAGCATAGATAGCTTAAATAAGATAAGTTCTTAAAAAGTATATAGTAGAAACTACTAGCTTACTATAGTACATAAAAAAGTTTTAGCTAAGTTTTTATACTAAGTATTTACTAGAGAGAGTGTGCTTTTAGAATAGCTATAAACTCTCATAACTATAATTCACCTTAATAATACAATTAATCAGTAAGTAAGGGTTATTTAGGGGTGGTAAGATTATAAAAGTATTAGTAATAACTACTTTAATTATATTAATAGCTAGTATATTTCTTATTAATAGTATAGCTAGGTTATTACTTATGGTCTTAATAAAGCTAATGTTAATTTACTCTACTAAAAAAAAAACACGTGTTTAGGCTGCTTTATTTTTATTTTTTTAGATTTTTAGTTTCTTTTACTTACGTGAGAGAGCGTCAGCTACTATATTAGCTATACTAAAATAATAAATAAATATTATGTAATAGTTTACTATACTTATTATTTAGTATATCTAATAAAGAGTAAGCTTTTGCTTTATAGAGAAGTACTCTAATACGTAATAGTTAATTAGAGTACTAAATAACTTTATAGTCTATAGACCTATAAGCTGCGAGCGCTATTCTTAAAGGCTATAAATTATAGCTAATATCTCTTTATTATATATATTATAGTTTATTTAAAGCTTACTTATAATTTTAGAGTAGAAAGCTATAGATTGTTAGAGGCTATTCTTCTAGAGCTATAATAGTACTCTTATAATAACTCTATTACTTACATTTATCTCCATACGCGTCTAACGGTAGGGTAAGTAATAAACTAAGATATTATCTAATAATATTAGATTTTTAGCTTACTAGAAGACTGCTAGCTTATGTTTACTAAAGATATACTATATACTCTTCTTAAGTAGCTTAGTAAGCAATTAGATAATGCGTTTATAGTTTTTTAAAAAGGCTTTATAGAAATTATAGAATTTTAGAAAGAATTGCAGGCTTTTAACTAACGTAGGTACTAGTTATTTCTATATAGCAGTAACTTTCTCAGGATCCTTTTAAATCCCTTCTGTGCTAATAATAAGGCCTAGAAACTTTATTCTAATAATAGTAAACTTACTCTTCTTAATATCTGCCTAGAGGTTTATGTTTTGGAGATATCTTAGTACTTAAGTAATATACTTCTTATACTATAGTAAGTCTTTAGAGTAAATTAAAATATCATTAAAGTAAATAATATAAAAGTTATTAAGTAAACTATAAAGTATTTTATTAATATAGTACTAGAATATAGTAGGGCTATTATAGAGGCTAAATAGTAGTACACAGTACTTATAATTCCTATACTAAGTATAGAACATAGTTAGATTCTTTATATCTTTATTTAGATATATATAATAGAAAGCCTATTATATATTAAGCTTAGTGAATACTTTTATACGTACTAGCTAGATAAGAGTCTTTTAAATTAGCAGAATTAAATAAGCGTCTTTCTTAGTAATAGTATTAAGCTTATAATAATTAATATAAAAGTGTTATTTTTTTCTAGACTTTTTAATAAATAATATTAAGAAAGTATATAAAGCGTTACTGTAAGTAATAACATCTTATTAAAGATAGTTATTTAGATAGGCCTTAATAAGCTATAGCTATTTAAAAGATATATTATATAATAAACTTAATATTAGCATATTCTTAGCTATTAGTTTAATATTATAATTAATATCTTCGTAATGCGGGGGCAGTATGTCTGAGTTTTTCTTTAAAAAATAAACCTAAGTCATACCAGCGTAGCTAGAGTAGAATAGTTTCTACTTAATAAACTACTAAAGTTTCTTTTCTTTTATAAAATCCTTATTTAAGTAATAGGGCCTTTCTAGTAAAGTCTTCTCTAAAGGGTCTCTAAAGTTTTAAGAGGAGGGTTTTAGATCTAGCGGGCTAAGCTTATCTCTATAGTCCTAAATAAACTTATCTATTTTATAAATACTAGTATACTTTAGTATAGTTTTCTTTTACTATATATATATTATAAAGGTAATAGCTTTTATAGTATTAATCTTAAGACCTACTTTAGAGAGGTCTTTGCGTGAGATAGGCTAAAAATAAAAAATCTACTTACTTAACTCTAGCTACTATTATAAGTAAAGCTATTTTTTTATCTTTTTAAAATTTTTTTATTATATTATATACTAGGGTGAGCGCTAAGGTAATTTATAGATATATTATAAAATTACTATATTTATCAGCTCATTACGTCAGTTAGTATTAGCTTAATATAAGAGATTAATTTTAGTTAATAAGCTTTATATTAGAATAATAATATTATACTTATAGTTAATTAGCTTATTATCTGGCTATTTAAGTGCTTGCTTTTTATAGTTAATTAAAGTACCTATATCTTTAAATAGCTTACAGCTAATTATAAGGTCGTAGCGGCTAATATTATAAAAAATAAAATAAATTAATAAGTAGTAGTTATCTAGTACTAGATTAGCCTAAAAGTATTTATCTACTTATTTATTTAGTCTATTATTATAGCTAGTTAGGGGGATAGATTTTATTTAGTAAGTTTTTATCTTAAGCTCTTTCTTAATAGCGTGTATATACTTTAGGTATATTAGAATAAAATTACTAGCTCTAGTATTAAAAAAGCTACTTAATTTAATAGCTAGTTTATTAGTAAAGATATAACAGAGCAGCGTAAGAGCCGGTCTACTAAATAATAATTAGTAAAAGTTAAACTAGTTAGTAGCTTTAGGAAATAACCTTAGAAAAAAGACTTCTTCTAGAGTAAGTCTTTTCCTAATAGTTTCTTTATAATAAGCTAAAACTTCTCGTTATTACTAGTGTCCTAGAGCGTATAAAGCTTTTTATTAGTATTTATAAACTTAATTACTTTAGCTATAGCTTAAGTAGGTAGTTAGTAGTTTTTTATAAAGTAACTAAATTTCCCGTAATTATAGTAACTAGTTAGTTTAGGGATAGGTATTAGTAAGATAGTAGTAGCTACTATATAAGTTAAATACTTAGTTTCTAAATAAAACTACTAACTTAATAGTAATTAAGTTTTTTTAGTTTTTTTATTAATCTATTTAGTAGCTTTTCTAGTGCTGAGAGCTAGCTCTTTAGTAAAGTCTTAAGCTAAGTCTACATACTTATTATACTAATTATAATACTATTATTAGTAAATACCTATCTGCGTATATAGAGCGTCTAGGAGCTTCTTATAGAATTCTTTTACCTATTAATTTATAAACAAGCTATATTCTTAAGCTAAGTAAAAAAAATTACTTTAAAATATAATAAAATTAGTAAAGTCTCTAAAGTAGAGCTTCTAGAAATTATAGTAAATATTAAGTCTCTTATATAAATTACTATATATTCTTTCTAAGTAATTTATTATATACTATTAACTAACTAGCTACTTACTTTTTTTTACTATATATATAAATATTAAGAGATATCAGTTAGCAGGACCCTCCGTACACGTATATATATAAGAGATAATATTCTTTTAAGTAGCTTATTTACTAGCTTTAGTAACTTAGTCTTAGTTAACGCGTATCTTATTCTCTAGGATATTTCTCTATTAATTAAAGATAACGTCCTTACTGTTTTTAAGTATTAGTAAGTTAAGAAATCGTGTTAAGTAACTATTACTTTAATAACTATCTATAGTAAACGTAGCTAGTAAAGTAGCAGGTAAGTAAAATAATACTTAAGAAATTTAGTTACTAAAATCTTCTATATTAGAACTATTATTAGGTTTTATAGTGATATAGCTAGCTTAATTTTAAGAAGTCTATAACAGAGCTATAAAGTGTATTTTCTTTATTAATATTAATAATAACATAAAGCTAGCCTTTACAGAGAGAAAGAAGTATATATTATACGTAAGTTTTTTTTATCTATACTCTTAGTATTTTAATCTTGTTTTCTTAATCTGCTATATGCTTAAGTATGTTGTTTAATAACTAATAAAACTTAGTAAGCTTATTTCTAATCTTATTAAGCTTAGTTTTAGCTATATTAAGCACTTTTTCTAGCATATTAGTATAGTTATAATATGTAAGTACTTTAAAATAGCTATACTCTAACTCACTAGTAATTATCACTTAATTAAGAATTATTAGGGTAGGAAGCGTAATCTCTATCTTCTAAGACTTATAGATATTAGTTCTTTAGATAGTGCTTTTAGTAGTAGCTATAAAGAGTTTCTTATTATATTATATCTAGATATAAAGCTTCTTAATAGTATAGTCTTCTCTAATTATGTTATTAGAGTAGTGCGTGGCGGCACACTTAAGTAACTTAAAAATAAACATATAATTATTATTAGTAGCTATTATCTTAAAATTAATTCTTATCTCTAGCATAAAAAGCTTTCCTATAGTTCTAATCTATTTATTTTTATATATATATAGCGCTTTTAGTCTCTAGTAGGGTAAAGTAATTAGCTAATTCTTTAGTATAAAAAAAATAAACTAGTAGTACTCATAGAAGTTAGTATCTTTAGTAAAGAAAAGAAAGTTAAGAGAGAAGGTATTTACTAAAGCTTTTATAGCTCTTTTTTAATCTAATAGGTATATTACCTACTACTATAGGTCTTCTAGTTACTTATTAAATTACTTTTAAGGCCTATTACTATAGAGCTTATATAGACTATTACTTAAGGTTTTAATTACCTACTACTATAAAGCTTTCTAGTAGAGATTATATACTTAATAAACTAATAACTTAGCGTAGTCGTGTAATTAATTCTCTAGAAATAGTTATTAATAAATTAAATACTTAGGTTAATTATACGGGTTGACCTTAATATTATATTGCTATCATCTAGCTAAATAAGAGTAATTTTAGTGTAATATAATAATAGACTTAGTCTTCACGCGTTATAATATAAATATAGGTTAATAAAATAAATTAGCTCTATTTTAACTACACTAAGATAGAAAGAGAAGAGGTATAAAGGGGGCTTATTTCTAAATAAAATAGTATATAACCTAAGCGTAAGCTAGTTATGCTCTAAGTTTTATACTAAATTATAACTAGTATAGCTAGTTATAATATTATATAATCTATAGTAAGTAGAGTAAGTAGTATTGTTATAACTATAACTTAAGACCTAAGCACTATTACTACTTATTAAGATATATAATATTTCTATAAAATAATACTAAGAAATATATAGATATTAAAAGCGGCTAGCTAACTGTAAAAAGGAAGTAAAATAATATAACTAATAATATTAAAACACTTTAAAGAGGTAATTAAACCTTATACTAAAAACATTAGAACTAATTTTTTTATTTTATATAATAATACTTTTTTTTTAATTATTACGCTCTAGAGACAGAGCTCTAAGCGCTTAATAATTTTATAAATTAACTAAATAAACAAAAACTAACTCTTTAAAATATTATTTAAGAAATTTAAATTTTATAAAATATTAAACCAACGTATGCTAAAATAGTATAAAATCTAGTAATTATAATTATAATACTAGTAATAAGACCCATACTAGTCAAGAAAACAGACCTATTAATTTAAATTTAAATAGATAATAAGGAAGTCCTGTAAGAACTAAATATACTTACTTTAACTAAATTTCTAAATAGGGTATATAACTATTGCTAATCTCTATAGTACGTAGTTATTACTAGAATAATTTCTAAAATTAGCCTTATTATTATAACAGCTACTAAATAGATAAAGACTTAGTTAATAGAAAATAACTATTAAGTTCAGCTAATTAACTTAAAAGCTAGAATTAAAAAGAAACTATATATTATACAGATCCATAGAGTTAACATCTAAAAAATAGAAAATAAAAAAAAAGAAAATATAATAACTATATAGACTAAATAAAACAGAATATATATATAATAGTACAGTTTAATTGGCTTACTATAAATTATATAATATTATAACTAGTTATACTAGCTATAATTTAGTATAGAGCTTAGAGTATAGTTAGCTTGTGTTTAGGCTATATACTACTTTATTTAGAAATAAGCCCTCTTTATATCTCTTCTCTTTCTATCTTAGTATAGCTAAAATAGAGCTAACTTATTTTATCTACCTATATCTATACTATAACGCGTGAAGACTAAGCCGGTTATTATATAAAGAATATAATAATAAATAACTATAATAGCACGAAACAGAAACTATTTTTATACTAAATGTATTATAGCTAGAACTTATTAAGAACTAACATTCAGCTAAGATGTATAGATATTAAGGAATTAAAAAAACTATAGAATAGATTAACCAATACTTCTGGATTCCTAGAATATAGAAAAAAGTTAGAACTATTCTTTCAGAATGCATCAAGTGCAAGAAGAATAAAGTATTAAGATATAAGAAATATAGACTTATATAACTAATTCCTTTACTAGACCTACTATAGGAATTAGTTATAATAGACTTTATTACAGGAATATTAATAATAACCACCTTTTAAGATTAATAGTATGATATGATACTAGTTATAGTAAACTAACTTATAAAATATATATACTTTAAACTAACGTATATAGAAATTAAAGTAAATAAATTAGTAACTATACTCATCAGACTACTAATTATATAATATAAATTATTATAAGAATTTATTATAGATAGAGACAAATTATTCACATTAACCTTCTAAAAAATATTTATAGGAAAACTAGGAGCTGAATACTGTCTTTTAATAGCATTTTATTTATAAATAAATAGGCAAACAGAATAGACAAATTAAACACTAGAATAATATCTATAAATATACGTTAATGAATAATAAAATAATTAGATTAACTTATTACTAATAGCTAAGTTTATATATAACTCTGTAAAATTATTAACTATAAGGAAATTACTATTTTATATAAACTATAATTATAAGCCTACAGCTTATTAAGAACTATAGAAACTAGATAAAATATTAGAATTAATAAAAATAAAAGTTAAAGAACTGTAATAACTTTATTAAGAAATTACACAAAAAATTACCTACAAAGGCAATTTTAGTAAATAAGTTAAGAATAAATCTAAGGTTAAGAAACTAATCTTTAAAAAGAAGAATAAAGTTTTTTTATTATAAAAAAATTTAGAAATAAAACAACTATTAAAAAAACTGGATTATATTAATCTGGGACTATTTAAGGTTAAATAATAAATAGAATCTGTAAATTACAAACTATAACTATCTAAAGACATAAAAATTTACTTAGTTTTTTATATTTTAAGACTAGAACTAGCACTATAGGATGCTGAATTATAGATAAAACTTAAACTTAAGGAAGACACTATTAAGTATAAAGTTTAATAAATCTTAGACTACTAACAGTTTAGACGTTAGTAGAAATATTTAATTAAATAAAAAAACTATAAACCTAAGAATAACACATAAGAGCTAGTTAGAAACTTAAAGAATAATTTAAAGCTAATTAATTAGTACTATTAGATAAAACAGCAAACCCCTGCTTTAAGGCTATATTTAATAAATATAGAGAATACAAAACATTCTACTTAAAACTAGAAAAAAAAAGTAAGGTAATACTAGATACTATAGATAGTAGTATATTAGATTAATTCTAATAGTTTTACTTTTTCTTTTTTATTATATAAACTTTATTAATTAAGGTAAGCTCGCGCTGGAATATTTTCTTTTTCTAAAAATTTATTTAAACTAGCTAGTAATAAAGATAAAGCTTATAAGACTTTATAGCTATAGATTTCTCTTCTATAGTATAGAGCTATTATTAAAGCTTTTTTTTTATTATAATCTAACTAGTCTTACTTAAGTTATAATATAATAAAATTATATTTTATATTTTAATTAATATACTTAGAATATTACCTAGAAGTTAGATTTACTAGATAAATATAATTACCCTTCTAGTAATAGGAATATAGAGATAGTATTTAATAGCTATATTTACTAACCCTTTTTACTAGATAGTAAGCTTATATTAAGGACGATTCTACTTAAGTTATTCTTAGGAAATTAGAAGAATAGAAAAGGTATAAGAGATTCTTATAATCTCAGCTTTTACATAAAGAACTAGCTATTTTTATACTATTTATAAAAAAAAGACCAAACTAACCTTCAGGTTGAAGACTTAAAGAAAGAGAATAATATTATAAACTATAATAATAAAGTAACTATAGATAAAAAAGCATTGCTATAAAAGATATAGTATAAAAATATATATAAATAATACTAGCAGGTAGAAGTAAATTAGTGAAAATAAAACTTATAAATAAAACTACTTTATAATAAGTTTAAATTCTATAGGGAATAGTACTTAGAGTAGATAAGTAAATTAAATAACATACTACAGCAAAGCAGAAATAAGATAAATACTAATAAAAAAATAAGTCTTTATTATCTTTTATTTTCTTTAGTAGTATTTAATATACTTCTAATTAGTATATAATATACACATAAGGGATTTCCTATAAATATGAGACATAAAACAGCTTAAATATATTTTAGATTCTTTATAGTTACTCTAAAATTAAGATTCACACCTTAAGTAAAATAGTTTAATACTATTTTATTAAACCTTAATTTACTGTATTGCCTCTTTTACTTTGACTGAGTTTAATTAACTTCTACTAAGTCTAATAAGCTATCTAATCTAGATATAAGGAAACTAATTAACGTTATATAATTAATTAGATAATTAATTACTAGTTTAATATTACGCCAGTAAGTTAGCAACCTGTAATATAATTAATATATATTTTTAAATATTATTCTAAAGTCTAATTAGTTTACTTTGTTTGCTTATTTATTTAAATATAAAAGTTTATTAAAAGCTTATTTTTTAACCCTAATCTAGCTAATAAGGTTTTTTAGAAATATAATATAAATAATTTATTTTAACTAATAATAAACTTCTTAAGCAACTTGTGTCTTAAGATTACTATTTTTAAAATATTATATACTAGTTTTTTAACTAATAAATTTATAACTATTAGATTAAAATATACGTACTTAGTTATCTTATTTATAATAATAAGTACTATATTATATTCCTTATCTATTTCTAGTTTCTTAGATAATAGTAATTCTATAATAAAGTTTATTAAAATTAACTACTATAGTTATTTTAGTACTTTTAATAGTTATAAAAGTTTATAGAGCTTATATTATACTAGTTTATTTTTTTTATATTTTAAATAGACTTTAACTACTTTCTTTACTTTTTATTTTAACTTTTTAATGTAGAAATTTTTAGAAATTTACTTTATAGTTTTTTCTACTCTCTAATGTCCGTGTATAAAAGCTTTGTAATTTTCTTTAATTAATTTCTTATATAGTATTTCTAGCATATAAATAAGTTTATTTAGACTATTTAGACTATTTTTTTAGTTAGTTATTAACGTTTATTTCGCGTTTTTACTTAAAATACTATTTAATTTAATTTATCTAATAGTCTTTAAATTAGGTCACTATTGTAATTTTTAGTTAATTATAACTTATAGATCTGTCTAATTCTATTAATAATACTATACTTAATATTAGTTTATATTAGTTTATATAGTTTAGTTATTAACTAAATACGTTTACTACTCTATTTTCTATTCTTTTTTAGTAAAATATTTTAAAATTATAAATAGCTAGTATTTCTAACTAGTGTATCTATCTTTAGTTTAGTTTTTTTATAATAATAAAGCTTATTAAGTTCTTATAGTCTAAAAAAACTTCTACTTAATACTTAGCTTTTTTAAGGTAAATTTATTATTTCTTAAATACTACTATTACTACTAATAGCTTTTTATTATAAATATTATAATTTAACTTAGCTTCTATAAGTTTCTTTAATAAATAGTTTATAGAATAGAGATATTTATTACTATGTTATTAACTATAAACTATTTCTAGTATAATTAGTAATTTTAGGTTAAATATCTTTAATATTAGTACCTATATAAACTTATCTTTAAGTTCTGTAAATACTTACTACTATTCTTACTTCTAATTAAATTTATTATCTTTCTTAGTTAACTTTGTTAAAGAAGTCGTAATCTTTAAATATTCTTCTATAAAATTTATAAATTCTAAGAAAGACTATATTTCTTTTACTATTATTAATATTAGCTAGTTATATATTTCTATTAATTTCTTTAGATTTACTAAAATATCTTCTCTTAAAATGATAAATCCTAAGAATTCTATTTTTATAACATGGAATTTACTTTTTTTCAGCTGAATAAAAAGATTATATTTTTAAAGCTTTTTTAAAACCTTTTTTATATATACTTTATACTCTTTAAGTATTCTACTTATATACACTAGCATATTATCTAAATACGCTATTATAAATATATATAAGTATTTATAAAGTGTATAATTAATAACTGCTTAGAAAATTACTAATACGTTTATTAATCTAAATAGTATAATATAATACTTAAAGAGTTTATATCTTATTTTAAATGCTGTTAACTATTTAAATTTTTTTATAATTTAAATTCTATAGTATCTTTTATAGATATTAAATAAACTAAATTATTAGGCTCTTTAGAGTTTATTTATTAGCTCTTAAATTAATAGTAATAGGTATTAATTTTTTATTATAGCCTAATTCAGTTATCTAAAATCTATATATAATTATAGCTTTCTATTTTTCTTAAGTATAAATAATATTAGTAAAGCTATTAGGCTCTCACTTAATTATATATATCCTTTTTTAAAATTCTTTTTAATCTATTATTTTAATTCTTCTTATTATACTTGTAATAGAGGATATATTAATTCTAGTTTAAACTCTTTTTTATTCTTAACTAGTATTTTATAATTTTAAGGTTAATACTTTAGAAGTGTATCTTCCTCCTTTTTACTAAATAAGTATATAAATTTCTTATATTTCTAAGGTATTTAGGCTTTGGTAGTGTCCAAAGCTTTTTAAATTTATACTATTTTAATATTCTACAGTTATTATTACTATAATTATTATATAGTTTTATATAAGATTCTTTTTATTTTAGAGTGTTTTTTTATTACGTTTAGTTTTTACATTTATACTACTTTTCTTACTAGATTATACTATTAAATAGTTTATTATTATTAATTTATTATTAGATTATATGGCTAATTTTATTCTAGAATTATATTTAACTCTTTTATATTTAAAATATTAATATAGTGGATATTTCTATAGCCTGCTGCTTTTAGTTTTATTATTATAATTTTTAAATTAATTAGACTTTTTTTAAAAGTTATTATGCTATTATCTACTTATTTTACCTTTACTAAATACATCTTTTTCTAGTATAATACGTTATTTTATTTAATCTATTAATTTAAAATAAATATTCTGTTTACTTTATTATCTACTAGTTTTTTTTAGAAATTTTCTATTTACTTTTATACTAAAGTAAAGATATAGTTCTTACTATGTTTACTATAGTCTAAAGGTCTTAATAGCTATATTACTAGCTTAAGTTTTTTACTAGTAGCTATCTAGTTTTTTAATATAGAATTATACACATTATATTTCTAATTTCCGTTATTTAAGTTAAAGTGTTTCTGTTTAATGTGTACAAGGCAGTAATTATAATAGTATATTAAATATAAAAGTTTATAATACTCTTCTTTTGCTTTGTTTCCGTGAACTAAATATTTCTATTCTAGGAAATATTTCTTATAAAAGAGTTTATAGTATTATATATTATTTTAGTGTTAGCTAATTTTTCTTCTTTTTTTCTTATAGTATCTATATTCTAATATATATTTCTTCTAATGTTATTACTTATACAGGTAGTCTTACTAACTATTTTTATTTTCTATATTAACTATAGTATTTAGGGTTTCTAGAACTTGTCTATTAAGTTCTTATTTTTTTACTATTTTTTTATATACTTCCTGTTATTTTAGTCTCCCTATTTAAATTAGATATATTACTTATGTGCATGATTTTTCTATATAATTAACTAACTTATAAATCTAATATTTCTAATTCTTTAATTATTAAAAGATATTAGTATCTTTAATTTATGTAATGGGTAAAGGTGTTTTTATTTTATTATACTTTTTATTCTCACTCTCAAGCTTAATTTTTTACTTAATTTAAGTTAGTTCTTTTTTTTAATTTCTAAGAACATATAGTTTCCTTTATTAGATTTCTATAAGAAACTAAGATACTATTTTTTCTATAAGACTATTATATTATAGTAATATTGCTTACCTTAATTAGTTTTTTAAGCTATAAAACCTTTCTCCTAATATTATTTCCTAATGCTTAGTTTTATAGTTCTTGCCTAAATTTTAGTTTAATTTATAGATTTAATATATATATCTATTTAGCTGCTGCTAGATATTGTTATAATTTTAAAAGTTTATATATTAAAAGTTAAATTTCTTAGAATAGTTATTACTTCTTATTAATCTCTTATAATATAAGGGACTAAGCTTCTAGGCTTGCTACTTAATACTATTCTTTAACTACTCTTTATAATATCTTTTTTAATTACTATTAATTATTTATGAGTTTGTGCTTTATCTTCTAATGCTTTTTCTTATAATTTCTTTTATAATATCTATTAAATCTATAGATTTAACACTAATTATTATTAAGTCTTCTATTAATAACTTTAACTAATAAGGTTTCTATATACTATAAGTTCTATTCTATAAGCTTAGGTTTTATTCTTATTATTATAATTCTTAATTTCTTATCTAGATATTTCTTTATAAAGTGTTTAATATTATTATATTCTAGACATGCTTTCTTATTAAGTTGCTTATAGTATTTTTAAGTTATAAGCTATTTTTTTAGCTTCTTTTTTTATAGTAGCTTCTTAATTTAGACTTTATTAATATCTATTTTATTATAAGCCTAATTTTATTATGTTAATTTTTTTATAGTTATTATTTAACTCTTTTTACGCTTAAGTTCTTGCTTGTACTGTTAATTATTTATATATATAATAGATTCTATAAAAGCTTAAAAATTATCTAGTTAATCTTTTTTAGCTAATTTATTTTTAACTTAATTTTTAAGTTTAGTGTAATAAGCTGTTATTAATAGCACATTATTTCAATTAATTTATAACTATAATTAACGAAATTCTATAATATATACTAAGACTAATTTTGTTTACTTAAGATTTTATATCCTTTATGTTGTAGTATATTCCTCGTTAATTTTCTTAAAAACTATAGTTATTTAGATTTTAAAATTATTATAACTCCTAAAAACTACTTTTATCTTATTAGTTATATTGGTTTTTTTGGTTTTTTTGGTTTTTTTATCTATATAATTTCTAGCTAAAAGCTTGAACTAATTTATAACTCTACTTTTTATATTTATACTAGCTACAAGAATCCTGTTTTAATCTTTAGAAAAAATATTTTTATTGAAGTAGGTATATATTTCTATTTTTGTTAAAAAGCTTTTAAGATATTCACATGTTTTATTAAATCTTTTTAGTAATTATACTTTAGTACTAAATATATAGACTCTTATATTAGCCTAGTTTTTTAATTTTATAACTATTTATTATAGCTTTATAATTTGTGCCTGTTGTTACTATATAATCTAGACTATAGATAATACTAATACTAAGACTAAACTACTTAAGCTTATTATTATTATATACTATTCTCATAACCTATAAGTACTTATAGTGTTATAATTTAATTATAAGTTTTATAAGGTAGTTTAGTAAAAAGTTTATTAAAAGACTCTTCTTTAGCTCCTCTATACCTAAAGTTATTATATATAGTAAATATACGTAGTTTTTACTGCTATACTATAAAAAGAATTTTTTTTTAGCTTTTAGATAGTTTTTTTTTATATACTTATCTTCTCATTTCAGAGTAACTCTTTAGAGTTTGTTATATAATAAATTAGTTAAACTATACTTTACTACATTTTTATATTATTAGAATATTATATTAGTAAATTATTATATGATTTTATGTTATTATTAAAACTTTAATATAAATTATACTCATACTTACTACATTAAAGAAACTTATATACTGTTTTTATAGTGTAGTAGTAAAAACTATATATATTTACTATATATAATAACCTTAATTATATTAAAGCTAAAAAAGAGTTTTTTAGTAAACTCTTTACTAGACTGTTTTATAAGAACTTATAATTAAACTATAATACTTAGTTTATAAAAAAGTAAAGAGCTATATTTATAAACTTTTATTACTTTATATTTATTTATTAAGCTAAATATATATTATATTATTTTATTAAATACTTTAACTACTTTACTATAATTACTTTTATAACTTTTATAATAGTATTTAAAAGCATAATAAACTATTATACTTTAAAAACTAAGTACTTACTTTTTTTAAACTTTTGTAGCACTATTATATAAGTAATTTAAATATTTATAAATAGTATACTAAGTTTTAGTATACTTAAGTAATTTCTATTATAACTAAATAAAAGAAAAAACTTATAGCTTTTAAAAAGTTATTTAAAATACTATTATAGCTTAAAGTACTAAATATCTACAAAGGGTGCGGCGCGTTGCATAACGTTTTTACGAGCTATACAAGCTTGTTCTTAGCAACCTCATCAAAATGGGCTCACATTAAAAACAACCAAAAATCATCGAAAATAGGCGCAAATAATCAGGATTTTGTGGCTCATTCTATGCGCGGAAATTGTTATTGCCTTGGTGTTCAATACAGAGCTTTACCACCCGTACAAAGTAGTCAGGGTGGAGATGTTTGGCCATGTACGACTCTATTATAGGATCTTTCTGCCAAACTGACTCCACCTACCTCTCTGCCTTTTTCTTTGCCATTTGTGAAGAAGACGTTACAGTGTAGCTATTAATAAATCCTTCCAACCTGCCAAAACAGCGCTTAATTGGGTGTAAATCTGGTGACTAGGGCGGGTGAGGAGCAAACTCAATTTCCTTCTCATGAATTGTATAGCGGAGGTAACGGCGAGCAGTCTGGTAGAGATAAACGTTATTCTCTATAAGGTAGATCCATGATCCTTGATTCTCTTCCCTAATCGCCTTATAGTACGGAAATACATGTTTCTTTAATATATTTTCAGCGTACTAGATCGCGTTCATATCTTTGCCTTCAGTGTACGTAAAAATCTCGTGCTTAAAGACCTGCTTTGGTGATTTCCTATTATGTAGACCCTTCCTGCCGCAGCCTGGGTATTTACGACGATATTCGGCGTTCTTAGCTTCAATTTTGTTGTTGATCTCCTCCAATTGTTTGTACTCAGGCGTGCCAGGAATAAGAGCCTGTTTTTGCTGCCACTCACAGTGTAACCAGTCTTCTTCGTTGGCGGCTATAACCTTAGTTTTCAAGTGATCTTTCTCATCCTCAGATGTAGCTACTCAGGTAATACAGGGCCTTTCGTATGAGCAGGTAACATAGGAGGATGCAGCAGCGCAAATTATAAGAGAGAACTAAGGAGAATCAACGTGTATAGTAAAGTTATTTGAATTAACATTACGATCTTAAGGCGCGGAGATCTTCTGCTTGCCTCCACAGTTATTGGTGCCTCCAAAAGGCTTTAAAGTCTCGTCATAACAGACGAATATAAGCTTAGGGAAACGCAAGTTGTACTCATCTATTAACCACTGTGAGTAGTCAACTCGCTGCTTCTTATCCTCTTTATCTAGCTTGCTTTTCTTAGGCCGTACTTTTCAAACAATTGCGTAGTCATGTTCAGGATCTCGGTGCTCCTTTGCGACGTTTTCAACCTGCCTCTGGTTAAGTTTATTAATGCTAACTTCTTAAAGAACTGGGCGAACTACAGCCACTATTTTCTGGTTCCCTTTATCAATTATCGCCTTCCGCATTCAACTGGATAGCTCGCTGCCGTTCTTCACCTTTGGTTTCTTACCAGGACGGTTAGATTAAGGAGGTATTAAGGCTAACATCGCGTGAATATCGTCGCCGCCAGCTCGGTTTTGAGCTCGATAGTAAACAGTGCTTGCAGTCGACTCAGGGACCTCTAAATCATCTGCTATTTCGCCGAATTTTCGTCCGCTAATTTTCCTGAGGGTAATTATAGAAGCTTGCTCCTATTAGGAGACGTCTGCAGCGCCTGTAGCTCTGTCCTAGGAGCATTATGCTGACATGTTATTAGAGAGATTACAGAAACTCGAGATTAACTTCATTTAATGGGGTGCCAAGACCTAAGAGCGAGGCTCTCCTATTGGCTGAAACTTCGCTTAGTAAGGAGGGGAAGTCCTAGGGCTTATGTGCTTATAAAAACGTTATACATCGCACCGCACCCTTTATACTATTTAGTTATTTTCTTTTTAATAGTTTTTATCATAATTTCTAAAAGCTATTTAAGTAATAAAAAGTATATAAATTTTATAATATTTAAAAAGTTTATATTTAATTTTATTAAAAAAAAACTACTTTTATAAAATATTTACTTTTTTATAAATATAGTTTTGTACTATTCTATTTTTAGTTTATAATTAAAAAAAATTAAAAAGTTTTAAAATAAAACTATAGGTTTTAGTCTATACTATTAGCTTTTAAATACTATTTTTTTAAACTACTACTTTATAAATTTAGTTCTAAAAATATAGTTTTTTAGTATTATAAATAGTTTTATTTATTTATACTAGCTTATAATTTTTTTTTATAAATTTATAGTATTTTTAAACTTTTTATTATTATTTTATTATTTTAGTAATTTCTTAATTTTACTATAAATAGTTAAACTCTAGTTTATTTTTTATAATAGTATTAATGTATTTAATAAGTAAGTGACTTAGATAAGTAAGTGACTTACCTTAAAACTTACTAAAAAATCAAGAATTCGCACATGAATATATCAACAACCACTTAATAATAAATTCTATAAATTGAAATTTAGGCTTTTTTACATGCTTTACAGCTTCTATGAAGGTTATATATATATTAGTTTAGTAGTTTTTAAGATATTAAAGTTTGGGAGCTAAAACTAAGCCAAATTGCTATATCTCAAAAACCACTAAACTAATGTATATATAACCTTCATAGAAGCTGTAAAGCATGTAAAAAAGCCTAAATTTCAATTTATAGAATTTATTATTAAGTGGTTGTTGAGATATTCATGTGCGAATTCTTGATTTTTTAGTGAGTTTTAAGGTAAGTTACTTACTTATCAAATACGTTATATATTAAATAAAGTTTATTAAAATAATTTAAAAGTATTTTATATATTAGTTAATTGTTTTTAAAGTACTAAATTTTTTTTAAACTAAGAAAGCATTATATACTACTATAAATTTTTTTAATATATATTTTCTTTTAATTATAAGTTTTTACTAACTAACTTAAAAGTTTATAATAGTTTATAACTTTAAAAAAAAATAAGTAAGTAGTTTAATTTATAGTAAAGACTTTTATTACTATTATATTTAATAAGCTTACTTTAAATGTTTAAAGTAGTAAAAATAAAGTTAATTATATTAATAAAGGTTTTTATAAACTATATAATAGTTTTTAGTAAAGTTAAAAAACTAAAGTTTATATTTATAGTAGTTTAACTAAAGTTATTTATTATTTTATGCTATATTAAACATTTTATGCTACTTTATAATAAGTAGTATAAGTTAAAGTTTTTTAAAAAAAAATGTATTTACTTAGCTTTATAAGTTGCTCTTAAAAGTTGAAAATAAAAGAATTTAAATTATACTATTTTTTACTAAAAGTTTTTAAGTAAATATTATAAATATAAAGTTTTTACTATTTAATATAAACTATAAAAGTAAAAAAATTTAACTTATAATATTTTACTAACTACATATTTAGTAGAAGTTATTTATTAATAAAAAAGTAAGTTTTATTATAAAAAAATTAAGAGTATACTAACTAAAATAAGTACTTTATAAAATTATATATAGTATATATATATATATATTAGCTTTACTAAAGCTTTTAAATTACAATTATATTTTACTAGTTTTAAAGTTATAAACTAAAAAAGTTATAATTTTATTTTTACTTTTTTATATATTACATTAAGTAATGTGTAGTATATTTATTATAAAAAGTTAATAAAAAAAATAATAATATTTTAATTACTTAGACATTTTATAATTTTATTTAAAAATTACATATAACTATACTTTTTTATAAATAATATTAGTAGAATTGCTTTTACTTTATTTTACTTTCTACTATTTTATAAAAGTATATTTTTAATACTTTTTATATTTTTACTATTTTAGTTTTACTTTATTAGCTACTATAAGTAGTTTATTAAATAATTATAAATAAGTATAGTAAGCTTATAAACTTTAATAACAATATTTTAGAACTTAGTTATATATACTTACTTAATTTTTTTAGCTTTCTTTTATTATAAGTTACAGCCTACTACTTATATTAAGTAATTTTTTTTATTTATTAAAGCTATATTTATAGTTTAAGTATTTTAAACTACTATAAAAACTATATTTTTTTACTACTTTATAAAATTTAGTAGTGTAGCTATATTTCTAGTAGTTAAAGTATTATATTATTTTATAGTTTTTATAGTAAAGTTTATAAGAAAATAGTTTACTATAAAAAAGTAAGCTTTTATTCATTAAAAAGCTAGCTTATTTTAAGCTAGTAAAGTTAATAATAAAAAAAAAAAATACTATTTTTTACTTTTAAATTATTTTTATAAACTACTTTACTTTAAGAATTTTAATTTAGTTTTAAATATACTAATTTTAGTTATAAAGTTTTTACATAACTATTTTTTAATTTAAATAGTTAATTGTAAATAACTAGAAATTATATATAATAACTATAAAATTTTTATAAACAAGTTTTGCTTTTATGTAAAACTTTATAAAACTAGTTTTAGTTTTTTTTTTAACTTTTTAATTTTTATTTTAGTATTTATAGTTTGTATAAAGTTTTTACTAAAAAGTTTATAATTTACTAAAACTTTATTTATTATACTTAGTTTTTTTTATATGCTTATAATTTAAATACTTTTATTTATAAATTTTCTATAGTTTTGTACAAAAGTAGTAGTTTAAAAAATAATAACTTTATAGTATAAGTAAATTAAAATAGCTTTAAAAGTAAATATAGTAATAATAAAAATAGTATTATTAGTTACTATAGTATAAAAATAAAAGCTATAACTTGTTTTTAAAATTAAAGTTTAGAAAATAAAAGTATATAAATAATTTTTAATAATAAAAATTTTTTTTCTAAATACTTTTATAGTTTTTAGCTAAGTTAAAATATAATTAAAAAAGTTACATAAAGCTACTACTATACTTTATAAACTAAAGTAGTATTATAGCTAAAAATAAAAGTATTAATCTAATTAGTTTTTTTTTATAAACTAGTTATATAGCTACTAAGTATTGTAATAATATAAGTTAAGTTTATAACTTTAAAACTAAGCTTTAAAAGTTTAGTAACTAGCTTATATATTATAATAGTACTATTATAGCTTTATAAAGTATTTAAAATAAGCTTTTAAAAATGTATTTAATAGTTAAAAAAATTTATATGTTTTTTTATTATAGTAATTTAATGTGTAAAATTAAGTATTTATTTATTTAATTTTTATTATAAATATATTTAAAAAGAACTTAAGTTTTATAAACTTAATATTTATAATAATTTCAATTTTTATTTACTTATTAAGTTTTTAGAACAATTATTTTAATTTTTAGTTAATATTTTATGTTATAAATATTTATTAAAAAAATTATATAAGAAGTTAAAAATAATAAAAACTAGTATTTAATTAAAAAATTATATTATAATATTAGTTGTTTATAAAATAAAGTCTTTAGTTTTATAAAATTAATTTAATTAAATATAATATAAAACTTAGTAAGTTTATTAAAAAATATTTTTAAATTTTGTACTAAAAAGTTATTATATAAAAATCAATTTTTTTTGGGTTTTAATAAAATTTTATAAATATATTTAAAAAAATTAAGTAAAACTACTTTTTTTTAATTATATACTTAATAAAACTCTTTTTATTTTAATTTTTGTTATATTTTAATTTTTGTTAATTTTATTATTAACTTTAATAAATATATAAATATAATTATTAACTATTATAGTAATTATAACTTATATTATTTAATTATAAAATTAAAACTTTAATATTATAAAAATTAATACTAAAAATTAATACTAAAAATTAATTTTATTTTTATTTAATTATAAAAAGTTACTAATAAAATTTTTATTTTAAATATAATATATATAGATTCTTGTGACAGCCTATTATATACTATAGTTATATAAAGTATTTTATATATAAATTACTTATTATACTTGTAAGTTACGTGCTACACTTTTATATATATTTTAAGAATACTTTATAAAAGCCTTATTTTTTTTCTTTTTTTCTACTCTTTTTTCTTTTTTTAATATTAAAATAGCTTTAATATAGTATCTTATTACTTATAACTACTTATAATTACCTATAAATTTATGCTAGTCATAACAATTTTTTTAATTACTTATTTTTTTTATTTTAATTAATTAAATAGTTTACTTTAAATTATTATTTTTTTATAAGCTTTTTTATTATATTACTAAAAAAATATTTAACTAATTATTTTAAAAAAATTTTTTAACTTTAATAAATTTTGTAGTTAAAAACATAAATAGTAATTTAAATTTAATTTATTAAAAGCTTTATTTTATAAATAAGTAAATTTTTAAAAGACTTTTAATATTAAATTTTTACTTACTTATAAATTTTTTTGTTAATAACTAACTTTTAAAACTATTAAGTAAATATTTTATATATTAATAATATAACTTTTTATTATAAAAATTATATTAAAAAATTATAAGTTAATTTTAACTAACTTTATTTATAATTTATAAAAATAATTTATTAATACTTTTTATTATTAAGTTTACTACTTATATTTATATTAATTTCTAACTTAAATTTTTTTTAACTTATTTAAAAATGTTTTTACTAAATTTCTTTTTAATATTATTTATATATAATACGTTTAAATTTATTTTTAAATATTATTACTATTTATTTAATTTTAATATAATACTAACTATTTAAAATAAACTACTAGTTATAAAATTTTAATGTTTAGTTAAAAGCTTATTTAATAAACATTTTATTAAAAATTTTATATAAAATTTATATTTATATTTAAATACGTATTTAAACTTAATACTAAATTAAATAAAGGTTTTTTATAAAGTTTTTACTAAAAAATTTTAACTTAACTTAAATATAAATATTTATTTAATTTAATAACTAATATTAATAAAACTTTAATTTTAAAATTTACACTAACTTGTTTATAAAAACTTTTAAAATTTTTTATAAAATTATAAAATTTTTATGTAAAAAAGTTAATAAAGTATTTAAATATTATATATATAATTATATTAAAAATAAAAAAATTATTTAATAACCTTTTTAAAAGTATTTTATTAACTATTTTACTAAAAGATTTTTATTAAAATAAGTATATTTTTTATATTTTTACTAATTATATTTATTAAAAAACTTAATAAAAGCTTTCAAGTTTATAGAAAATACTAAATATTAAATACTATTGTTATTATTTTAAAAAATATTATTATACTTTAATAAAGTAAAGTACTATATAAAACTAAATTTCTTTTTGGTTTATAACTATTTTTATATTATAAAAAACAGTTAATTATATTTTAAACTTAATATAGTTTATTTAAATATTTTATTATACTATTTAAACTAGTTAATATATTAAGTATATTTTAGTATTATATAACTAAACCCTTTTAACTATACTTTAATATATTTTATATAGTTTATTTTAAAAAAAAATTAATTTATAGTAATTGTTGATCTAAATATTAATATAATATAATATAAATTTAAAAAATTTAAAAGAAACTAGTTTGTAATATAATATTAATAAATATAAAATTTATTTTAAATACGTACTTTTAATAAAAAAAAATTAGTATAAACTTAAATAAAGTAAAAACAATTTTTAACTAATTTTTTTTTAAGAAATATAAAAAATATAAAAATACTTTTAAAATTTATTAATTTTTATTAATAATTTATTAACAAAAATTTTTTTATTATGTTTTTATTTATAATTTTAATAAAAAAAAGTATTTAATATAAATTTAATAACATTTACTTGAAGATTTTAAAATATATAATATATATATTTATAACTATTTTAATTTTTAAATACTTTAAGTTTATGTTATTAACTATTATAAAAACTAACTTTTTAAAGTATATAATTATCAAAACTTTATTTTAAAATTTAAGTAATGATAAAAACTTTTAGTATTTTAATATAATAAAGTAATTTAGCTATTAATAAGTTTATTAAATTAAATATTTATTTTAATTTAACTTTATAATAATAAATTAATTAAATAAGTAAAATTTAAAAATTTAAATATTTTTATTTACTATATATAAAATATTATTGAACTTTTAACTACTATGAGAAATAAACGTGTAAATTAGCTTCTTATTATTAAATACACTTTAAAAAACTCAACCTAAACACTTTACGGAGTCGTGATAATATTATTATAGTATAGAAACTAGCTACTAGACTCTTAGGAACTAGCTTTAAAGCTATAAACTTAATTTATACTACTATAAATAACGCCTAGCAGCTATATAGCTAGTTTATAAGAAGAAATTAATTAAATTAATACCTTTATTTCTAGCTATAGTACTGCTTTAGTTTGTGAGGTATAATAGTAACTTTATATAATTCTCTCTTAATTATATTCTAACCTAGCTAAAAATTGTAAAAGTATTTAGAAATATTTTTCTACTATTAAAAACCACCTCTATACTTTTATTTTTTAGATTATAACTTTAAAAATAAGTTATAGCCCTCTTTTCTATGCTGTTATAGTAGTTAATAATATTATTTTAATTACTATTATACTTATATATAAAGCTGTTTTAACTTGTTTATATTATAAAATTATTATTTTCTAAACCGCTATCTCTGTATAAGACTGTGGAAGACTTATAATTAAAATTATCTAAACTATAAACATATAAAAAGAACTAAATATAGTAAGTAGAGTTCTTATAAATTATAAACTCTTTAACAGAGACCTTACGCTAACTATAAACACTAAAAAAAAAAAAATAGCTAGAGAAGGACTATAACTAGCTTTATAAAATCTATATAGAGATAAAACTTATTTATAAGAAATTTATAGTTATTACACACGGCTTCTGGCTATCTGTAATTAATTATTTAAACTAAAAGATAGCTATTTAGGAACTCTATAGCTAGAACTAATATATCTAAAACTAAATTAAAATTCTTAGAGTAAAGTAATCTATAAAAGTAATTTAAAAGTAGAAAATTATTTCTTTTCTAATTATTAACCTTATTAGCCTGGAATAAGCTAACTTCTTAATAGATAAAGGTCTACTTTTTTATAGTAAACTATTTTCATACAAACTTTATTATAGAGATTATAAAATAATCTAATATTTTAATTACTAAAAATATAGCCACGCTGCTAGATTTTGTAGGGTAGTAAAAAAATTTAGATTTTATATAAGCTTAAAATACTTAAACTATAAATATAGCCTCTATAACCAGAAGGATAAAGTTTATTATATAAATTATAAAGAAAACTACTTAGTATAGGCAGTAGCCTATAATTTATAGTAAAAAAAAGCAGAAAGAGCTAAGTAAGTCTATATAAATAGACTTTAAAAATTTACTATTATAGCTTAAAGACTTATTATGTTTACCTATAGTTACTTAGTAAACTACCTATAACAGTTAACTAAATAAAACTAGAATAAAAAAAATATAAAAAGTATTAAAATTATACTCTTTTAAGATAACAGAAAGTAAAGTAGGGTAGAAATAGGCTTACTAATACTATTTTTAAAAAGATATAGTTTTAAGTAACCCCTAAATAGACTTATAAAAAGCCTAAGTAATTAAAATATTATTAAATTCCTTTTTATAAACCTCTCCTAATAAATACGCTACGTATTACCTAATATAACGTATAGAAAAGTAAAGATAAAATTATAGTCTTACTAGTTTATAACTTTAAAAATAAGTAAGATATTATTGCTATTTAGAAGCTATAATAAAATAAACGTATATATACTACCTACTATCTTATAAAGTATTTATTTTAGCTAGTATATTTTCTATCTTTCTATAGTAGGGCCTACTTCCTTATTAATAAATAACTTCTACTAAATATATAATTAATAAGATACTACAGGCTGAATTCCTTTACTTTTATAGTTTATATTAAGTAGTAAATATTTTATATTTATAATATCTACTTAAAGCCCCCTAATAAAAACTAGTATAACTTAAAAATTTTTATTTTTAATTTTTAAGAGTAACTTACAGAGCCTAGTGAATTTTTTTTTAAAAAAACTTTAATTTATACTATCTGCTATAAGACGGCATAAGATGCCTAATATAATATAAAATAGTAAATAACTTTATTTAAATTATTATAAATATAAATTATTATAAATATAAATCTTAGTTTTTTAATCTTACTAGAAACTATTATGTGGTTTGTATAAGGTTTTAATAGTATAATTAACCTTACTTTTACTACCCTAAGTATTTAAAAAAAGTTTATTAAATATAGTATTAATAAAAGCCTTTACTATAAATTAGACTACTTATTTATCTTATTTTTTTTTTTTAAGTTATAGGCTGCTATAAACCTCTAAGCTGACCAACAAAAGCCTATAACTAAAGAAAATAAATATTAAAAGGATTTCTAGTAGTATATAATATTTTCTCAGCTCATAAAAAGACCTTAGCACCTTAAAAGTAATTAACTAATATATAAAATACCTTTAGGCCTTTTTAGTTAATCTTATTTAGTATACTATACTATTACGGAAAGCGAAACTAGATTTTAGCTATCTATAATAGACTTAAGAAGTTATAGAAATAGTAAAGTAGTAAAGAATAGCCTAAAGATATTATAAATCTATAAAAATACTTTATAAGCTAGTATAAATAAAGAAAAGAATTATTTATAATGCTAAAAGATAGTACTTTTAAGATTTAATTTATAAAGTAGTAGTTAAAAAAGACAGTATCTAGAAACTAGCAGCATAAGTAAAAAACTATAGCTATATTCTTTTTAAACTCTTTATTTTTTTTTATTATAAACCTAAAACAGGACGGCCTAGAGCTATAAAGAGAAAATAGTTATCTTATAAAAGTAGTTTTTCCTAGCAGAGCTAAATATAAACTTTTTAGATATTATAAAATTTATATACTCTCTATAAGTTAAACAGCTCCTAGAAATTATTTTAGAAACTATTAAAAAAGTAATAGCTAAATAGTAGACATTTAGTATACTAGGCTATAATAGTATTCTAAATAGCTTTTTAAAAGCTATAGACTTTTTTTTTTATATAGCTATAATAGAAATTACCTAAGTATACTAGAACCTAGTATACTATCTATAAATATTTAAAATTACTCGTACGGTGGCTCTGTGGAAGCTTGGGAAAAATAATTACTTAGTTTTTAAAATATAATAGCCTATCACGCTCCTAAATACTACTATAAAGGTTATAGAGATAATTATAATAAAATAGCTAAAATAATTAGTAAAGTAATATAATATACTTTTAGCTTAGTAAATAAGTATAAAATAATATAAGTTTATAGATATAGTCTTTAACTTTTTTATAAACTAAGTTTATACTATCTAGAGAGAAAAGGGCTCTGTTGTGACTTTTTTAGTACTTAATATCTCTAAAGTATTTAATAAAGTAATCTATAAAAAACTTATACACATCTTATAGGTAAAAAGGATTCTATAATAATTTATCTACTAAATTAAAGCATTTATAATAGACTAAAAAATAATAATTATTCTCTTAGATTATAAGATAGAGCTTTTTAATATGCTAGTTAAGATTTTATAAGACTTTTTCTTTTTACTAATTTTCTTTTTATTCTATATTATAGAGCGCTATAAGGCTTGCGGTAATACTTATAAAAATATATACATTAATAATTTTATTAATAATACTATACTTTTTATATATAGTTTTTTAACGGAAGTTAACTGCTGTACTTTTAAGTATATTTATAACTATTATATTAGTTAAGTAGCTCACTATAGAACAGTCTTTATACTAAAAAAGTATAAACTTATATACTTATTATAAAACCTAAGAAGCTTTAATATAGGAGTCTCTGTAAATATTAATAATACTAAAAAAAACTTATAAAAAAGATTTAAATTCTTAGTATTTAGTTTAACCTAGTTTTTTATTGGAATATACATATCTAAAAAACCTTTTAAAAGATAGAAAAATAGTAGTAAGCTTTTTACTATCTTACTATATTAATATAAGGAGCAATTTTTTTATGAGTAAGATAGATTTATAGTATTATAATACTCTTAGTACTTATCTTTAGTACTATAATCTAATACTAGTCTAGCTAAAATAAGTCTAGAAAGATTAATAGCTATGTAAACTAACTCTATAAATTCTAAATAGGATACTTATAAATAATTACTAGAGTATACTAAGTTATACTAATAGTAGTACTTAAAACAAAAACTTTTACTCTTCTACTATAGGTTATCCTTAATATAAAGATTACTAGCTATAAATACTATATAAAGGTTGTAAATATGAAATAAGAAATTACATAGGCTTATATAAAGATTTAAGATAAAATTTAAAAATAGTAAAGTCTTATCTACCTATATATAACAGAGGAAAAGCGTATAGATTAGGCTTTAAAATAGTTTATAAACGTGTATAAATCTATTAAAGGCTAGGAATAAATAAAAGTAGATATAGAAAATATATTAATTAAACTATAAACTACTATAATACGTAAATATTAGTAAGAGTAGACTGCTTAAAAATATAACTAGAGCTTAATATACTAATAGGCTCTAGAAAAAAAAGTCATTAAAACCTATATAAACCTCTATAAAGTAGAAAGCTTAATTATTATCTAGGTTTATATAAAATAAATTAGACTTATAGTGTTTTTTATAAAAGTTTAGCTAAAAAATTTTCCTACTACTACATACATCTGTAGCTATGGATAAGAGATAGTAAAATATATTATTCTATATTACTCTCAGTTTACAGATATAAGAATAGCTTTATAAGATATAAAATCTAGTAAAATTAATTTCTAGTATTTTATAGAATTAGTAGAGGGTATAGCTAAGCTCTTATATTAGCTTATATAAACAGGTATTCTACTACAGTTCTTTCTAGCTATAAAACTACTTTATAAAATAAAGAATAAATAGAAAAGTGCTTATAATAAGTAGATAGGGTACTATAGTTAGAGTTATAGACCTTTTTTACTCTATAAAAGGTACTACAGGTAGTAAGAAAATAGGCTATATATAATAAACAAAAGAAACAGAGGTTGTTTTCTTAAAAGCGGAGGCTATATACCCTATAATAGGTTTTTCTTTATATAATTAAGTTTATAGAAGGTTTATATAGTATACCACTACCTAAATTAACATAAAAATAATAAATAAATAAACATATAAAATATTTTAACTTAAAAAATTTAAAAAAATTAATTATAAATACTATTTTATTTTAAATATTTAATATAATACTAAAACTAAATTTAAAATTAATTTTTTTAAAATATATATAATATTTTTACTAGTAGTTAATTAATTTTTTTATTAAAGTTTTATAATATTAATACTTTTAGTTCTAAAAATTTAAAATAGTATATTAATATATTTATTAAAATACTAAAGCTAATATAAATATTAGAAGGCTTTACTATACTTAGTAATAAATAATAATAGTATAAAAAATAGTGTAAAAGAAATAGTATAAAATAAGTAACATAAAAAAAAAACTATATTAAAAGAAAAGAGTATAAAAAAAAACAGCATAAAGAGAAAAATAGTATTAAAATTTTTTTTAAAAAAAAGCAGTATAATAAAAGTTATAATAGAGAAATAACTATTAAATCTAAATTAGTTTTTATATTAAATTAAATTTAGCTTTTATATTAAATTAGATTTAGCTCTTACTTTAAATTAGATTTAACTTTTATATTAAATTAAATTTGGCTATTAAGAGAAAAATTCTTTTAAACTTTCTTTTTCTTTATAGGGAGTATATTTTAAATTAAATTTAATATATATTAAAAAGAAAACCTTTTTAGACTCTCTTTTTCTTTATAGAAAGTGTAATTTGAATTTAATGTATAGCTCTAAAAATAGCTTAATATAGAGCTCTAAAAGTAACTTAATATAGAACTTTAAAAAGTAGCTTAATAGTAGTATTTTTAAGATTCCTATATTAATAGCAAGAAGAAAGTAAATCTATTAATAAATTCTAGTAAATATACTAGTAATTTATTAATTATATAAAAGAAGTTACATAAGAAAGATATTAGTGAAGGCATTAAAATATTAGTTATATAAAAAGTTTTAATAAAACTTTAGTATTCCTCTAGTATAAAATAACTAGAATTTAATTACGTAATATAAATTTTGATAGCTAATAAGAACATAAGAGATATGATTTTTCTAACTAATAAGAACACAAGAGTTTTTAGTATAATCTTAGTAGAGTTTTGAACTAAAAACTTCTCTTCATTTAAATAAAAAAAAGCTTTACTACACTTAATAATTATTATAATTATTAAAAATTTAAATATTTCATAAATGATATTATAGTTTTTTAAAACTTTTAAAACTAATTTAAAATTGTTTAATAACTATACTAATATTATATTTATATTTAATTACTTTATAAAATACTAATATTTAAATATTTTTATAGTAAAATTACTACTATAGTTATAACTTATTTTTTATTAATATATATAAATAAATTATAGCTTTAAAAATAAGTATATTATATTAAATTAAAATATATTATTTATTTCTACTTTTTATAATAAATTTGTAAATAACTATAAATTAAATTATAACTATTGTTTTTATATTTTATTTAACAATTAATAATAAAATAAAAAACGTTAATAATATAATATAATAAATTTATATACTTATATAAACTACTAATAAAATAACTAAATAAATTAGTTTTTTAAGTATATTTTAAAACTAATAATACAATATTAAAATATATTATTATTTTTAGTTAAAATAAACTTATATATTTAAAATAAACTTTAAATTTTTATAAAAATTTAAAAATAATTATATTAAGCATTATAAGTTCTAAAAGCTAATTATATAATAAAAAATAATATATAAATTAAAAGTAATTACTTATTCTTATTATAAAATAAAAAATATAGTTTAGTTTAATATATATAATACTAAAATAAAATAATTATTTAAAAAATTAAAATTAAAACGATTAAAAACTATTATATTTTTTTAACTTTTAATATATATACTAACTTAGTTTATCTAAATTCTTAAAAATATATTTAGCTTTTATATATTTTTATTTTAACTTTTTATTTTTAACTTTAAATAATTTTTAAAGTAGTAAACTTAAAATTTATATTTAAATATATAAAAAATACTATAAGTATTTACTAAAATAAACTAAATATAATAACTTAATATAAAATTTTATAACTAAGCTTTAAAATAAAGCTATTTATAAAAACATTTACTTTTAAAATTTAAATATATATATACTTTTTATAAAATTTTAGTTTTAAATAAAATACTATTATAATAACTATTTATAATATACTATAATATTTTTTATAAAAGTTTTTTTATAACTTTTTATTTTTATTATATAATTATATATTAGCTTTATACTAGTATATAAGTTTTAACTTAATTTTTTTTACTTATAATTTGTATTTTTATAAAAAAAATTAAATAGTAAATAAAATAATATTAATAATAATAAATATAAATAAAAAAGTAGTTAAAACTATATTTTTATTATAATTTTCATATAATTAAAAATTTTTACTTTAATTATATATAAACTTAAATTAAATTAAATTATAAAATTTATATTTACTAAATATATTTTATATTATATAATTAGAAAATAAAAATTACTTTTATTTTTTAATATAGTTTTTAAATTACTTTTTAATTAAATTTTATAAACAACTTTTTATTATATATAATTTGAATTGTTGTAATAATTTTATTAATATTATTTATAAAAGTTTTAATATTTTTTTACATAAATTTTTTTAATTTTTTAATATATGCTTTTACTTTTTAGAAGTTTTATAAATATAGTTTTTATACTTTAAAAATTACTTAACAATTTACTTTATATTACTTAAAAATTTTAAATTAAATTTTAATATAAATATAAATATTTTATTATATTTTTACTCTATTTAATATTAATAAATAATAGTTAATTAGATTAATAATACATATAATTGTATATAATTATTTATATTTATATTTTAAGTAAATTTAACTAATAGTTTTAAAATAGTTTTCAGTTTTTATTTTTATTAAATAAATTTGTAAAATATAAGTATTAATGTATTTAATAAGTAAATAACTTAAATAAGTAAGTAGCCTATTTTAAAACTAACTAAAAAATTAAGAATTTGCATATAAATATATTAATAACTACTTAATAATAAATTCTAGAAATTTAATAAGTACTTAATAGTACTTTAAAATAAATACCATTTAATTTTTAAGAGCTATTAGTTAAATATTATTAAGATATTTAAGAAAAAATAAATTTAGAAGTTAAAATAGTATTATTTTAATAACTATTAATTACTAGCTCTTAAAAATTAAATGGTATTTATTTTAAAGTACTATTAAGTACTTATTAAATTTCTAGAATTTATTATCTAGTAGTTATTAAGATATTTATGTGTAAATTCTTGATTTTTTAGTAAGTTTTAAAATAAGCTACTTACTTATCTAGACTATTTACTTATTAAATATATTAGTTAATTTTTTTTTATAATTACTTTTAATAACTTAAGTTAAAGCTGTAATAGTAGCTAAATAAACCTAAAAACTACTTAAAAAAAAACTAAATACTAGAATATAATTTCCTATACTTAATTATTTCTAATAAATTCTCTGTATTCTATTTATAGAGTATAGAGGATGATAGTAGGTTATAATCTTATCTTTATAATTATAAAAACTATAACTATAACACGTTAAGAAGTAACTAATAAGTAAATAAATAATACTAAAAAAGAGATAAATATTAGCCTAATTAAAACCAGTAGAAAGCAACCAATACCCTCTAAAAAAATTAAGGATAATTTTAATAAAAAGAAAGAAAAAAAACTATGTTATGAAATTTTTACTAATATAAAGAAAACACTATAATATGTTTAAAATCTTTAAATATGTTACTAAGTTATCTAAAATAAGAATAAGACACAGCTTAACTAAATTAAAGCTAGAATTAATAAAATTAGAAAAAAAATATACAAGAAAAACTGCCTAGAAATTCTTTAAATATAAAATAAAATTTAAGTAGCTATTACTGTATAAGTATTATATATAGTAAATACTACTACTATATTACAGAAAATTACTATCTAAATCTGTTTTAAGGATTCCTAGAGAAAAAACCTAGGAGAGATACTAGAAATAGTAAAAATAATAATACTAAAAGCCTTTACTATAAATACTTTAAAGAGTAGTAATATTAATATTTATGTATTATTACAAACTATAAAGAACTAAATCATAAATAAACTAGATATATTAGAATTTAAAATTCTAAAAAAAAAAACTATTTTTTAGAGATTTCAGAAGTTCTACTTAGGATAAAAATTAATAAAAAAGAAATATAGATAACTTTAAGCTAATATATATAATATATAAAGCTACTAAATAGCTAGTACTAAATATAGCTATTACTTAAATCTAATAACTACATGACTTTAAGGTGTAAAAAATATATTATAGAAACACTATAAAAAGTTTAAAAGAGTTAGAAAAAACTTATAATACTTTAATTATTAGAACACCTACACAGGTAATTTAATAGAATATTATAAAAAATAAATTAGTTATTAACTCCTAGCTCTTTAAAGTAAGGCTATTTGATAATAGTATAATTATTAAATAATGCTTTTAATATAATTAATAAAGCTATACCTAAAGCATATATAGTAAAAAAATTTGTATAAATATTATATAAGTCTATATAATATAATAAAATATCTCTAGAAAAGAGTATTCTACGTAAACTATAATAAAGTTTATAAAGTATAGTAATAAAAAAGTATAAGACATTCTAAAGCTACTTAAAAGAGATTTAAATAAAAAAAATAGCTTTTTTTAAGTAAATATTCTATATCTGTACTATAAAAAAAGCATAAGCAAAATAATTAAACTCTATATAAAATAACTTTATTATTATAATAAAAAAAGAAGAAGACAGATTACTTTATTAGGTAATTTATATAGAGAACTATTACTAAAAAAAAAGAACTAAGTAAACTCTTTTATATAAAAGTTACTAGTAGAAATATATTATAATTAAAGTTTATACTAAACACAGGTAATATACACCTAGCCTAAATAAAAGTAAATAATAACTTTAATATTAACATAAAAAACTTTATACCTACTCTAAATAAGTAAACTTACTATTATTTAATATAATTATAAAAATATAAATTAAGGTGTATACTATCTCTTCTTTAATAGAATAATATAAATAGAGTACTAAATACTTATAATTTAAAAACTAGTATATAATAAATATACTAAATTAATATACTGCCTATATAAATATACTCTAGCTTATAAAAAAAACCTTATAATAAAAGTATATTTTATAATTAGCTAAAATATTAACGTTATGTATTAGAAATATAAATAATATAGTTTATTTATTATAATACTCTAGCTTTACTTAAAGGGGCTAGAGACTACTATTATTAATATCTATAACTTATATAAAGACTACTAACAGATAAAGACTTAGCTAGAGGTTAATAAAGTAATTAAGAAAATAAAAAAAAAGTTATACTTCTTAGAAACTTTAATATATACTATTTAATATAAGGAGAAAGTTATGCTATAAGTAATATAATAATAGGCACAGTCTTCACGCATTATTATATAAATATAAGTTAATAAAATAAGTTAGCTCTATTTTAGCTATACTAAGATAAAAAGAGAAGAGATATAAAGAGAGCTTATTTCTAAATAAAGTAGTATATAGCTTAAGTATAAACTAGTTATACTTTAAGCTTTACGCTAAGTTATAACTAGCTATACTAGTTATAATATTATATAGCCTATAGCAAACAAAGCAAGCAGTATTATTATAAGTAAAATATAAGTAAAATACTTATTTCTTAAAATAAAAACATAAGATCTTTAACTTACTATACTATAAAATAAACTAATATAGAAAAGAAAATAAAGAGAGAGTATTATTAACCTTATATTTCTATTAAACATAATATATAAAAGAGTTAGCTTTTATAAAACTAAAAATAAATAAGCTCTAATAAAAGACTATATACTAATATAAATCTAAATAAATACTATTATTTATTTATAAAAGAAAAGTAAATGCTATATGCTTGAAAAACTAAACATAAAAAAATTCCTTTAAGATATTAAAAACCTTAAGTAGATAATAGCCCTAGAATCTCTAGAAGTCCTCTAAAAAGGAATTATATATACTCTTAAAATTTACTACCTATATATAAGACCTAGTTTATAAGCGTGTAAAATATAGTTACTAAAAGTAATTTAGTTTTTTATAAATATTAAGTAGATAAAGTACTAGTATTATAACTATAAAGAAAACTATAACTACTAGAGCTATAAGATACTGTTTAACCAGCTCTAAAAAAAAATCCAAAAAGTAAGAAAAAATAACTAGAGGTGATTTATATAAGAATTTATAGTAAACTTTATAAAACCATATAATAAAAAACTATAGACTCTTTTAAAATAAAGTAAAAAAAGTATTAACATAATAAAAAATAATCTCTACTTTCTTAATTTTAAAAGCTTAACTAGTAACCCTCTTACTAAAAATAATACTATAAAGATAGAAATTTTAGCTAAGAAGTTTTTTCTAAATACAGGCGAAGCTAATTTAAAAGATATTAATAACAAAATATAACTAAAACATACTTAAATTAATATTAATCTATATATATTTAAGAAAGTAATAAGTAATTTAATTATAAAACTTTTAAATAAAAAAGCCCTTAGCCTTAATAGCATACTAAATAAGATTTTAAAAATTATATTTTTATTAATAGCTTAAAAGCTTATATAAGTAGTCTATTAGTACCTTAAAAACAGAATAATACTAATATACCTTAAAGAATTAATTATAATTACTTTACGTAAAAAAAATAAGAAGGATTACTTTCTTTTAGAAAGCTATTAATTAATTACGCTAGAAAACATCCTAGCTAAAGTAATTAAAAAATAAGTAGTAAATATAATAATAGTAGCTACTAAGAGATATAAACTACTTTTTTAGAACTAAATAGAAGTAAGGAAAAAGCACTTAATGCTCTTAGTAATTAGTATACTTATTTCTAGTATTTAAACAGTATAAAAAGCGTGCCTAAATTATATTATCTTAATACTAAGCTTAAATCTAACTAAAGCTTTTAATAATATCTCTTATAAATATCTACTATATATTCTAAGAAAGAAGAGGCTACTAGAATAAATAGTTTATATTATATAAAGCTTTATAATTACTTAACAAACATACATTACATTTCCTAAATGTTAAAATAAATAAATTTAAATATAAATAGGTATTTTATAGAGATCTCTACTTTTACTAATTTTATTCCTCTTCTTTATATTAGAGCTTTTAGAGGAGTTTTAGTAATTAAATAGTAATATACTAGTATTTAGCTTTATTAATAATATAAACCTTATCTTATAAAGAAACTTAGTTACTAAGAATTACTAATACTTAATAGCTATATATAATTAATATATAGTGTAAACTAAACACTATAAAGCTATATTTACACTAAAGAAATACTAGCTTATATATTTTACTAGAAAAAGATGTTATAATAGTGTAGACTTAGTGTTAATAGTATAAAATACTAGTTATAAAGCTACTCTCTAAGCTTAAATATATATATTTTTAGAGTTTAAATAGATTTAAAGCTTTAATAAAAAGAATATATTTATAAAGAAATAGAAAAGGGCACAGTAGCCTTTAAAGCTATATTATAAATTATTATATTAATATAAAGTCTATTCATAAGACGCTTATGTCTTTTATATATAATAGTTATTTATTTAATAATACTCTATAGTGCCTAGATATAGGGAATTCATGATAATAGTAACTTAATAGTAAAAAACCTTATTCTACTACTTTAAAAGACTTAAAACTAGTATCTTTATAAGATTATAAGAGTATATAAGAGAACACTAATAGTAGCTATTAAGAAAAAGATAGTAGTTTTATTAATTATACTTTATATAAATACTATAGCTCTCTAGAGGACCCTAGATACTAGCTAAAATTTAGTGAAAAAAAAAGATAATAAGTACTCTTAATAATACCTAGATATTACTAGTAAGTTAATAGTAGATTATAATACAACTATTAACTCTACTAGAAAAGCTTTAAAACTAGGTAAAAAAATGTAAGAAAGAAGTCCTAGTCTACTATATAAAAAAAACCCTAGAAATTACTAGTATTAATAGGAATAGAGACGTGCAGAGAAAATATAAGTATATTATACTAGTAGCTATTAATATTACTAGTATACAGCCATCCTCACCTTAAAGTAGATAGATATAAAGTAGTAATACTAATAATAAAGTATAGTAAAAAAATAGATAGTAACTACTTAATATACTTTATAAAAAACATTTATAATTTTATTTTATAAAAAACTTTTAAAGGTAAAAGCTACTATTTTATTTTTATTATATATAAAAGTCCTTAGCCTTAACACCTAGCTAGTAAAAATAGAGGTTTTAAATAAGTTCTTATAGTATAACTATAGCTAGCTAGTATAAACTATATACTATATTTTTTTCTACTATCTTAGACTTAAAAGAACTAAACTAATAGCGTTATTCTTATTAGAATAACTAGAAAAAATATTAAGCTAAAAAGATAGCACTTAAGTAGCTATAAGATAGTTTATAAAATTAAAAATACTTACTTAGTTTTATATAGTAAAAGTAATTAATACTAAGGAAATAAACTACTTCCGCCTATTCTAGAGCCTAGATCAATAGTAGAAGACAAAAAAAGAAGGTATAAGAAAAAGAAAGAAATAAAATTATTTATAAGATATAAACATAATAGCTAAAAATACAGACTTTATAAAAGATAAGATAGTAAAAAAAAAAGTGTTATAATAATAGAATATTAACACCCCTCTAGTATAATACATTAATAGGTTTTCTTATTAGTAAGTTTTTTCTATAAAAGGAATTAGCTTATATAGACTTATTAAAAAGACTAAATCAGACAGGAAATAGAAATAATAAATAAATAAATAATTACTTTTAATATATATAAAGTTTACTAGTATTTTTTATAAAACTATTAATTTTAAGTAAATTTTTAAAGTATATAATTTTATATTTATTTAGTAATAACTATAATTTATATATACTATTTATTTTAATTATTTAATAGTTTTTTATAAATTGCTAAATAAAGTTACTATAAAGTATATATTATTTATTTATTTTAAACTTTTAGTTTTAATAATACCTTTTTATAAAAAAGTAAGTAAAAAAGTTAAAAAAAAATTTAAATAAAAGTATACTATTTTGTACAGTACTATATTTTATATTTTATAATTAAAAATAAAGTTCAAACGTTTAATTTATTATTTGTTTGAAAAAAGATTATTTTAAGTTAATTTTCTTCACATATTTAATAATATTTAAACTAAAAACTATAATAAAATTACTATTTTAATTTTTAAATATATTAATTTTATTTACTATTTTTTATAATAATAAACTTTTTATAAATATATATTTAGTTTAATACTATTAAGTTAAATAATTTAATTAAGTTATTTAGCTTTTAAAAAATTATTACTTTTATAAATTATACAAAACTTTTAATTTAATTTTTTTAATTAATTTTTATATTATAATACTACTTTTATTTACATAATATATTTAAATTACTAAATTTTAAAGTATTTTTATTTTTAATTTTATAATTTTAAATAAAAGTACTATTTTTATTAAGTTATTATAAGTTAAATACTATTAAGTTAAAATTATAAATAAAAGTTTTTTTTTAAAGTTTTTTAATAGTTTATTAATAGTAATTATTAGTTAATTAAATACTTATTTACAAAATTTAGTTTTTTTTTACTTTTTATTAACAATTATTTAAACTATTTTATAAATATTATTTTATTTTATTTTATTAATATAATTTTTAAATAATATATATTTAGTAAAGTATATAAATAAATAAACTTTATTATTTTTTCAATTAATTTTTATATTTAAATTTACTATACTTACTTTATGTTAGTATATTTCTATTTTAAATTAACTATAAATTTTAATAAAAACTATATATTAAAATTAATTACATTAATTAATATTATAAAAATTAAAACTATTATTAAATGTTTTAATTTTTTTTTTATAAAATAACTATGATTTTAGTATTTAAAGTATTATTTAATATACTAATTATTAGATTTTATATTTATAATATTAATATTGTTATTATTATTATTATTTCTATTTACCGCCTGATTCGGTCCCTCTAATGGGTTTATATAGACTAATTTCTTTTATAGAAAAAACTTATTAATAAGAAAATTTATTAATATATTATACTAGAGGGACGCTAGTACTCTATTATTATAGCACTTCTTCTCTACTTTTTTATCTTTTATATAGTCTATAATTTTAGCTATTACGTTTATATCTTATAGATAATCTTATTTTCTTTTTTTTCTTTTACCTTTTTTTTCTGTCTCCTACTAATTGTCTATGCTCTAGAATAGGTGGAAGTTGTTTATTTTCTTAGTATTAATTACTTTTACTACTTAGAACTAAGTAAGTAATTTAGTTTTTATAAACTATTTTACTACTACTTAAGTACTATCTTTTTAGCTTAGTATTTTTTCTAGTTATTTTAATAGAAATAACGCTATTAGTTTAGTTCTCTCTAGTTTAAGATAGTAAAAAAGAGTATAGTATATAGTCTATACTAGCTAGCTATAGTTATACTATAAAAATTTATTTAAAACCCCTATTTTTACTAGCTAGGCGTTAAGGCTAAGGACTTCTATATATAATAAAAATAAAATAGTAGCTTCTACCTTTAAAAGTCCTTTATAGAGTAGGATTATAGGTATATTTTATAAAGTATATTAGATAAATACTATTTATTCTTTTACTATACTTTACTATTAGTATTACTACTTTATATTTATTTACTTTAAGATAAGGGTGGCTGTGCACTAGTGGTATTAATAGCTATTAATATAGTATACTTATAATTTCCCTATATATCTCTGTTCCTGCTGGTGTTAGTAGTTTCTAGAATTTTCTTTTATAAAATAAGCTAGAACTTCTTTCTTATATTCTTTTACCTAGTTTTAAAGCTTTTCTAGTAGAGTTAGTGGTTGTATTATAGTCTACTATTAACTTACTAGTAATGCCTGAATATTATTTAGAGTACTTACTATCTTTTTTTCTACTAAGTTCTAGCTAGTATCTAGAGTTCTCTAGAGAGCTATAGTGTTTATATAAAGTATAATTAATAGAACTACTATCTTTCTCTTAATAGCTACTATTGGGGTTTTTATATATACCTCTATTATTTTATAAAGACACTAGTTTTAGGTCTTCTGAAGTGGCTGGATAAGATTTTTTATTATTAAATTACTATTATCACAAGTTCCCTATATCTAGACACTATAGAGTATTATTAGGTGGATAATTACTATATATAGAAGGCATAAGCGTCTCATAAACGGGCCTTATATTAATATAGTAATTTATAATATAGCTTTAAAAGCTACTATACCCTTCTTTACTACTTTATAAATATATTCTTTTTATTAAAACTTTAGGTCTATCTAGACCCTAAGTATGCGTATACTTAAGCTTTATAGAGTAACTTTATAGCTAGTAATTTATATAATTAACACAAAGTCTACGCTATTATAGCGTTTTTTTCTAGTAAAATATATAAACTAGTATTTTTTTAGTGTGAATATAGCTCTATAGTATTTTACCTATGCTATATATTAATTATATACAGCTATTAGGCGTTAGCAGTTCTCAGTAGCGGAGTTTCTTTATAAAATAAAATTTATATTATTAATAAAGTTAAATACTAGTATATTATTATTTAATCACTAAAACTCCTCTAGAAGCTCTAATATAAAGAAGAGGAATAAAATTAGTGAAAGTATAAATCCCTATAAAATACCTATTTATATTTAAATTTATTTATTTTAATATTTAGAGAATATAATACGCGTTTGTCGAGCAGTTAAAAAGCTTTATATAAAATAAACTATTTATTCTAGTAGTTTCTTCTTCCTTAGAATATATAGCAGGTGTTTATAAGAGATGTTGTTAAAGACTTTAGTTAAATCTAAGCTTAGTATTAAAATAATATAATCTAAACGCGCTCTTCACGCTGTCTAAATGCTAAAAGTAAGTATACTAATTACTAAGAATATTAAATACTTCTTCCTTACTCCTATTTAGTTCTATAGAAGTAGTTTATGTTTTTTAGTAACTACTATTATTAAGTCTACTACTTGTTTTTTAATTACCTTAGCTAGGGTGTTTTCTAACGTTATTAGTTAATAGCTTTTTAGAAAAGAATAGTCCTTCTTACCTTTTTTACATAAAGTAATTATAATTAATTCTTTAAAATAAGTTAGTATTATTCCACTTTTAAAACACATATTAATATTATAGTTAATAATATTTTAAATAGCTTTTAGCTTATTTACTTTAATTATTATTAAACTTTAATTTTTTAAGTTTATTTTATTTTTACTTTTTATTAATACCTTATAATATAAATATAAATATATATAATACATAATTTTTTTTTTATATTTATATTAAACTTTATATTAAACTTTATTTTAATTAATTTTTAAATATTAATTTTATTAATTTATACTATATAAATCTTTTTAACATTTTTTTTTAATATTATTATTTGATTACTTTTTTATTTATTTAATTGTTATTATTATTTTAAACTTAATTTTAAAAGTATATATATACTAACAATTTTTTATAAAATTAGTAATAATTTTTATTTTAATTTTTTTATAAACTATTTTAAATTAATATTAAAATTTTATTACTATAATTAATACTAATTTTATAATATTAGTATATAATTTTTTTTATAAAAATTTTACTTTTTAAAAAAATTATTTAAAAGTTATTTTTTGTTTATTTAGTTAGTTTATTAACTTATTTAGTATTTAAAACCTTATTTCTTAAGTATAGTAAATAAATAAAATATTAAATAAAGTTAAAAAAAAAATTGTTTTAATATTTACTTTATTATATATAATATTACAATATATTATAAACTAAATTTATTTAATAATATTATAAAGCTTATTAAGTAAATAAAAATTTATTTTAAAATTATAAAAATTAAGTATAAAAATTAAATATAAAGTTTTATTATAAAATTTATATAACTTTTAAATTTATTAACAAAATTAATTAATATAATATAAGTAAATTATATATTATTATTTCTATTTACTACCTGATTTAGTTCCTCTAATAGGTCTATATAGGCTAATTTCTTCTATAGAAAAAACTTACTAGTAAGAAAACTTATAAGTATATTATATTTAAAAAAAACTAATACTTTATTATTATAGCACTTTATTTCTATTTTCTTATTTTTTTTATAGTCTATATTTAAGCTATTATGTTTATATTTTATAGATAATCTTATTTTTCTCTTTTTCTTATTTTTTTTTAATCTCCTATTATTAGTCTAGGCTCCGGAATAAGCAGAAGCTATTTATTTTCTTAGTATTAATTACTTTTATTACTTAAAACTAAATAAGTATTCTAGTTTTTATAAACTACTTTATAACTACTTAAAAGCTGTCTCTCTAACCTAGTATTCTTTCTAGTTATTTTAATAAGAATATTGCTATTAGTTCAGCTCTCTTAAGCCTAAGGTAGTAGAAAAAAAAATAATATATAGTTTATACTAGCTAGTTATAGTTATACTATAAGAACTTATCTAAAACTTTTATTATTATTAGCTAGGCATTAAGGCTAAAGATTTCTATATAAAGTAGAAATAAAGTAATAGCTTTTACTTTTAAGAGTTTTCTTATAAAATAAAATTATAGATATTTTCTATAAAGTGTATTAAGTAAATATTATTTATTTTTTTATTATACTTTATTATTAGTATTACTACTCTATATCTACTTACTTTATTATAAAAGTGGTTTTATACTAGTAATACTAATAACTACTAGTATAATAATTATAGTCTATTTATATTTCTTTTACGTATTTTTGTTTTTGTTAGTCTTAATAGTTTTTAAAAGCTTCTTTTAAAAAGTAGGCTAGAACTTCTTTCTTATATTTTTTTTTATCTAAATTTAAAGTTTTTTTTTAGTAAAGTTAGTAGTTGTGTTGTATTCTACTATTAACTTACTAGTAATATCTAAATATTATTAAGAATATTTACTATTTTTTTATTAAGTTTTAGCTAGTCTTTAAGGCCTTCTACAGAACCATAGTATTTATATAAAATAGAATTAATAGAATTACTATCTTTTTTTAATAGCTGCTATTAGAGTTTTTTTGTATACTCTTATAATCTTATAAAAATACTAGTTTTAAGTTTTTTAAAATAATAGGAGTAGGCTTTTTACTATAAAATTATTATTATCTTAGATTTTCTATACCTAGACACTATAGAATATTATTAGGCGGATAATTATTATATATAAAAGACATAAGTACCTTATAAATAGGCTTTATATTAATATAGTAATTTATAATATAATTTTAAAAACTACTATACTTTTTTTTACTACTTTATAAATATATATTTTTTATTAAAGCTTTAAATCTACTTATATCCTAAAAATATATATGCTTAAGTTCTAGAAAGTAATTTTATAGCTAGTAATTTATATAGTTAATAAGTTTATACTATTATAGTGTTTTTTCTAGTAAAATATATAAGCTAGTATTTTTCTAGTATAAAGATAGCTTTATAATGTTTTACTTATACTATATATTAGTTATATATAACTATTAGGCGTTAATAATTCTCTATAGTAGAATTTTCTTAAAAAATAAAATTTATATTATTAATAAAGTTAAATACTAGTATATTACTATATACGTGCTAAAACTCCTCTAAAAGCTTTAAAATAAAATAAAAAAGAATAAAATTAGTAAAAGTAAGAATCTCTATAAAATACCTATTTATATTTAAATCTATTTATTTTAATATTTAAGGAATAAGATGTATGTTTATTAAGTAATTAAAAAGCTTTATATAAAGTAAATTATTTACTTTAGTAGCCTTTTTTTTTTGAATATATAGTAAATATTTATATAAGATATTGTTAAAAGCTTTAGCTAAATTTAAATTTAATATTAATATAACATAGCTAGAACGCGCCCTTTATGCTGTTTAAATACTAAAAGTAAATAAATTAATTACTAAAAATATTAAATACTTTTTTCTTATTTTTATTTAGTTTTATAAAAGTAAGTTATATTTTTTTAATAGCTACTATTATTTTATTTACTACTTATTTCTTAATTACTTTAGCTATAGTGTTTTCTAGCATAATTAATTAATAATTTTTAAAAAGAAGTAATCTTTTTTACTTTTTTTATATAAAATAATTATAATTAATTTTTTAAAATATATTAGTATTATTTTACTTTTAAGGCACTAGTAAACTGCTTTTACAAGCTCTTAAGTAATTACTAGTAATATAATTTTTAGAATCTTATTTAGTATACTGTTTAGGCTTAGGGATTTTTTATTTAAAAGTTCTATAATTAAATTATATATTACCTCTTTAGATATATATAGTTTAATATTAATTTAGTTATATTTTAACTATATTTTATTATTAATATTACTAAAGTCTACCTTGCCTATATTTAGAAAAAACTTTTTAGCTAGAATTTTAGTTTTTATAAAGTTATTTTTAATAAGGAGGTTACTAAAAAAGTGTCTAAAATTAAAAAAATAAGAATTAATTTTTTACTATATTAGTATTCTTTTTACTCTACTTTAAAAAAGTTTATAATCTTTTATTATATAGTTTTATAAAGTCTGTTATAAATTCTTGTATAAATTACTTTTAGTTATTTTTTTTTATTCTTTAGATTTTCTTTTAAAGCTAGTTTGATAGTACTTTATAGCTCTAATAATTATAATTTTTTCTATAGTTATAATATTAGCATTTTGTTTACTTAATATTTGTAAAAAATTAGACTACTTTTAGTAACTATATTTTATATACTTATAAACTAAGCCTTATATAAAAATAGTAGAATTTAAAAGTATATATAATTTTTTTCTAAAAAGCTTTTAAAAGTTTTAAGGCTGTAATCTATTTAAGATTTTTAATATTTTAAAAAAGCTCTTTTATATCTAGTTTTTCAAGCACATAATATCTACTCTTTTTTAGTAAATAAATAATAATATCTAGCTAAATTTATATTAGTATATAGTTTCTTATTAGAGTCTATTTATTTTTAGTTTTATAAAAGCTAACTTTTTTATATATTATATTTAATAGAAATATGAGATTAATAACACTCTTTTTTTATTCCTTTTTTTATATAAATTTATTTTATAGTATAGCAAGTTAGAGGCCTCATACTTTTATATTAAGAAAAAAATATTTTATTTATTTTATTTATAATATAACTTTCTTTTTATACTAAGTAGTGTATATTAAAGTCTTTTAGAAATATAACTTTTTTTTCTACTTTTTTAATAGCTTTATTAATTTCTAGCCAGGTTCTAATTTATTAGCTGTTTTTATATAAGTTATAGATATTTATAATAGTAGTTTTAAGTTCTTTTAAGTAGAACTAAAAAGTTATAATAAATAAATTATATTACTTATATTTCTAGTACATATTATTTATGTTATAGCTAATTATAAAGTATACTTTTATTATACAACTTTCTTTATATAATAGAGTATATTTACGTAAGTAGTATATTAATTTAGTGTATTTATTATATACTAGTTTTTAAATTATAAGTATTTAATATTTTATTAGTATTATTTTATTAAAAAAAAGGTAGCATGTACTTTAATTTATATTTTTATAATTATATTAGATAATAATAAGTTTACTTATTAAAAGTAGATATTAACTTTTTTATATTATTATTAGAATTATTATTTATTTCTACTTAAGCTAGGTGTGTGTTTTCTGTATTTAATATAAGCCTTAATTATAATATATTTCTACTAGTAATCTTTATATAGAAGTGTGACGGTGCTGCTTGCTCTGCTTACTATAAGCTACATAATATCATAACTAGCTACGCTAGTTATGATCTAGCATAGAGCCCAGAGTATAGCTAGCTCACGCTTAGGCCATACACCACTCTATTTAAAGGCGAGCCCCCTTTGTACCTCTTCTCTCTTCATCTTAGTGTAGCTAAAATAGAGCTAACTTATCCTGTTAATCTATATTAATACTACGACGCGTGAAGACCGAGCCCGTTATTATATTACACTAAAATCTATCTAACTCAGCCGGACGACGGCGACATAATATTAAGGTCAAGCCACGTAATTAACCTAAGCATTTAATTCGCCAACAACCGTACCTAGAAAATCAATTGCACGACTACGCTAAGTCATTAGTTTATTAACCATATGATCTCTACCGGAAAGCCCTATAGCAGTAGGCAGTTAAAACCCTAAGCAATAGCCTATATAAGCCCTGCACGGCAGGCCTTGAGAGTGACTCAACAGGTAACCGGAAGACCTACAGCAGTAGGCAACATACTCATTAGATTAGAAGAGAGCTATAAGAGCTCTAGCGAACCCTGCCCCCCATTATTTTCTCCACGCCAGAGAAACTGACCCCCGTGAGCACCACCAGCTCATCTTCTCCACGCCAGAGAAACCAACCCCTGTAAGCACCACCAGCTCATCTTCTCCCTGCTAGAGAAACTGACCCCCGTGAGCACCACTAGCTCATCTTCTCCACGCCAGAGAATCAGCCAATTGCTTCACCCTACTAAGAGCCAGAAGCTCTATACAAATACAAGGACAGATAGGTTAGGACCATGGGAAAACTCTCCACGCTAGAGATAAGGGTCAATCCCAAGGCAACAGCCACTGGTAATAACTACACGCCTATTCCTAAGTCGCTTAAGTGTGCCGCCACGCACTACCCTAACAACGTGATTGAAGAAGACTACACTATCAAGAAGCTCCGCATCCAGGCACGACACGACAAGAAACCCTTCGTGGCTACTACCAAGAGCACTACCTGGGGAGCCGACACCTACGAGCCTTAGGAGATAGAGGTTACGCTTCCTACCCTGATGACCCTCAATCAAGCGATAATCGCTAGCGAGCTAGAGCGTAGCCACCTCAAAGTACTCACACATCGCGACCATGCCGATACGCTAGGAAAAGCGCTCAACACGGCCGAAACTGAGCTTAACGAGGCTAGAGACGAGCTTACTGAGCTTCGTCAGCTACTAAACAACACGCTCAAGCGCGTAGCGGATCAAGAGAACGAGATCAAGACACTAAAGGTACAGATAAAGAAACCCACGCACAATATATACTCCTTCCTCTCTGCAAAGGCCAGCCTAGCGCTATCGTTAACACTAGTAAAGAAGACGCGCTTTACAGCTCTGCCACAGATCCCTCAGAATCAGGCTAGCTATATCACTATAGAACCTGACAATGGTTCTGATATAAGAGATCTTAGTAACTAAACTCCTTAAGTATTACTTTACCTACCTGCCACTCTACTAGCTACGTCTACTATAGGCAGCTATTAAGGCAACAGCCGCTTAGCACGATTTCCTGATCTACTAATACTTAAGAACGGCAAGAACGTTACCTTTAATTAATAAAGGGATATCTTAGAGAACAAGGTACACGCTAACTAAGACTAGTTTACTAAAGCTAGTAAGTAAGCTATTTAAGAGAATATTATCTCTTATATGCGTACGCATACGGAGAGTCCTACTAACCAGTATCTCTTAATACTTATACATATAATAAAAGAGAGTGAGTAGCTAGTTAGCTACTAGTACATAATAAATTACCTAAAGAGAACGTATAGTAACTTATATAAGAGACTTAATACTTACTATAATTTCTAAAAGCTCTACCTTAAAGACCCTACTAACTTTATTATATTCTAAAGTAATTTCTTTTGCCTAGCTTAAGAACATAGCTTACCTATAGACTAATAAATAGAAGAATTCTATAAAAAGCTTCTAGACGCTTTGTGTACGTAGATAGACATCTACTAATAATAATACTATAACTAGTATAATAAGTATATAGACTTAACTTAAGACTTTACTAGAGAGTTAACTCTCAGCGCCAGGAAAGCTACTAAGTAGATTAATAAAAAAATTAGAAAAACTTAGCTACTACTAATTTAGTAGTTTTACTTAAGAGTTAAGTGCCTAACTTACGTAGTAGCTACTACTATTCTACTAATACCTATTCTTAAGCTAGCTAGTTACTATAATTATAGGAAACTTAGTTACTTTATAAAAGATTACTAACTACCTATTTAAGCTATAGCTAAAGTAATTAAGCTTATAGATACTAATAAAAAGCTCTATATACTTTAGGACACTAGTAATAATAAGGAGTTTTAGCTTACTATAAAGAAACTATTAGGGAAAGACTTACTCTAGAGGAAGTCTTTTTTCTAGAGTTATTTTCTAAAGCTACTAACTAGTTTAACTCTTACTAATTATTATTTAGTAAACTAGCTTTTACCTTACTCTGCTATATCTCTACTAGTGGACTAACTATTAAGCTAAGTAGCTTTTTTAATACTAGAGCTAGTAGTTTTATTCTAGTACACCTAAAGTATATACACGCTATTAAGAAAGGGCTTAAGATAAAAACTTACTAAATAAAATCTATCCTCCTAGCTAGCTACGATAATAGACTAAATAAATAAGTAAATAAGTACTTTTAGGCTAATCTAGTACTAGATAACTACTACTTATTAACTTACTTTATTTTTTATAATACTAGCTGCCACGACCTTATAATCAGCCGTAAGCTATTTAAAGATATAGATGTATTAATTAACTATAAAAAGTAAGCACTTAAATAGCTAGATAATAAGCTAATTAACTATAAGTATAATATTATTATTCTAATATAAAGCCTATTAACTAAAATTAACCCCTTATACTAAGCTAATACTAACTAACGTGATAAGCTAATAAATATAGTAATTTTATAGTATACCTATAAGCCACTCTAGCGCTTATCTTAATATATTATATACTAAAAAAACTTTAAAAAGATAAAAAAGCAGCTTTATTTATAATAGTAGCTAGAGCTAAATAAGTAAACTCTTTATTTTCAGCCTATCTTATACAAAAACCTCTTTAAGATAGGCCTTAAGATTAATACTATAAAAGCTATTATCTTTATAATATACATATAATAAAAGGAAACTATACTAGGGTACACTAGCATTTATAAAGTAAATAAGCTTATTTAGAATTATAAGGACTTTATAAGGAAGTCTTTCTTTTAAGACTCTAAAAACTTCTTAGTAAAACCTTTACTAGAAGGGCCCTATTAATTAAACAAGGACTTTACAAAAAAAAAGAAACTTTAATAGCTTATTAAATAGAAACTATTCTACTCTAGCTATGCTAGCGTGACTTAGGTTTACTTTTTAAAAAAAACTCAGACATACTGCCCCCGCATTATAAAGATATTAATTATAATATTAAATTAATAGCTAAGAATATGCTAATATTAAGTCTATTATATAGCATATCTTTTAAGTAGCTATAGCTTATTAAGACCTATCTAAATAACTACTTTAAACAAGAAGTTATTACTTATAGTAATGCTTTATATACTTTTTTAGTACTATTTACTAAAAAGCCTAAAAAAAAGTAATGCTTCTGCGTTAACTACTGTAAGCTTAATACTATTATAAAAAAAAACATCTATCTAATCCTGCTGATTTAGGAGACCCTTATCTGCCTAGTATATATAAAAGTATTTACTAAGCTTAATATATAACAGGCCTTTTATTATATACGTCTAAATAAGAATATAGAGAACCTAACTATGTTTTATACTTAGTATAGGAATTATAAGTATTACGTGCTATTATTTAGTTTTTGTAATAGCCCTACTATATTTTAGCACTATATTAATAAGATACTTTATAACCTACTAAATAACTTCTATACTATTTACCTTAATAATATTCTAATTTACTTTAAAGACTTACTATAGTATGAGGAGCACGTTACTTAAGTACTAAAATATTTCTAAAATATAAGCCTTTAAGTAGACATTAAAAAGAGTGAGTTTACTATTACTAAAATAAAGTTCCTAGGCCTTATTATTAGTATAAAAGGGATTTAAAAGGACCCTGAGAAGGTTACTGCTATATAGGAATAGCTAGTACCTACATTAATTAAAAGCCTATAATCCTTTCTAAGATTCTATAATTTCTATAGAGTTTTCCTAAAAGACTATAAACATATTATTTAACTGCTTACTAAGCTGCTTAAGAAGGGTATATAATACGCCTTTAGTAAACACAAGCTAGCAGCCTTCTAGTAAGCTAAAAATCTAATACTATTAGATAATATCTTAGCTTACTACTCGCTCTACTGCTAGACGCGTATGGAGATAGATGTAAGTAATAGAGTTATTATAGAGGTGCTATTATAGCTCTAAGAGAATGGCCTCTAGCGACCTATAGTCTTCTACTCTAAAACTATAAGCAAGCCCTAGATAAACTATAATATACATAATAAAGAGATGTTAGCTGTAATCTATGGCCTCTGAGAATAGCGCTCGCAGCTTATAGGCTTGCAGACTATAGAGTTATTTAGTGCCCTAACTAACCACCGCGCGCTAGAGTACTTCTCTATAAAGCAAGAGCTTACTTCCCGCTAGATGCGCTGGATAATGAGCGTAGCAGACTATCACCTAACGCTTACTTATTGCTCTAGTATGGCTAACGTAGTAGCCGACGCGCTCTCGCGCAAGCAAGAGGAACTGAAGACCTAAAAAGACAAGGACAAAGTAGCCTGAACACGCGCCTTTCTCTCAGCAGAGCAAATCGACGTTAGCTTTATTGAGGCTGTGAGTGATAACCTAGCTGCGCTGTCAGCAAGAGGCATGCTAGCTGCTAATGTAATTAAAGTAGCTACTGCTAATACTTTCATGGCCTCGCCTCCCCTAAACGACCCTTACTTACTGATTGATCGCATTATTGAGGCGAATCGCAGCCATGAGAGCCTACAGCCATTCTGAGAGCACGCCCTCTCTGGCAACTACTCAGCATGGAAACTCAGCCAGAGCCTTCTTATGCACCACGGCAAGCTAGTAGTCCCTGCTGTACACTTCTTAAGGACCCACCTCATTCAAGCTATCCATGCTACCCAGGTGACTGCTTACCTAGGTAAGAGAAAGATAGGCAAGCTACTTCGCGACCGCTACTACTAGGGCCGCATGGGCAAAGATGTAGACAACTATATAGCTGCATGTAAAGCTTGCAGATGGAGCCACATACCTCGCGATAAGACTCTAGGCTTACTTAAATCACTGCCAATCCCTAAGCGAGCATGGCGAGACGTCTCCATAGACTTTAAGTTCTTCCCTCTAGATAAGAAAGGATATGACTGTGCTTTTGTTGTCATGGACTGGCTAAGCAAGCACTGCTTCTTACTACCTTACTGTAAGACAACTACAGCTACTTAGGTAGCTAATATATACTATCGCTATATCTAGTGAGTATTTAGCCCACCTAGATTAATAGTCTCTAACCGCGGTCCTTAGTTTATCTCAGCATTCATGGATGAGCTATGCTGACTAATAGGAATTAAGCAAAAGCTCTCAACGCTGTATCACCCCTAAACTAACGGGAATACTAAGGTCCTGAACTAGTACATTAACCAGCGCCTACGCCCATTCGTTAACTATTATTAAGACAACTAGTCAGACCTGCTGCCCTGTATGGACTAGGCTCAAGCAATTCTGCTATATGAGACTATAGGCTTGTCACCCTATTAAATTAAGTTTGGCCACTAGCCAATCTATCACTAGGACTGGGAGGAACGTACGAAGATATCTACTACAGTTTGTGAACAGATGTCTCGTGAGGAAGCGCAGAGCTATGTTAAAGCTTAATACGACGTAGTAAAGCTAGCTATAGAGATAGCTTAATAAGGAATCGCTTAAGCACAAGAGCGATAGGCTCAACAGGCTAACAAGAAGCGCCGCAAGCTAGACTTCTCTACAGGAGACAAGGTGTACGTTACACCTAAGGGCTTCACTACTAGCTGACCTAGCCAAAAGCTCAACCAGCAGATGTACGGACCCTATCCTATTATAGGCATGAAGGGACACTCCTATTACCTTAAGCTGCTGCCGTACATGCGTATGCTTGACGTCTTCCACGCAGACCGCCTACAGAAGGCTTCTACTCACCCACTGCCTAGCTAAATTAAACCTGAGGAACCGCCTATTGAGATCAACGGGCATCCTAAGTGGCCAGTGTAGGAAATCCTTAATAGCTGCCTATTCCATGGCTGACTACAGTACAAAGCATCCTGGCTAGCTCATAACCCAGATCCTATCTAGTATAACGCCCAAGGCTTTATAGGCACCCCACACAAGGTAAGAGACTACCATGAGGCCTATCCAGAGAAAGCAGGACCGCCGGCACGACTAGACGCCTGGTTGAAAGCGTACGAAGCAGAGGAGGACCTAGAAGTAACAGAGAAAAACGACAAGGCGGCTTTAAAGACAAGAGTGGTACAGAGACCGGCAAGGAGGAGACTGTAACCTAGAGACTCGGGGACGAGCCTCCTTTAGAGAGAGGGTAATATGACGGTGCTGCTCGCTCTGCTTACTGTAGGCTACATGATATCACGACTGGCTATGCCAGCTACGATCTAGCGCAGAGCCTGGAGCATGACTAGCTCACGCTCAGGCCATACACCGCCCTATTTAGAGGCGAGCCCCCTTTGTACCTCTTCTCTCTCCATCTTAGTGTAGCTGAAATAGAGCTAACTTATCCTGTTAATCTGCATTAATGCTACAACGCGTGAAGACCGAGCCCATTATCACAAGAAGGGTCTTTTTAAACTTCTTTTTAATAATAGTTCTCTATATAAGTTACTTAATAAAGTAATTTATTTTTCTTTTTTTTTATTATAATAGTAAAGTTTTTTTATATAGAGTTTAATTATTCTGTCTATACTTCTTCTATAGTGTAGATGTAAAATATTTACTTAAAAAAAGTTATTTTTTTTTATTTAAATTTTTTTAAAATAGCTCTAAAACATTTTATACTTTTTTTATTACTATATATTATAAGCTTTATTATAGTTTATATAGAATACTTTTTCTTTAGAGTATTTTATTATATTATATTTTTTTTTATATATACTTTAAGTATGGCCCTATTAGCTATATTAAAAACATTATTTAATAATTATATTATTACTAAATAGCCTTGCTTTAAAGAGCTAAAAGTTAATAATTAATTTATTTTTTATAATTTTCTATTAAATTACCTATATGGGCACCCTAATAATTAGTGTTTTATAAGTTTTTTTTTAGCTCTTTTTAGTTATCTATAATGTTTCTACAGCGTACCTTCTATACTTTAGAGTTATATAACTATTAAATTTAAATAATAGCTATACTTAGTGCTAGCTATTTAGTAGCTTTATATATTACATATATTAGCTTAAAGTTATCTACGTTTCTTTTCTTGTTAATTTTAATCTTAAGTGAAACACCTAAAACCTCTAGTAGGTAGTCTTTTTTAGGATTTTAAATCCTAACATGTTAAGTCTATTTATGAGTTGGTTTTTTATAGTCTATAATAGTACGTGAATGTTAATGTTACTACTCTTTAAGGTGTTTACAGCAAAGGCTCCTGGTATTGCTTTTTTTGCTATTTCCAGGATCTCTCCTGGGTCCTTTCCCTGGGATTCCTTAAAGCGGATTCGGATTGTGGTCCTCAGCGGCGCAGCGGCGGCGTTTACCGTGTGTGACGCCTACGCAGCAACGGCTGCCCAAGTCATATGTCATGTTTGGGGGATTCCTCTGTCCAGACGGTTTTCCTTACACGTTCCATTTTTGAGTTCTTTGATTCCGGCTTCAATCCGGTCGAGCTGCGTCTTGTCCTTATTGTCATGAGTGGCTCAGTGGCTTGCCTAGAGGTTCTAGACGTGTTGTAATGCCTTCTTTACATCGGCGAGGATCCCGCGGCGTGGCTTCTCCTCCTTCTCTTTATTAAGATCGTCCTTGATTTTTTGGAGGGTTTCGATTGCTTTCTGCTAGTTCTGGTCGGGCTGGCGTTTATCCTTTTCTTGGTGTTGCCTGCTTGCTTGTTGGCTGCCTCCCGACGCGTCGCGGTCGCGATTTTCGTAACTATAGCAATGAGGTTACGACCCGCCGTCGTCTCCCATGCCTTACGGATGGGTTGCGAAGGTGTATTGGGGGTAGTTGAGTGCGGAGAATTTGATTCCGGCGTCTGATTTCTTTATTGAGTAGTTTTCGGGCTTATTCTGCTGCTGTTACGGCTCTTTAAGTAAATTATATACGTAATTATTAACTTATTATAAATACTTATTAATTTTTAGTTAAAATATAAAAGATATTAAAAAAAAAAAAATTAATATTAAAATATTAAATTTTTAAATTAGTTTTTAAAATAAGGTATCTATTTATTAAAATAATAAAAATATTATAACTTAAAATAATACTATACTTTTTATATTATTTACTATATTTAAATACTTAATTTTTTTATTTTATTTTTAAGGTTTTAATTTCTAGTAATAATTATCTAATTTTATTTTTTACTTTTACTTCTTATATATTACTATAAAGTTAGTTATATTATTATATTAAGTTTAATTTTAAATTTTTTATTAAAGCTTTTTTACTTTATTATATTTTGTACAAAACAATTAAAACTACTATTATGTAATTCTATAAAATATAGTTTTGTAAAGTAGAGTTGGCCTTATTTCTATTTAACATTACAAAATAATGAAAGCGTATGTTAGCCCAACCTCAAGTTTTTGATTAGAGCAAGGAAGTAGAAACTAGTGGTATTTCGGAAACCACCGTATTCCTCTTCCAATGCAACTCTCTTTATAGCGAAAGAACTCCGGAACTCCATGCTCCACATATGACCTCTACCCGAGACCCATCTCCGGATACCGGCAACCGTCCTTAAAATCCTGACTATTTACATCAAGGTCGGACTTGATCCAGAGCGGCGAGGAATATCGTGCATACCAGGCGAGAAGTGAGTGCGCATCTAGCAAGGAGCCTCGCCGCACCAGGGAATCTCAGCACAGGCGTTGTCGTAGACTTTCATGCCAAAAGTGTCGCCATGTGCTTTCATAAGGGCGAGAACTTGGTCGGGGACGAAGGCTGAGAAACTGTTTTATATCAGCACTCATCCTCAAAACAGCCTCCATCAACTGGGCTTGATTCTTTGGAAGGTAAAGTAAGAATTGAGTAGCTTACCCAAAGTCATTCCAATCATAAATAACCTTTCCGCCCGCCGTCTTCACAGCGCCCACCATCAAATCGCTCTTCTCCTTCGCCAATCCAGATGGGTATTCGACAATGACGTCCTTCATGGCTGCGCCAGCGCAGTTGTTGCCGGGAACGGGTAGTTTACATTCGTCTGACTTGTGGAGCTCTTCGCGCATATTTTGGATGTTGGAGGTGGAAGGGGTTGGGGTGGCGAGGACGGTGGCCGCAAGGGCGAGGATGGGGATAGTGAAGCGCATTGTGCTTGGTCGTTGAGTTGGTGCGAAGGCAGTTGTGTTTTTTTCTTGGTGAACTGGCGAGAGAGAGGTAAATTGAGCGATCAATTAGGACTTAGAATCGTAGGCTTTGTTGGATGATGCCGATGAGAAGTCGCAAAGTGGCGAGCTTTATACTTTCTCAGTCCTGACCTGAATCGTTCCTTCTCTTCATCTATTCCTGCTATTCTTGTCTCCCACCCACTCAACCCACGCAACACCTGTCAATCCCTTCTCTTTTGGCCACATCTTCCTTGCCTCATAAGCTTTCAACCCCTCCGGGTACCCTTCCAAATTAGCACCAGGTGTGGTTTTCCATCTGGAAACACGGTTCTTCTTACCTACTAAATGAAACTTAAGAAATAGGCGGGACGTTCAATTAACCATATACTCGCTCCACTGCCACAAAATACCCGGCAGGGTTTGCTGTGCGTGTAAGGCTACCGATAAGGTTGTCGTGATTGGGCCAGAATAAATTGTTCTTGACACTTGGCGATCACGAGCGATACAGATTGTTGGAATCACCTTCCTACTTCGCTATAAGTCTCGCTGTCTCCACGTATGGTTTCCAGAGAACACCTGCAGTCCAATATTTTTCCGGTGGCCCTTTTAGAAACCCTTGGGTATGTTTTAAAGTGAGTACTGCGGGGTGGAGCGTCATCATGTGCTGTGGAGAGGGCTAGGATTCCCCACGAAATGGCCAAAAGATCGCCTTCTAGAAGCAGTAGAGAAGCAGCGCCCTGACAGGGCTCCTTTGCCGAAACCTAAAATTTCTGATGTTGCAGACTTGGCGAAGGGATATACTGTGGTATCAGGCATATATATTGTTCATTGTCAATGCGTTGCAGGGGCCCCTGGCCGCGCCACAAGAATTAAATACACCAATCAATATGCCGGTTTGTATAGTATTTAATGTATCTTCTTCATCTCCTTTTTTTCAATTCTTACTGTTCACATCTCTCATATTCCATCAAAATGCCTGCTACACCTCCTTCAAAACACCTCAATCGCGATGAACGCCTTCAAGTTCAAACCTTACGATTGGCAGGCCATTCTCAACAGTTTATTACAAACCTCCTTGGTTTTACGCGCAGACAAGTTCAGTACGCGGACACTAGTGAACGCGTCACCCCAAAGAAACGTTCTGGTCGAAATCCAACCCTTATAAATGAGCAAGTGGATTAGCTAGAGGTCTTCGTCTGCTCCTCACGCACTGGCAGATTAATGAGATATCTCCAACTTGCTAGTGGGCCATTTTCTGACTGGCAAGTTGGTGAATACGTCATTCGCAACGCCCTTCGAAAACGAGGCTACTCGCGTCATGTAGCTAGAGCCAAACCATCTCTTTCGCCTGAGAACCGACGAATACGCTTACAATGGGCACAAAATCACGTCAACTGGATGCGGGAGCAGTGGTGTTTAATTCTTTAGAGCGACGAAACATGGGTAACAGGTGGAAGGCATAAAAAGCAGTGGGTTACAAGACGCGCTGGAGAGGAATTGGTTGATACCTGTGTAGTGGATAAGATTAGAAAAAGGCGTGGGTGGATGTTCTGGGGCTGCTTTGCTGGCGATGAGAAGGGACCCTGCCTCTTCTGGGAGAAGGAGTGGGGAAGTATTAACAAGACTTCCTACTGTGAGAGGGTAGTCCCTCTTATCCATGGTTGGATTCGAATGAACCCTCATCTATAATTCATGCAAGACGGGGCTCCAGGCCACTCAGCTGCCTCTACAAAAGAGGAGCTATTATCGCGAGGTATACATACAATCTTTTGGCCTGCATACTCGCCAGATTTAAATCCAATTGAGACAATTTGGAACTGGATAAAGGACTACATTGAGATGACGTACGGGGACGTACAGCTCTCATACGATCAGCTCCGGGTTGCTGTACGAGCTGGCTGGGACTCTATTACAAAAGAACAGCTCAACGAATTAATAGATAGTATGAAGGAGCGTTGTGAGGCTGTAATTGCTGCAGAAGGAGGATACACAAAGTTTTGATTAGTAATACTATAAATTTCAAGCCCCCTTGGCCCCCACTGCGCACTGACAATGTACAATATATATGCCGGATACCACAGTAGGCACTGCTTTCCGAGTGCATGCCCACATTAGCCTCGCCGCGTTCGAACGTTTTGTCGTCTGGTAGTTAATATTTCCATTCGATGTCGTTGTTGACATTGCCCCGAGCTCTGGTAGTTCTATTGGCAGTGGCCAAATTGCAATTTGCGCTGTACTGCTGGCCTGGAATGATAGGTGTCGTGACCCGGTAGGATAGATGGAAGAATATGAAATATGGTGACGACGCGACAATTAGCTTAATGCATTGCTCAATTGTTCGAGCTAAAATCGGGACTGGGCAGATAGGAAGAAAAATAATGGCGCATTGGCGAAATTGCAGAACGTGAAGTGAGATTGAAAATCAGTGAGCTGCACATGGATATGGCATAGGTGACTACATCCCTGGTCACGCTTATGGGAACAACCACTCATTCAATTCATCGAGAAAAACTGTGAGTGCCACCTGGAAAGGTGAGAGAGCGTCGGCAAGAGGCCAAAATCAGAACGTGTGGGCCGAGAGTGCAAAGGAAAGAACGAATCGCGTCAAGCATGTGCAAGGTAGGTACATACTTGTGACCAAAGAAGACTGCAGGTCAACATCTAGGAAGATTCTAGAGGTTGATGACCGTGGACGAAAATTCAATGTTGCTAAATTAGGTATCAACTTGATGCAACGTCATTGAAATCGATCCAAAGTCGAGCCGAAGGTGAATGAGAACTGCGAAGTGATTTCGGAATCGCAGCTGATTGGAGAGAGCTTGACTCTTGCAAGGTGGCCAATGTCGAAAAGGCAGAGTCAAAGATGTGTGGATGCTTCCTGGAAATGTAGGTATTTGAGTGAGACCGCTGGTAGCGGATATGTCATCCGATGGCTAGTATATCAGTCGACTCTGTACAAAGAAGGCTTCCTCGCGAAAACACATCGCTCAATAGTGACAGTAGTGTGATGAAAGCGAAGTTGAGAGCCATGTTGAATGAATGTGCTGCATGACTCGTAAACAAAAACCTATCACGCTAGCTCGTGCCGACCAGGCTGATCCTGGGATGTACTTTTCTCGGAGATTTTATGGAAATTGAACCCGGCCAAAAGTTGCTCGGATGAGATCGGGCCTCTCGAAGACTTCCAGGAGTGTCTTCCGAACCGAACAGTCTTGGGTATTCAGCAACTGAGAGAGAAAAGAGAATTCTCAGTTGACATTACTCAATCTGCCTAACGCATGATGACCATTCTCCATCTTCAAACCCCTAAACAATGACGTCTTGAAAACAATAAGCGAATGATGGGTATCATGCTCTTTCCTCCTTTCCTTTTCCCCCATTCTGTTCTCTGCAGGACATTTCGGCAATGTGAATGCTCGAAAATCGTAGCTGACATTCTGAGTTGTTGCCAACCAAATGCTGGTATTATCCGTAATAAAGATCCAAATACTGACTTCCTTCCGGTAAAGATAAGCAGGTCTGATTGTGGGATGGTTCACACCCCAATAGCAGCCGTAACGTTCCCCTTTACGGCCGTCTTCGTTCCCACCAGCATCCCCATAGAAAGACTCATATTCCCTGACCACCTTTGAACCAGTTCCTCACCGCTTTTGCCGATCCCCGGAGCCACGCCGTTCCTCGTGAAAATTCTAGATCCTAGTCTTAGCAAAGTCAAAACGTATAGCACGATCAACACCTCACTATACGCAATCCCGCCGAGAAGAGCTATGGTAATCAGGTCCAAGATCATCCATTCCCAAGAGTCAAGCATGTATGTCGACATAGTGACCATATATCGGTAGTAGATTCTGTGTGTCCGGAAAGGGAGGCGATCGAGCAAAGTTGAATTTGGTGGTAACTGAGGCGCATCTCAGAATGGTAATATTCGGGTAGTCTCTGTCTTTTCACAGGGATGAGGAGCGGGAAAGGCAGCACAAGTAGGACTGAGAGAAACGGGAGAGAGTTCATAGTGGATGACTCTGGAAAGCAACAAGTGACTGATTAAGTTGGAGGGTTGAGGGCTGACTTTCGGAAGGTTGTAGAAGTAAAGCGCTTGCTGAGCTGCGATTCTATGCGCTGATATTTGGGGAGTAATAAGTATTCCGGGCAGAGCGAGAGCTTCGTCTGAGTTCAGACAAGTGAAGTCAGGAATTTACGATAACGATGCTCGCGTTGCGATGCTAATCTCTGCTACGAGAAGAATGGTGAAGAAGTAGTGGTTTTTGCGAGGCCGGGTATGTAGCCTCAGACTCAATGAAGGGAAAGCGGGGATTTATCAGCCTTCCATAACGATGCTGTCGCAGCTGCCATAGCTGCTCACAAGGTGTTTCCCGGGAATATCCGAGCCTCATTCTTTCCATGGCTGTCATGAGAGAGACTGCAAGCAGTTTAAGGCTGGTGAAATGTCGGCAATCGGGACAAGGGTGGTGCTTGATGATCGGGTGTTGGGCAAAAAGCGCTCAATGAAGCCATTCCGAAATTGCTCCCTGCTCTTCAGCCCGATGCTCCGCTACGTTCCGCAGCCTTCCGACGCGCTTATTTTATGTCATCGCTCTGCCATTACTAATGGACACTCTATGAGCCGCTTTCCGAGGACAGGTCGAACTGATGGGAAGTGTTGTGAAAGGCGTACTTGGTGATGTTTGAGGAGTGTGAGCAACGCGAGGCTGTAGATCTAAGAATTGGAAGTTAAAAACCCCCTTACGACAGCATCTGTAGATGAGTAATCCATTCATGCGAGTCATGCAGGATATTCCCAATGTCAAAAAATACTGAAGACAAGCATCGTGCCGTTCGGCTAAGCTTCTCACAAGCGTGTGCAGGGTGTGAATGTCTCGCTTACGCGATGCACATGGGTCAGCGGATGATATCTGATAAAATGCTTTCAATTCATCTTACAAAATTATCGGCTACCGTCCTTCTACGCAATCATGTATGCACGTTCCCGTCTCTCCGTCTATCATACAAGACACAACTCTCGTGTTTCGGATGCTTCCAGACGTGCAGCTTCGTGCTTTATAGGGACTTCCACGGGTGGACCTCATGGTGGCAATCCTATACTAAATGGCAATTGTCGAGGTGTATTCCTTTAAGACACAGTGCAGCTCAGAATTCCGAATGGAATATGACTGGAAGTCGACGTGAGAGCCTGGACATTCGTCAAAGACATCCTTCAAAGACATCCTGAAACATGTGATCGACTATCACCCTGGCGGAGGACTGGTCAATTCCCGCTGATAAGCACCAGCAAAGTCTAGTTGACCCAGTTGGCCGTTGATCTGATCAATCTCCTTGTTCAGATCTTCCAGATTCTGGGCCAAGCTTGATACCTCATCAAATCTGCGGTGTTTGGTCGCATCCCCCACCATCTCACTGACCATAAACTTTTGCTCCTCCAATACGATAAGCCTCTCACGTAGTTCTTTCTCTTCAGCCTCCATAGCAGAGACAGCACTGCTACTGCTGACAACGCTGCCAGCTTCGATTTCATTGTATTTAATGGCGGCGAGCGCACCACCGCCATTCGATCGGCCATTTAGTTTTGAGCCGTGGGGTGCAGCATGCTTCAGGACCTTGGGTAGTGATCGAAGAGGAAGCATGTGTAAACTCAGGAAATTGTATGCCTGCTGATACACGGCTTTCTGCAGCCGTTTCTGCGTAGGCGATTCAGTAGGGAAGTCGCGTATCCTCCGCGCCGCATTATCAAACTGGCCAAAGGCATCCATCAAGCGTTTGCGCACTTTAGTTGCGTCTGTGAGTTGTTGAGGCGTAGGTGGCTTCTCGGAGTCCTGCAATGCTACGAGCAGTTTCTGAAAACGAGGGAGCAGGAGACGGATACCTCTTTCGAACTGCACAAGGTTTTCGTATGCGCGTTGATCTTGAGGTTTACGAGCAAGTTCGCGATCGAAATCGCTTTTGCTAAATAGAGTGTGCTTGCAGTCTTTGCACATCCGGACATCGACGCTGATTTGGCCTACGCCTTTCTCTGATTTGGTAGTACCTAGTCTAAATTAGTACAGAACGTAGGGCCAGCAAAGGGTGAGCGCACCAGTAGCAACATTAAGGCCAATCTCCAAAGAGCATCCAGTGCGCGCGTCGCCGCATACGACTCGCCCACACATGCGGCAGTGATGTCTCCTGAATGTGTAGTTTGAAAACTCCTGTTGGCAGAACGGGCAACTCGATACTTTTGCATCTTCTTCCCATGCAATTATAGATTGCTCTAAGGCTTTGCGCTGCGCTTTCGCTCCAGATAATGGCCAAAAACCTCCGGGGCCTGGATTCTCTTCTGGTGGAGGGTTCGTCAGAAGTTGTGTTAGTTTGGTCAAGCGCTTCTCCAGCCTGCTAACCTCCATATATGCTTTATCCACCTTCTTTCTCCTTATGGTCTTGAATTCTTCGAAGTGATTCCTTTCGAGTCCACGGTGGTCATTGTACCCCTCTCTTGACTTGTAGCAAGTCTCACACACCCTGCACCAGAATCCTCTCATAGGGTCGTGCTTCGCCTGGCGAGATAACTTCATCTGGTACATGGTATGATCCTCGCAGAACAACTTGCCACACTTCCTACAGTTCACAGCAGTGTTCCCCCCTCCCAGCGCCATCTGCGACCCAGTAATGGGCTTCCTACAAGTCGGATCCGCGCACACATCTCTGTACCCAGGTCTCTGCCAATGTGCTCGTGTAACTTCCTCATCGGGGTCTCGGCGGATTTGGGGGGGTTCTGGTGAGGTGACCCCACTGGCGGGGTTCGAAATTGAGGAAGGCGTCGGAGCACCGTTGGACTCGAAGACGTCGAGACCCTTAAGTTTCTGATTGAGCACGGCGAGGGGTTGGAACCTTTTCGCCTTGTTCATTTGGGTCTCAAACCAGTTCTTGACTTCATTTTGTTCTTCTTCTACGAGGTTCTGGTGGTTGTCGTCGAGATGTCTTGAGCAGGTTAGACTGTGGGAAAGCACCCAGAGGATAATGCACATACCTATTCAGTTGTAATAAAGTTACCTAAAACTGTAAATATGATATTTTCTCTCGAACGGTTCAGATCAGGTGCCTACCATTTCCTCATTGCAGATCGGACACACCAGCCTACTTGTCGCACTCGCCGCTGTCGCATTGTCAGTATTCCCCAACAGCACCTTCGAACTAATGTCCTCCTTCGTCTCCGCGGTGCTCGCGGGGCTATTCGACGTCTGGGAGCTCAAGGAAACCGAGCTTTCGGAGGGCGATAGCAGGCTGGTATTGCGCCTGTGTTGGGGAGGCGGCTGCGGAGATACGGCCGGCGACAGGTTCCTCCCGCTGCCTAGCACCCGTCCGCCGCCCAGGGACCTGCCCAAGGTCATGATTGAAGTTGTCAAGGAAGTCGAGGGGTGCTCATGGGGATGAGGTGCGGGTCTGGGGTGCCTGGGGACAGTTAAATTGTCAAAGACGCACGCTAAAGTTAGCTGTGGCGCAGGGATTCCTTCGCAGGGCTGAGTGCATTCCCGGGACTCGGTTTCAAGGGTCGTGTAACATAGAATTTATATTTTTCCCTCTATAATTTTACTATTACGGCTCTTCTATCGAGAACTCGGTGACAGATTAGCTTTACAGTGATCTTTCGGATTAATTATCTGGCTGGTGAATTGTGGCGCTTCTTGGCACACGCTCTTTACTATCTCTGACCTCCATGCTTTCTTTTTGACAACACAAACCTTCACCATGAAGGGACCGTACCCAGAGATTCACGGGGGTGGCTCGTTGATCCTAGCCTGGCAAGTCCGAAACAAGAGGGTTCTAGTCATCGGAGGCGGCGATGTAAGTGTTTCATTTCTTTCGTAATTGGAAAGTATTGACCTGACAAAGACCAGGTAGCTGCCGGTCGCATCGTGAATGTCCTCAATGCCGATGCCAGAGTCACAGTCGTATCCCCGCGCTCCGGCCTCAACGACGAAGTAGCATTCCGCATAGCACAAAAGCAAGTCGAATATGTTGACCGAAAATTCGAACCTTCAGATCTCGATGGCGTGGACATGGTGCTGGCTGCTGTGGATGATCCGGAAGCTTCCACGCAGATATACAAGCTCTGTCAGGAGAAGAAGATACCAGCTAATATCGCGGACGTGCCTCCGGAATGTGACTTCTACTTTGGGAGTGTGCATCGAGATGGCCCATTGCAAATTATGGTTAGTACCAATGGAAATGGGCCCAAGTTGGCCAATATTGTGCGGAGGCAAATCGCGAGTACCTTGCCGAGTAACATCGGAGCTGCTATACAGAAGGTCGGTGTTTTGCGGAGGAAATTAAGGAAGGTAGCACCTGCGCAAGAAGAGGGACCCAAGAGAATGCAGTGGTATGCCGTTTAATTCAACTAAGACGTCGAGGTGCTCATTCATATAGGATGTCAAAGATCTGCGAACAATGGAGTCTCGACGATCTCTGCGACTTGACCGACGACGACATGGATACTCTGCTCGGTTTCTACAGACCCGGAACTGTTCCGACCCTTGGGGCGGTGCGACTTGGCCAACCCTCGGGAGCATATGATGGGCCTTTTTTGATCTAAGAAATTGTAGCATATCGGAATAAAGTTGGCATCGGAAAGCGGGATAGCATAGGCTTGGAAACCCTAGATTGATTCTTCAGCATATGAGCGTTTGTGTAAAGCGGGAGTTAAATTGTACATCCGTTAGGCCTTTCGAGACTGTAATACATATATTGTCTTGGTCGTAAGTTCGGTGGTGCGCTGTCCATGGTGAAAAGACTGCAACCAATCGGCGATTGGATGGCCGATGCTCATATCCTTCATCTCCAAAACGCTTAGCCAACTACACAACACTCACATGAACAAAACAACTCAAACAAAATCTCTTGATCGCTAAAAGTATATAACGAAAGAGCAAGCTCAACATGAGCCGTGCCATTCCTTGCCGCAGTTCAACTGATCTCTCAAATCGTCCTCAGGCGCTCTAATCATGGAAGCCATAAAGGACGACCCCAAAGAAGAGCCCATCTCGACGGGCAGCACCACAAAGGAGTTCAGTACTAATGACGGAGTTACTAAGAATCACGCCGTGAAGGACAGCACCATCATAGATAATGACCTATCGCAGCTTCCTCACTACGATGCAGCGATCGACTTCAAGGCACTAGCCAAAAACGATGAAAACTTCAAGAAGATTTCTGAGAAGAGCAAGGGATTTCTCAATTTCCAGGACCCAGAGACCATGCAGATATTGACGAAGGCTATCGTGAAAGTAGATTTCGGTCTCCACATCGACCTACCTGATGACAGACTTTGTCCTCCAGTTCCCATCCGCTGGAATTATGTCTCATGGGTTCAATCTTTGATCGATACAACGGGGCCGGATTATACCCAGACTTATGATCCGACCCGACAGGTCATGGGCCTAGATATCGGCACCGGAGCCTCTGCCATCTATACGCTTCTGCTTCAAAAGACGCGCCCAAATTGGAACATGTGTGCTACCGACATCGACAAGAAGAGTTTCGACTCTGCCGTTCGAAACCTTGCTCTCAATGGCATGATCACTCGAACTCGATTACTACAGACCATGGAAGGCAATGCTGTGATTCCATTGAACCTCCTTGGAGTTGAGAGACTCGACTTCACTATCTGCAACCCTCCCTTCTTCGCCGATGAAAAGGAAATGCGAGCTAGTCTTAAAGGCGAACGCAAGAGCTGGGCTCCCAACTCAGTATGCACAGGTAATGAGGTCGAAATGATATGCCCAGGCGGCGATATCGGCTTCGTGACTCGAATCATCGAGGAGAGCCTGCTTCTGAGGGACAAGGTGACCTGGTATAGTAGTATGCTGGGAAAGCTTGAGAGTGCGAAAGCCGTCGTGGATAAATTGAAGAAGAACGGAGTGAATAATTGGGCGGTTGGTTGTTTAGATGCGGGTGGTTTGACAAAGAGATGGGTTGTTGCCTGGAGCTTTGGAGACTTCCGGCCCAGAAATGTGAGTGCTTTTCGTACCTTTCCCATTCCACGATGCTTGGAATTCTCCTGTTCATAGCCTCTTCACGATTCAGCTGCATGGCGATATTGACAAACACTAGGATATCGCTCGTATCGACAACATCGCCCACGAATATCTACCCTTCCCAACCGAATATAAAATTGACCTTGACTCGAGCCAGGATATCCTGAATGTCATAGAAAATATCAACTCGCATCTATCTTCCCTTGCCCTCCGCTGGCAGTGGAAGCCCGGTGTCTCCACTGGCGTTGGTATCGCGTCGCAGAATGTCTGGAAGCGTGCATTCCGACGGGAACAACAGAAGAAAAAGAAAGCCATGAAAGCCGGCAGAGCGGAAGAGAATATGAAAAATTCCCAGGAAGAGGAGAGAGTGGTAATAGCTTTCAAGATCCATGTTCTCGATGAGCCGGCCAAAGAGGGGGTAAAGGCGATTAGGGAAGTCAAGATTCAGTGGTTGAGAGGAACCGATTTACTTCTCTGGGAGAGCTTCTGTGGGATGCTGCACAGACTTGTGCGCGAAGTTAAATGAGCTAATGTATGTAGAGAAGCCTCAACCTAATCAATATGTATTGACAGTAACGAAACGAATCTTCAAGGCTTTCTGTGGGGGATGAAGTAGCTGGCCGAGAGAGGAATCTGGAAGGACGTATCATAAAGCCCCCACCTAGTGATATATGAAGGAGAGAAATATAAGGACAGCACATGGGCGACGTCCTCCGACGTTTCGGGTTCCTTTTAAGGATTCTCAGTCCGCATTCTATAATTCCATTCCATCCAAGCTCTGATCTCTTGATAATCTCCATGAATATGGATCTTCAAGTCATTTAGACTTTCATTCTTAGCTCAGCTCATAATTTTTTTTTCTTCGAAGACTAGGAGCCCTGGAGCATTTAATTTTTGCTCTCTCGACATTCCTAAGCCAACTTCTCAACGCTTGCAGGAGGTGAGTCGCTCCGGCAAGCCCGGGAATAACTGCATTCGTCGCCAAATCCAGACCGTGAAGAATCCAGGGAAGACTGTAATTCACCTCATGCAACCAAAGATGGTTCAGCCCGGAAATATGTAAGCGTCGTACATATGGGGTAATGCGAAGTTTGGACATTCTAACATCATGTTTTCCTGTTTCTCTTAAACTAAACTTCGTAAGTGTTACTAGATGCTCAATGGCGGATCCTTCTTACCAATACAAGCTCTTGTGCAACGCAGGGCTGACATCCTGACGCAAGCTCCGACATGAGAGATCGTACAGCGGGGTAACATAGGGAAGTTTACCATGAACAGGAAATAGTTTCTTATGGAATTTCTATCATTATCTGAAGCAGGAGGTATATATGCCGATCTCCCGTTTCACCCTCACACCGACCATGTGAGTGGCCAGATTTGTACAAGAAAATACCTACTAAACCTCTAGACCTCACACATGACTTTTTCTCTGGCCATCAGCAATTCTCGCCTCAAACATATTTATATTCTCATCTCTTCCTCCTCCCGTTCTCATCGGCCACCAACATCAGCCATAACTCACCATACGCCTACAATCAACCCCAGCATTCCACATCACAACTATTCATCATGCAATTCAAACGCTCCTCCTTGCGGCCGCAACCCTGGTCACAGGGACTAACGCCCAAGCCTGTGGCACCATTTTCGGCCGTGATAGTGCGGCTTGTCAAGCTCAATGCGAGAATCTTAGTGGACGGTTGGTTAATATCTGAGGCACTGCTGCGTTGATTTTGAGAAGTGATTGTTAAAAAGTTAGTGAGATTTTGTCGAATGGTACGAGAAGCGTGTTGACTCGAGCATAGGCTCATTAGGGAATCTCTGGGAAGCGAAGGTGTGATAGCTGACGAAGGGGTAGGTTGGCGTGTGGAAAGCATGAAGCAAGCCAAATGTTGAATGAATGATGGCTGCATGCTATATTTTGTATGCAATTGTTCAGCACACCTGAATTCCACTCGTTAGTCGGGAACTACCTGTCCCTTCAGAGACCACGTGAGGTATCAGTATTTGAGAGATTTGAAAGGTATGAGCACGATGTTATATGTGATCATGAGCAGTCTTGAGTCTTCATTAGTTTCGCGCTCAAGCGCTGAGATGAATCGGGAGGGAGCTAATTGCGCTCTTTATCAGAAGAATCCTGCATTATAGCCAAATGAGGTATGTCTCCCTCCTCACCACCAGTGATTTATACTGAACATTATCACACCTCAGATTAACTCTGCCCCACAACCCCGTATCCGCACCTCTCACTACCAACACCCCGTCCTCACATGAGCGGCTCATCCCAGAACATATCCGCGCTCAACTCGACCGGACACCCCTTCGCGCATGGCGGCGCCTCATGATCCGGCTTTCTACCAGCCACCAACACGCCTCCCGGCATCTCCATACTGGCAGCACCTCTATCATCACCTCCACCATCCACTCTCCCACCTCTCCCACCGCGTCCACCCCTACGGCCTCTCGTCACCATCAATGGTGGCGGCGGTTCCCTCGCGGCCCGATTCGCCCGATGTAATTGTCCACCATGCAAATCGCCCTTCAACTCCGTCACTCCATCCTTATCATCAGTCGTAAATTGCAGCGTGTTCCAGGCAAAGACGGCGGCTTCGAGGCCCTTGGGCGCGCGGCCTTGAGCGAGGTGGACCGGCTTGTTGGAGAAGAAGGCGGTGTCGCGACGATTGTCGATTGCTGCGACGTCGTGGTCAAAGCGAGCTTTGCCGAGGTCGGCAAGAGAAGTGTCGTTACACTCGTTGTAGTTGGTGTCGTTACCTTCGAAGTGGTCGTACGACCAGTTGACGTCGTTGAAGGACATCTTGAGCGCTGTTTGGGGCTGTGAGAGCGTAAATTTGCGTGGGAATTGGGAGGTGAAAGGACGAGGTTGGGTAATGGGAGAAAGGTACCTCAATGAGGAAATATGTTCGTGTGCGTAAAAGAGTGGCGGTGTGGTATAGTTGCTATGTTGCGTTGCGTGTTGACTTAGTGACGACACTCCTTCACCTTACTTCCATTTTAAGCATTCAGTATGACTAATCCAGAGGGCAAATCGGCGACATGAGGTATTAAAATAGGAATCGGACCGCGTTTAATGACGGGTGATAGAGGTGACAGCGAGAGTTACGGCGCGACACTGTGATGTGTGGTTGGGAGCGTCAGACTTCCAGTACTTTATCGCTAACCGGTGCAGGGTGCTCCGGCGGAACTCAAACATCTCTGAAAAGATTCCAGCGGACCTTCACAAGTTCCCTGAGCGCTATCGGACGTGGCTTCTTATACGTCAATGAGGCGGATTGAGTAATGTGAATTCAAGGGCTGCTAGCTTCAAGTAGCTGTCGATTACTGGCTGAGTCTACGCGCATATGAATGATTTTCAGCATGGAAAGGAAAAGTATAAAAGCTCTCTTATTCTTGTTCCCGACTAACTATATCTTTAGTCTACGTGCACAAGTCTCTTTCCATAACATCTTTATGAAATATCAAAAGCACTCATAAGCAATTTTATTGCAGGCTTCATATATGTCAAAAGCAAGCTGCAAGAAGGCATATCACTATGACTAGGCGACGAGTAGCGGACTGGGTGGGTCCCAGTTGTCACGCGTGATCGAGAACTAACGTTCAAGGCGCTGAATTCCTTCACTGGGAGGACTATACTCCTGAACCACTCTTGAAAACTAGAAGGCGTTGGTCCGCATTTTTTCCTAACAAGGAATACACTTCCCTAATCAAAGCCGTTATCGGAGGAGAAATCAAGAAATATCCTCGTAGTAGCACGATCAATGCGAATAACATGTATTCGATGATCAAGCAGTGTGTATTTATCTTAGCATCGGGCACTGCCGTCTTCGAAGCCGCCGTAGACGGATGGCTTGTATGGAAGATATAAACGGATCCCGAATTGGTAAACGATTACGAAAGGATCCGGGAGCAAGCTGACAAACACCCATCAATTTATATTCATCAACACGCTGATCAAAAGGGCCGGTTCCTAGTATGGGCCGGTGTATGGAGAACCGGAAAATAGTACTAGACTACACAGGCGGAAGGAACCAACGGCTTGCAGGGCTCATCGATAACGTGACGGACCCGAAAGTTACCGTTGAGAAGACTCGTACAGGCTACCGTAAGTGCACCTGGAGGTCAAAACGGCAAGAATCCTCGAGGCGGGTGCAAACTTTAGCGAGGTTCTGTGACGGTATTTATAAAAGATGGGAAAAAACCCCAAAGCCTGAGAGAAACCGACCGCTCAGCTACCCTTTGGTGAGTGCGCCTGCTCACACTATTCGAATATATGACTCGAGTAGCACCGCAAACATCAGCCATTGAACTATATTATGAGCCTGGTCGAGGATAATTGCGTGGTCCTGTTTCGGGATTTGAAACGCCTCAACCAACTCTTTCGTATGCATCAATTCGTTATTTCTCTGATATACCAACAGAATCAGGCTGAAATTGCGGAGATATTCTGCTCAGGTCTCCTCCAGGTTTGGATTGAGAATGGTGGAGGTTTCAAACATTATCCTGCAGGCTTAAGCAACCTGTTGGCGAGGAATATTATCCATGAAGCGTGGTATGATAGCGAACAGTATGTTTTGGCTCACTCGCCACTGGCCGAAGGATACACGGATTCTGCGTGAGACTAGAAGGTTGCACAGTCCTGACTGAAATCAGGATGCGGCTCGGATAGATTCGATTTCGAGTCAGGAACATACAGATGTTATGAAAATATCGGAGGAAGCGGAGACGGATGAAGAATATCAGGAGTTTTCTTAGTCATCTGAAAGCGTAATGAGCTTGACTATAAGCGGAGATGATGAGCATGGGTAACGTTTATCAATAGCACGAGAAGAAATAGGTGTACGCACTGCATCTGCACTATCTGAAATTATATTATAGCATATGTAGGAGCAAGGTTTAGGTGATAGGTGTAGCGTTCTTTTGTCTAGCTCTCATGCGTAAATTATTTCCGGTGTAACTCCACAAACTATATCCCCTCCAACACTAACTCTAGACCTAGACTGTCTGTGATGATATGCGCGATGTTTTATATAGGCGTAGCTATTTAAATAGGAAAGTTTTAGAGAAGTTAGGAAATGTTAGGGAGGGTGCAGGTGGAGGTGCCGTGCATGTTCTGCCGGAGCTAGATCTGCAGTAGTAACAACGCATTTCTAATTCGTCTTTACCTTTTTTAAGCAACCTTGATAGCTCCTTCTCTTTGCTCTTCTCCATTCATTTCTAATATCCTTCATCCCTTTCAAATATTCCATCCTGCTTTCCATCCCATAACGACACATCCTGTTGCCTTAAATATCTTCTTCATCGACATCTTACCGATCTCACTGGCTTGCGTTCTCGCCCCTATGCGAGCTACTCAGGCATCAGAAGGCGGGAAAACCTTGTCCGACATCAAGATCACATCCCACCAGCTCCTACCATAACTCCGATAAGCGAAAACAGCCCCCATATCGTTCCGTGTGCGCACAATATCGGCGGACAGTATCTTCAAAAGTTACCCCTTCTGTAAGAATATTAGGTAGGAAGATCTAACAATGGTCCAACTGAACGTAGAAAACTAATCAAGAAAATGTAGCTAAGTGGTTGGGATATGTTGGTAAGCCAAAAAGTTAAGCATCGTATAATGTTACCAGGATTAGAGCTTGTAGATATTGAGAGACTGAACAAGATTGCATTAAGGACCTGAAAATCTAGAGGGCGAGCAGAGGCTATATACAGCAGAAAAATGCCAAGCCGGCAGATTGTATGTCCGACCAGCACAAGGTCGCTTTTATGGCAACATATAATCTAGAGGCTCTTCGCCATCGCTGGAAAGATTAATCACCATATCCAGCTCAAAAGTCGTCATTTACGAGCCTACCAAAACATATAATAGTGCTCCTCCGTACATTAGGTGAGTCGATGTTAGAAGCTCCTCATAGTTCTCGGTGTTAGTTTTGTAGTAGCCATGAGTTGCTGCAAAGTGTGCTGCCTTGCCAATGATGGATATTGCTATACTGTAAGTTTCAGAACAATCTTCGCAGAAACTTGTGATGTTGTAGCGGATATCTATACATAATCTTTCGACCCGTTGTCCAAGAGCATTGATCCCCCGCGTTATCTCATAAATCGGACCCTCTTCAGAGGTTTCTTTTGGATGATATAAGCCTTGAGTAAACTTCTGTAGACTCCTGGGCCAATCAGATCCTCGGCTCAACTCCTGTCAAGTCCTATACAACTACTAGGCCAATTAGAGCGCACAGTACTTTTGCCACCTAAATAAATTCTCTATAAAGAGTCTAAAAGCAAATAAGTATTACTTTAATATTTTATTTATTACAAATAAATAAAATAAAATAGTTAATTAAACTATTTTATTAAAAAAGTTAAATAAATAAATGTTTAAATATTTAAAAAAATTTTTTAAATAAAGTTTAATTATTTTTTTAAAACTTTTTTAAATTAATTAAACTTTATTTTTAATTAATAAAGTAAATTTCTGTACTATAATATTAATTAAAAAAATTACTATAATAGCTAGAAAAAATAAATATTAGTTAAATAGCAATTAATTATAATAACTTGTTATATATTATATTTACATATAATACTATTACTTATTATAGTTATATAATATTATATAACACTTTTTTATTAATACTTTAAAGTTACTTTACAAAAGTTTTAATAACCTTTTTTTATATTAAAGTAAATTTAAAATAACTTACTATTACTTACAATTACTTGTAATTATTTATATAAAATTACTAATTATAATACTAGTTAAGTAATAATATAAGTTATAATATAAGTATAAATTATAATAATTTTTTAGTTAAATTAAAAAATATTATTAAAATAAATAAGTATAAACTTTTTATATAAACTATTAGTTATAAAAGTATATTATTATAATTTATAATAAAAAGGCAACTATAATTAAAAAAGTGTTATTATAAAAAGCATAATATAAAGAAATATATAAGTAATATTAAAAAGTAGAAGCAAACTAAAAAAAATAAAATTTATAAATAAAAGTACTTTAAAGTAAGTTTAAATTCTATAAAAAATAGTACTTAAATAAATAATTAAGTAAAGTTATGTAATTTACTATAGTAAAGTATAATTAAAATAAGTACAAAAAAAATATTAAGCACAAACTAAAGCTAAACTTATTTTTTATATTTTTTTTAATAGTATTTAATATACTTCTAATTAGTATATAATATACATATAAAGAATTTACTATAAGTATAAGGTGTTAAACAACTTATAGTTACTTTTAATTTTTTATAGTTACTTTAAAATTAAGATTTATGCCTTAAGTAAAATAATTTAATACTATTTTATTAAACCTTAACTTACTATATTACTTTTTTTACTTTTACTAAGTTTAACTAACTTCTACTAAGTTTAATAAGCTATTTAATTTAAACGTAAAAAAAATAATTTAATATTATATATTTAGTTAAAACAACTAGTTACTAGTATAAGTTATGTTAGTAAGTTAGTAATATAATATATATATATATATATATATATATATATAAGTATTAAATAAAGTTATATTTTAGTACTTTATTATTATTAAATATATTAATATATTTATTAAAATATTTAACGTTAATACTTAAATTTAAAATTATAAAAATAAATTAAAATTAAAAATTAAAAATTAAGAATTAAAAATTAAAAAGTAAATAACTTTTAATTAAATATAGTTATAAGTATTTTTAAATTAATTTAAAGTATAAAATAAAGTATTAAAATAAAATTTAATAATAGTATAGTAGTTTTTTTTTATAATGTAAAATAAAAATTAAGTTTACTTTTTTAAAAAAAAATTAAAAATTTTAAAGTACATATATAAAGTTATATAATTTAATAAAATAATAGTTAAAAAATAGTAATATTATTATTATTATTATAAGTTTTAAAGTTATATATAACTACTATTTATTTAGCTTTAAAATTTTAATTTTAAATTTTAAATTAATTAATTTAAAAGTTAATAAAATTTATAGTTACCTATTAAAATAAATTAAAGTTTTATATATTTAAAATTTATTATAAAATTAGAATTTTATTAAATTATATTTAACTTAATTATATTAATATAACTTAATTTTATATAATAATGAAATAGTATAAAAGTTATATTAAAAAATATAAATTAATTTAAGTTAAAAGTTTTAGTAATTGTGATAGTTGTTATATGTTTTATAATATAGCATAAGACTAGTCCCTTATAAAGCTACGATATTTAAGTTAATATATATATTCTATAGTAATGAACTTAATCTTAATTTAGTTTATATACTATTTTTTTTAGCTTAGTAGAACAAATCATCACAATAATTATATATATTATATAAAAACTTTATATATTAATATTTAACTTTATATAAATAATATATTTATTTTAAATTATTTTATTATATAATAATACCAAAATAGTAACAAAAAATTAAATTATGTAATACTAAAAAAGTAATTTTTTATATATACTAAACATATTATAATTTTTTTAAGTTAAAATTATTTTAATTTACTAAATTATTTAAAATACTTAAAATTATGTACTAACTTTAATTTAAGTAATTTAAATTTTTTTTAATTAAATTACTTAAATTATTTATATAAACTTACTTAAAATATTTAAGTTTTATTTACTTATATAACTTTTTTAATTATTTTTTAAATACTTATTTAGTATAAATTAATATTTTTAATAACTATTTTTAATACTAAGTTTTTTATATTAGTATTTTATTATATTTTATAATAAACTTTAATTATAGTTTTTAAAATATTTACTAATAATAAAATTAAACTTAATAAATTAGTTATTTATATTTTTACTTAGTTTTTTTTACTATTAATATTTATATTTTTACTATTTTAGTTAACGTATTTTATAAATGAGCTGGTTAAATAAGCAAGTTAATTAATTTACTAAAATTATATTAAATATAATAAACTATATAATAAACTACTTTATTTTATTATAATCTATTTTTAATTTCTTATTACAGTTGGATTCTATAGTAGATTCTTTATTAATTTAGTATATTTAAGTATTATGCCTAGTTTTATTATAGTTTTTATAATATCTTTAAGTTTCTATAATATCTTTAAGTTAGTATAATTTTATTTATTCTAGTATTACCTTAATTCTTTTTACTACTAGAAGTTATAGTAATAGAGTTTTTAGTAACTAACTATAAGCTAGTTTTAAAAGTAAGAACTTTTTTTTACTAAATACACTTTCTTTTATACTATTTCTGTTAGTTTATAATCTTATTAGCTATTTTAAGCTTAGTAATTTAATTACGCTATAATACTATTTAATAATCTATTAAAAAGGTGTCTTTAATAAGCTAATTAAATTCTTTCTTTAAAAAAGATAATAAGCTACTTAACTTATTACTAATTAGCTTTAATTATGTTACGGATATGTTCTAAAGTAGAGTATAAAAAAATAACTCTATACGTAATTATATAATAGCACGGTATCACATAATTACTGTTATTTAGTAAATAGAGAGATATATCTGCCTACTTTTATAGCCAGAAAATATTATTTAATTAATATACTTTATTTAACCTTAAGACTTAAGAGCCTTGTGTTTTACATTTACAATAAATTATAACCTAAATTTAAGATAATTACTAGAGATTTTAACTACTATAAGGTATTTTATATAGTGGGAAGTGTAAACGTATATAATTAAATATTAAGTTTTAATATTATTTTATCTAAATTAAATAGAACTAGGCTAGTATCTTAAAAACTTTCTTAAAATTTTTTTTTTTGTAATAAATACATTAAACGCATTCTAAAAGGCTAATAAGAACTTTATTTTCATAATATAGTTAAACTAATTACATATTAACTTCTTAACTTAGCGCCTATATTCTATTTTTAATAGTAAAAAACAACTAACATCTAGTAGCTATAAGATATATAATGAATATAGTAGTATATATAAGTAACTATTTAATTTTTTTTATAGTATTTAGTAAATTCTAGTAAGTTATGGCTTTTATAGTTATCTAGAATTAATAAACAGTATACACTTATAGTATACTCTTTTATATGTGTATTAAAATACTTTAACTGCTAAATACTAAGCTAATTTATTATCTAGCTATTATTAAAAATCTTAAATACTTATTAAAATAATATATTAACTTTCTAGTACTAGGTAGAAAAATGGTTTTTATTTTTATAAATAATAAAAAGTAGAAGTATGTACCTTAATATACTAAAATCTTAAATTATTATAACTTATTTTTAGTTACCTAATGAAATAGCTTTTAGTTAATACTATTTTTTAAAGCTGGTAATAACTTTTTACTAGGTTATTATACTTATCTAAAAGCTAAATTTATTAAAGTTATATATATTTTTATTTTATATACTATATTTAGCCTTTATATTACATATAAAGTTAAATTAAGTTTATATAATTACTAGTTTTTTCTATTTATAATACTAGTAGTTTAGCTTTTAATTATACTTTATTTTAAGTTCTATAGTATGCTTAATAAAGTTATATAGCTAGTATTATAATAACTATTTATAATATCTTATAAGAGTCTTCTAAGGAAGCCTTTTTTATAAGCTTTTTTATTATATTATATATTTATATATTAGCCTCGCGCTAGCGTATAAGCTTTTATCTAAAAATTTTATTTATAGCCTATTTTATTTATTTCTTTCTTCACGTAACGTTTTGAATTATTACTTGGTACTATATATAGTAATTAATTAATACTTTTTTTTAAGTTCTTAATTTTCTATATGTAGTACTCTTGTGATATTATGTTATATTATTACTACTATTAATAAAATATCTAACTCTTTAAATATCTCTATTCTAACTGTAGAACTTATGTAGTTATTTAAGAAATAGATAATTATAATATAGAACGCATTTACTAAAGCGCTAGAATAATAATAAGTATAGTTAAAATATTAGTAAGTATAATAACAAGAATCTATTAACACTCTCTAAAAAGAATTATAGAAAGTTTAAGAATAAACTATATCTATTTTTTTTTTTACTTTATTGTTTAAGTAACTACTGCTAAAGAAGCTTTAGTAAGTGCTATTAGTTTATCTAAAAATAGCTTAAGTTCTATAATTTAGATTCTACCTATAATTATAACCAGTACCTATTTCTAAGTTTTTTAAATTATGGTTAGATAAGTGAAGTTAATCTCTATGCTAAGTTCTACTACTTTATTAGTAATAACAAAATCTAATCAACTATATAACCCTTTAATAATTACTAGAAAGTAAAGGGATTTATTTATCTTTATTAGAAAACTTTACTATAAACTTAAAGATAATATTAACTAATATTCTATTAAACACTTCTAGTTTCTATATATATATTTAAGACTAGAGAAGAACCTAATAACACTTATAGACCCTTTTATAAATTAGGATATACATATAATAGAGTAATTAATTACTTTTCTACTAGCTATATATAGAAACCCTAATAAGAAACTTATTATTTTAAGTAAACTTAATTTATTCCGCTAAAAGTGAAAGAGCTTTATTATTTACTTCACTAAATTCTATAAACTAGCTACTAATACTAGATTAAATAAAATTAGTTTAATTATATAGTTAAGAAGATTATTAAACGACGAGCTTTATTAAATAATAGTAGATATTAAAATTTCTAATATATTAAATAACTACGCTAATTTAATATTCTTATATAATAATAATTTTTAGTATCTTTCTATGCCACACTACTATAGGCTGTAACTTATATTATAATAAGATTTTAATACTATAAAAATTAATATCTCTAACTATGTTTTTTTTAAATTAGCTAAATAAGAAGCCTAAAAGCGTAATAGCTAATACTTTAAATATAATAAATATAGCTATATTTCCTAAAACTGCTTTATCTTTTTACTAGAATTTTAATCTATAAGCCTATTTAAATCCTAATGATTAATTTATTCCTATTCTTTCTCTAGATTTGAATTTCTTTATAGATGAGAATATTTTTAAACTCCTAAAACTAGCCTACTAAAAGCTCTATCCTGGAGTTAAATTACTTTCTGAAATGTTTTTAATACTAGATTTATATTAACCTATAGACCTCTTACCTGATAACTAATTCTTAAGACTATTAAGTAAATATTTTATATACTATTTAATAAAATAGCTCTTTCTATTCTATTACTACTTTAATTAATACTGAAGCTATTAATATAGGTTATATTAATAGACCTCTAGCTTATATTTAGAAATTTTATTTTTTATCTCTTCTAAATGTCTTTTATCCTCCTGGTTTTAATAGTAAATATTTTAAAGAGAATTATATTTTATACACTATTAGCATAACCCTTTATTATTTAAATTATATTAAAGATATTCGTCTCTTTAAGATAGCTACTAGAAATCATGAACTAATTCTTAGCTAACTATAAATAAAGAAGTATAAAGTTAATTTTAACTATAACTTATAAAAATTACTTTTTAATGCTCTATATTACTAGGCTTACTATTTATACTTATCTTAATTTCTAATTTACTTAAAAGAATATACTATCTACTTAAGGGACTTTCTGGTGAACTCTTTATTAAAAGACTTTTATTTTAATACTATCTATATACAGCGTACTTAAACCTGTTCTCTAAAGTTATTATTAACTACTTAATTCTAATATAACTATTAGTTAACTAAAATAAATTGCTAGTTATAAAAATTAGATACCTATTTAAAGACTCTTTTAATAAACTGTTTTTTAGAGGATTTCTATTTAGAATCTAAACTTATACCTAAACACGCACCTAAATCTGATACTAAATTAAATAAAAATCTTATAAGAAAGTTTTTCTCTTAAGACTTTAAAAACTTTTTAGTAAAGGCTTTACTAAAAAAGTCTTATAAGAAACCTAAATTAAGTATAAATATTTACCTAATTAGGGCAGTCCCCTTTATATAAATAGCCTAGAAATATAAATATAAAATCTTTACTGTTTTAATAGCTAATATTAATAAGGCTTTAGTTTTAAAATCTATATAAATTTAGCTACTAAGGTTCTAGAGAATTACTATAATATGCTTAGAATATTTTTATATAAAAAAGCTAATAGACTATCTAGATATTATTTATATAATTATAAATTTATTTTTAAAGAAGGAAAGCAACCTGGATTTAGACTTCTCTACAAAATATCTTAAAATAAATTAAAAGTTTTTAGGAAGTATTTTAATGATTATTTTATTAAAGAATTTATTAGAATAAGCATGTCTTTTATAGCTATACTAGTTATTTTTATAAAGAAACCTAATAAAGGTTTTTAATTCTATATAGACTACTAAGCCCTAAATACTATCACTATTAAAAACTACTATTTTATTCTATTAATTTAAGAAACTTTATTTTATTTTAGTAAGGTAAAGTATTTTATAAAATTAAATATCATCTCAGCCTTTAACTGCCTTTATATAGTGGAAGAAGATAAATAGTTAACTACTTTTTAGACTTAATATAGCCTATTTAAATATCTTATTATGCCCTTTAGACTAGCTAATATATTAAGTATATTCTAACACTATATAAATAATACTCTTTAATTATTCCTTAATATATTCTATATAGCTTATTTTAATGATATTCTAATCTATAGTAACTTTCTACGCGAATATAGATAATATATAAGATAAATTCTAAAAGCTCTAAAGGAAGCTAGCCTCTAACTTAATATTAATAAATATAAGTTCTATTAAGAATAAGTTACCTATTTTAGGTATATGATTTTAATAAAAGGAATTAGCATAAATCTAAATAAGATAAAGAATATTCTTAACTAGGAATCCTCTAGAAACGTAAAAAACGTAAGAGTATTTCTAAAGTTTATTAATTTCTACTAATAATTTATTAATAACTTCTTTTATATTATGTTTCTATTTATAACTCTAACTAAAAAGAATGCCTAATTTGAATTTAATGACGCCTATTAGATAGTATTTAAATTCTTAAAATATATATTTATAACTACTCTAATTTTCTAATACTTTAATTTAGAGTTACTAATTATTATGGAAGCTGATTTTTTAGACTACGTAACTACTAAAGTACTTTTCTAGAAAAATAAACTAAATAAACTAAAATTTATTACTTACTTCTTAAAGAAGTTAAGCCCTGCTAAAGGTAACTATAAAATCTATAATAAAAAGCTATTAGCTATTATATACTATTTTAAATAATAAAAACCTAAGCTAAAAGGTACTACCTTTCCAATCTAAGTATTAAATAACTATAAGAATTTATAGTATTTTATTATTATAAAACAGCTAAGCTACTGACAGGCCTGTTAAGTTAAATATTTATTTTAATTTAACTTTATAATCACGTACTAACCTGGTAGGTAGGATGAGAAACTGGATATTTTTACTTATTATATATAAAATACTCTAGCTTAAGAAGAAGTTTATAAAGCCTAATAATAAATATTTCTCCGCTCTAAACTATTTAATAAGATACTAGAATTAAACTTAACTAAAATAAATAGGTCTATTTAATAGATTATTAATAATAAGTACTTTAATAATAAGTTTATTTAGAAAATTTTATTACTAAAATAAAATAAAATCTAACGCTTTAAGAAGCTTTTTTTAAGTAAATATAAAAACTAAAAAAGTTAGTTATACTACCGCAGCTAATTAATAATACTGAATAATAATAAATTTAAAATTAAGATTCTTTAAATTATATATAATTCCCCTGTTAGTGGCCACCTTAGTTATAGAAAAACTCTTAAAATCCTATAATATAAATACTATTAGTTTTAGATATTTAAGATAATATGCTGATATATTTTCTATTACTATACTTATTAAAGATTTAAGGCCTTTTATAAGAAGTATTATAGTCTCTTAAAGCCTCTACCTATTTCTAAGAGAAGGTAAAAGGATATTTCCATAGACTTTATTACTAATCTCCTAAAATCTAAAAACTATATTAATATTATAATTATAGTAAACTGTCTTATAAAATACTAATATCTAATTTCTTATATTAATATAACTGTTATAGATATAGCCTATTTTTTTTATTAGTACATATAAATAGACTATAGCCTCCTAGAAACAATTATATTAGACTAAGGAATATAATTTATTTCTATTTTTTATAATAAACTCTATAAATAACTATGAATTAAATTCTGACTATTTTCTATATACTATCTAGAAACTAATAGCTAAACAGAAAGAGCTAATAGCGTAATAAAATAAATTCTATATATATACATAAACTATTAATAAAATAACTAAATAAACTAGCTCCTTTTAGTATAGTTTAAAGCTAATAATACTATATTTAAATTTATAAAAGTTTTATTATTTCTAGCTAATATAAACTAACACTCTTAAATAGGTTTTAAATTTTTTTATAAGAACTTAAAAACAGCCTTACTAGGCATTATAAGCCTTAGAAGCTAACTATATAATAGAAAAAATAATTAATATTTAATAGCTAGTCTGAAAAGAGATAATCTGAGTCTAGACTCTTTAAAAAAAAAATATAAATTAGAAACGATTATCCGTATCTAACTACTAGATAGAAAATATAGTCTAGCTTAATATATAAAATATTAAAATTAAATAATTATTTAAAAAGCTAGATTTAAAGGCCTTAGGGAAATACTATATCTTTTAAGTAGTTTTTTTATATATATACTAACTTAAACTTCCTAAATCTTTGAGTATATATTTAGTCTTTTATATATCTTTACTTTAGCTAGCTATATCTGAATTTGAATATCTTTTAAATTAATAAAATCTACTATTAGAATCTATTAAAATTAATAATGATACTAAATACTATATTAAATAAATTAAAAAGCTATGCTTTAATTACAGACGGAAATACTATAAATATTTTATTAAATAAACTAAGTATAATAACCTAATATAGTAACTTATAAATAATCTTTAAGATATAACTATTATAAAAAAATTCTACTTTTAGAATCTAAATTAATTTACTATTTAAGATTTAACATAAACACCTATCACAGGAGCTTAGATTTAAAAGAGAGATATTATTATAATAACTATTTATAATATCTTATAAGAGTCTTCTAAGGAAGCCTTTTTTATAAGCTTTTTTATTATATTATATATTTATATATTAGCTTTACATTAGCGCACGAGCTCTTGCCTAAATATTTTATTTATAATCTATTTTATTTCTTCCTTTTTTCACGCAACGTTTTAAATTATTACTTGGTATTATATATAGTAATTAATTAATATTTTTTTTAAGTTCTTAACTTTCTGTACATAGTACTCTTATAATAGCTAGTTTATACTTATTAGGTTTTTTTATTACTTAGTTAATAGTTTATTAGCTATTTTTTAAATAGCATTAAGTAGAAAGGTAAATTCTCTTAAATCTAGCTTAAATATATACTATTTTATTACCTTCTCTTTAGTTACTATTAAATTTATTAAATTAGGCTTAATATTACATTATAAGGTAATTCTAGCATGTTGTGTTTATAGGCTTAAGAAGAAAATATTAAATATATATATAGTAAATTAGAAACTAAATATTTAGCCTATTTTAAGAATATAAATAGCAAGCTATATTTAAGCTTTTTTAGAAATTAATTATAAATTAGTAGGTAGAGACATTATAGTATTAAATATTTAAATATTTTAATATATAGTCTTAATAAACTAATTAGCTTACTTATTTAACTAACTTACTTATAAAATACATTAATAAAACAATTTTTTTTAAAAAAAAATTCTTTTAGTTTTAATTTATCTTTTTATTAAATATTATTGTTTTTAGTATTCTTACTAACTAATTTTATATGTAATTTAAAAGCTTTTTTGTTTTAAATAGTATATTTAATGTATAGAATTTTTTAGTTAACTTTAATCTATTTAGTAACTTGTGTTTCTTACTTTTTATATTAAGCTATAATACTAAAATACTAAAGCTAACATAAATGTTAGAGGACTTCGCTACGCTCAGCAACAAGTAGTGTAAGAAAAGCTACGTGAAAAGAGTAGTCATAGAGAAGTAGCGGGAGATGAGCAGCGTGAGAGAAGTAGTGTCAGAGAAGCAGTGTCAGAGAAGCAGCGGGAGAGAAGCAGTGGGAGAGAAGCAGTGGGAGAGAAGCAGCGGGAGAGAAGCAGCGGGAGAGAAGCAGCGGGAGAGAAGCAGCGAGAGAGAAGTAGCGTAAGAGAAGCAGCGGGAGAGAGGTAGCGTAAGAGAAGCAGCGGGAGAGAGGTAGCGTAAGAGGAGCAGCGTGAGAGAGGTAGCGTAAGAGGAGCAGCGTCAGAGAGAAGAGCAGCGTCAGAGAGAAGAGCAGCGTCAGAGAGAAGAGCAGCGTCAG
>ML994625.1:427839-518623 GCA_010093925.1 Zopfia rhizophila CBS 207.26
GAGGGGGAACTATATGTAATTTAAATTAAGTTTAACGCGAGGGGCGTCCCCTTTCCCCCCAAGTTCCTCCAGAGGGGGAACTATCGGTTTAGATTAAGCTACATTCTCGGTTAAGATTAAGCTACATCCTCGGTTAAGATTAAGCTACATCCTCGGTTAAGATTAAGCTACATCCTCGGTTAAAATTAAGCTACATCCTCGGTTAAGATTAAGTTATGTCTTCGGTTAAGTCTAAGTTTCATCCTCGGTTAAATCTAAGCTATCAGCGAAGAGATTGCATTGAAGACAGTGCGACGAAGAGAAAACTACGACGAAGAGAAAACTATGGCGAAGAGAAAACTACGACGAAGAGAAAAGTACGGCGAAGAGAAAACTACGGCACCCCCTTGGACCCCCTTTTCCCCCACAGGAAGCGTGATTTGAATTCAATGTATAGCTCTAGGGGCAGCTTGGTACAGAACTTTAAAAGGCAGCTTAGTGGCAGCATCTTTAGGGTTCCTACACTAGCTGCAAGGAGGAGGCAGATTCATTTAGTAAAGTATAGTAAGTATACTGGTAAACTATGTATTGCATAAGAGAAGTTGCGTAAGAGGTATTAGTCGCATGAGAAAGTTTTGATGTTTATCGCTTAGAGCTTAATCCCGTGACATAACCTTTTTTTGCCCAATAAGAACGCGAAAAACCTCGGTGCTACCTCGGCGCAGTTTCTAACCAAAACCCCCCCCAATTTGAATAGAAGAAGCTTCGCTACGCTCAGCAATAAAATTTATTATAAGCTTTTTATAGCTATAAAATCGTAACTACATAAATAATGTAACATAACTAAGCCAATTGATTATGATTATGATTGTGTTAGTTATTAGATAATCATAACTTGGGTAACTAACTAACTGATTACGTACATGCCTGGGCACCGGCCTCACTAGCTCCACATCCAACGTCGTGTACACACTTGCAAAGCTTTCGGATCAACGTTTTCACAATATCTCCTCTACCATATAGTCCTAGACAAGTGCCTAATGTTCTCTCATTTCTTGAACCATCCTGTCAACCCCTTTCCTTGATTCTTTCGCCGTTCCCTTTCTTCCTTCTCTTTCCTCTCCTTGTCCCTCAGCAGAATCGTATGAAGCATATCTCTATCCCTCTTCTCTAATTCTTCTCTATTCATCAATCCTTTCCCACCATCTGGCGTTTCATCCTTCTCCTCTTGCACCTGCCCCTGTACGACCCTCAAGACCTTCGTCAAACGAGTGATCTTGCTCATGAGCCACTCCCGATGAGCCAGCCCATTCGCCCAGTGCAACGGTAAATTCGCGTAACCCAACCACGCGCCCAAAAGAGCGCCTGCAGCCGCCCCATTCGTATCCGCATCACCGCCCTCCATGATCAAGTCTGTCATCAGATCTTCAAACAAGTTCTTGGGGGGAACTGTGCTCGCTTTCGTAGCCCGGATGCCGAGTCGCAGTGTCAGAACAGCTGATCCAAGGCACTTATACACATACCCCATCTCTTTCGTATTGTCGAGCTTGAGCTCCTCCATTTCCTTTGCATAAACGTGGCGCTCGAATTCCCGGCGCTCAAGGTATCGTGTGACTTCCCATTCCGTCATTTCGGGGTCAAGGCCTGGATTCATGAGTTCGGGCTGGGCGGAGACCCAGTCATATGCACGCTCGATCGCTTTGTCGACATGTTCCTCTGAGCGGATCCCACCGCGGAGAATGCCTCGAATGAGACCGACGGAAATACAACATGCAACGACACAGCGGGGATCGACATGCGTAGTTCTTCCCACCTCAGCAGCGATTTTGAGAGCCTCTTCTTCACTTAGACCAATACACATCACTCCAATAGGGTGCGTTCGCATCAAACTTCCATTAGGAGCGACATGGCGATTCGTTTTGATCCATCGCTGGGTCGCCGTACCCGCTGGATCATCCAAATATTTACTATTGTTGACGACGGAGCCGACGAGCGCGCCGATTCCGCATGGAGGCCTACCTAAGGCTAGCAGACCTTGCTCGATCCAGATTTGGAGGCGCTTTGCGAAGTCTTGGGGAAGCTTGGCGATAGAGTCAGAGGAAGATTGGTTGTGGAGGTAGGAAAGCAGGATTAGTAGGGCTTGATCTGTGTCATCGGTCCAGGCGCATGGTTCAAAGCGATCTAAAGAAATATCAGTAATTTAGCAACGACTTGGATGGGTGGGAATATACTACGACCACTCAAGAGCGATTAGAATGATCACGTGATTGAAACAGAAATGAGATCTGGTGTTGAAATACCGACATGGAGAGCCAACGAAAGAATATATTTAAAGGTACTTACTTCGATGACTATCTGGATACCACTCAGTAACAGGTTCTACAAGGCTGAACTTTCTCTCCTTGTAGATCGTCTCACAAGCATGTTTCGGCAGAAACTCGGTGTATAGGCCTATTGTGTCACCCAGTGCGGAGCCAATGATGCATCCGTACATTTTGTCCAGTACTGTTTGCCTCACGAAAGTATGGAAGCTCAAAAACTCCATGTCCGACTTTGTGGTCACTGGGGGTGGTGGAGGATTGGCAAGAGGGTCCAAGGTTGTTGGATGCTCGCCGTGGACGAAATCCGCCATAGCTCAATGTCAATACAAGGCCAATAAGGTGTAGAAGATGGGCTTATGTTATTTGCATATATGTCCTTGTTGTTATGTGAAGTGGAAGCCTGAAGGCTGAAGGTTTGAGTTTGGAGCCTTGGCGGCTGAAGCCGTGGTGGCTGAGTATCCTTAAGGTGTCTCATCTCAGCGAGAAACTTTGGGGAAGCATTTTCAACGGTGGAGTCCTGACTTCAAATCTGGGTGATCACGTACGGCCATACATGATGAAAAGATGAAGTCGTCGAAACCTTTGAGGGGGTAAGTAGACGTGCTAGGCCGAATGTAAGAATAACTACATTAGTCAGCGAACCCACTACCTCCAGCGTCCCTCGCATCTTTTCGCCCTTCCCTCCAAACTTCATCATTCATTTTCAACTCTAGACTTTCGGTTCACCACAAACATTGAAGCCTAGAAACCCAAAAGACCCGGACCCAGGGATAGCGGGAAGGATCTCGCTTAGCCCTTGCATTCACTCAACGTGTCGTCTCATTTCCAACCACGGATGAAGCGTTCTCCGCACATAATCGTACTGGTAGGCATCAAGTGGTGAGTAATACTATCTCTCATCGGGCGCGGTTCGTCTTCTGAGAAGTTTCGCTGACTACCATACGCATGCCTGAAACGAAATAGACACGGGATCCAGACTCAACCGTACAATTCTCTGTATGCATCTCAATTAATCATACAACCGCACGGAACTTAACGACAGTAATGATCAGCGCTCATGTATTGTTGTCTATTCAACAAACCACCACCCTGAAATATGTACGAGAAAGAACTAAATGAAGTCCCCCACTTATATACGCACACCCGCGACCGTACGCGATTAAGGATATCTCCTTTTCTTGGACCCCGCTATTTATTATGGCCGTTTCTCAGCACATAGATTTTTGTTGTTCAGGTGCGAAGTTCTTGAGTTAAATAATTGACTGGTGCTCCGTACATTCATGGCCAGGATACTAATTTAGCACTATGCAAATCAGCCGTCAACCCTTTCTATAAATATAGGAATACAGTAAGGATTGGAAAATGGATGAAAATATTTACGGCCAAAGTCGGCGACGGGCATCCACCTTGCGCTCGGTAGTAGCATCCCATCGCGGCGGCATACATGAACTCGCATTTCTATATCGATCTGTCAGCTCAGCTCTTCCGTGATGAGACAACTTCTTCTGTGGCAATCACAATCTATCTCAGCGTTTCTACTCTTGTTTGTGCTTTTTCTCTTGACTCTGTCCGACCTTCGCCAAACTCATTCTCCAGCTGCCCGCAGGATCTCTAGAAAAGTCCACTCACCTCTGCAGTCGACAAGAGATCATTTGGCACAATCGGTTTTGGGCACTCGCACGCCAGCTTGAACGTAGGTGTTGGCTCCTTATGCGGGTTATGACGTCCAGACCTCGTGGCATTCACTGGGTGGGTACCGTTAGTACCATTCGGTGCGAGGGCGGCTCCAGTAGTTTGCGCAGGGACAGCGGTAGGTTCTGCCCATGGGAACGGTGAGGCGGTAGCTATGGCCCCGAAGGCGAGAGTAATGAATGGGACCTTCATCGTGAGTGATACTTGTCAGAGGTCGACTTGGACGTCAAGAGAGGAGAAGATATAAACGTTGGATATAGGACTGGCGTTGACGGTCGCTGCAAAACTTTTTGAAGATCAACAAAACACGATCGTCGCACAAAAGAACCAAGATCAAAACCAAGAAGATCACAATACAAGCCTCCTCGGCTTTAAAAGGTATGTATAACCCCAACATGCCAACCTGGTCCTGGCCGAATCACCAAGCAATTCATTCAGCCTCCATGCTCTCCCCACATTTCACCCGACACGCACCACAAACTCTGAACGTGGATTTACCGCGCGTCCTCATATGAGCATATAAAATTCCCATATGGTGTTGGTGAGACCCTGTGCGGCTAGCATATCCGGATAAAAGCGTTATACCCAAATGATACCCTCTTGGCTATACGTATGGTGTTGATTGGTGTATTGGTCGCTTAACAGGTGGAAGGCTAACGTTCTCTGGAAAAGCATTCCTGTAGAGGCTATAAATCCGCGACGTCCGTTATGAAGAAGAATTACGAACGACGCAAACCCGTCTCGGGCACCATGGAATGACTTTTAAAGATCCGGGCGCACCAATGTCGAGTTGTTAAGGCTCAGAGCAGCTCTGCGTAACGCAACATGATTCGTTATTGCCGCTCCGTAGGTCCGTTCGTTAGAAGTGAATGGGCAGAGATCTGATCGGCCTTTTTAGTACCGAAATATTCTATTTTGGGCTCGCTTGGGTGGTGAAGAGGGGAGAGAAGTGCCGAGGATAGTATTCAGTATATTGTGAAGTAGTGAACGTAACGCCGACCTCGCTGGTTTATCTCACAGCTGATGAGGTTGCAGAATACGATATGAACATAGCATGATCGCTGCCCTTGCATTGCCGTGGAGGAATGCTGACCTTGGACTGGAGCTTAAGGCACACAGGCCCAACTATACAGACGAAAACCATGCTTTCGAGCCCAACTAGAACGATCAACGCTGATCGCATACACTCATGGGCTACCGAGACTTAGCCCATTGTGTGAGTACATGGATGTGGAAGACAGTTGATGAGTGGAGGAGTATTTGAACGAACATAACTGCCGTTTGTTGATCTCCCGCTCGGAGGATTGAAGTTTGGTTAACAGCTGGTCCAAGTCTAGCATGAAAAAAAAAAAGGTCTTATTATCAGACGTCATTGATCATGACCGATTGATGAAGTTCCTATGAGTACTTATTCCAAGGAAAATTGGGAGATATGAATCGTTCGATACCGAACCTCGTTCGGCGTCCCGCGCTGGGAGGTATGTGCGTGAAGATGAAGTCTGCAAAGTCACTCAGTGAAAGGTTGCGATACCCACATCTGGAACGCGATCAACACACCCTGTGTGTAAAGAGCCCATCAAATTTGCGAAGTTATGCACCGCATCTCTGGAAAGCAACCTGGTATAAAGAAGAACAATGGCGTCTTTGGACTTTCACCTGACTGTGAACCTCTCAAATTTCGGTTGGGTGACATCACTGATCCAAAACATACTGGACCAGCAACAGTACAAAAGTGGGTTATTTGAAAGTCCAGTGTACCGCCCCCTTCAGGCAGTGCATTCGCTCAACCTTCCAGTCTAATGTCGATTAGTGATATATTGAAAAAAAGCTGCAAACGGAAAAGAGGAAATCGGAGATCTTCAATTCTAAAGCTTGATCACAGGCTTGTTCATTTAAGCCATGACGATCGCTATTTCCTCAGAGCAGTGAAGTATTAGGTTTGAATCAAAGGCTATGTCTACGATGACTTGGTACCGAGCGGAAACCCGGTCGGCGATCGGCGGACCTTTGGAGAGCCCTTGGTGAAAAGAGCCTTGATGCTTGTTGAGAAGCGGATCAGTGCCGCAGGGCAGTTCATTGCTCGTTGAAGGTGGCCTGATGTGGAGAGGGTTGAGTGGACGCGGTGATGCTAATTCTTTGCCAACTGCATCATACGGCCCGTTCCCGGGTTTGCCATCTACCTGGAAGGTGGCGAGAAATTACCACCAAATACGAGCTCCCCATATCGAACTCCTATAGTAGTACTAAGTATTCATTCAAAGCTTCATGGCCCAACTTCAAAGTACATACAGGGGAGAACTCCATCCTCCCAAGCCATCGTATGTTCACAGTCTTCCTACGATCCAAACTTTACTCTGACACTAAGAACATTTACACATCCTCGTAGGGCATGGCATTATCCAATGCCCATTGCCTAACCTGCTCGAAGTTCCTGCACACATGATGAGACTCATAATCCGGCCAAGGACCTTCACGTCCCGGCATCTCATGGAACGTGAAGACATTCACATCAGCAAAGCACATGAGATTCATTCTCAGGATCTCGATGCAGTGGTCTGTGGGAAAAGGCAGTTAGGAGCTCATTAATACGCCGCAGAAGGAAGAGAGAAGACAGGAAGGAAATGAATAGAGAGCGGCATACCAAGATGTCCTCTCACCCTCTCAGGCTTATCATTTGTATCGGACCACCATAGCTTGGTATAGTACTCCGGATACGTCGCCATTCGTAACAGATTCAGGCAATGCAGTTGATGGAACACTTCCAGGCCGACCCGGTACCCTTTCTCTCCAGTCTTTGGATCTGTTACCTTTAAAGAATCCAGCGGCTTTTGGAGTTTCTTGATGCCTTCATCAGTAACCATTTGGTCGGGAACTGGAGCGCCAGTTAGCTATGAGGATAGAGAAGGGGAAGGTAGAGAGACGCTTACGGTAAGTGATATCCATCCAAGCATTCTCAACGTCGTCCGTGATGCCCACGTATTTCGATGAGTTGAGGGGTTTGGGCATCTCGAATTTGACGTGCTCGTACTCTACCACGTGCATCGCAGGCGCTATCCCCTATCAGGTAATTGACCCTAAGTTAGAAATCATATGAAATACTCACAGTATATTCCAAACTGGTCCATTAACTTTGCGGCGGAGTGCGACGACGTCGAGCGCTGTGAGAAGACTGCGCAGACTAATATCATCGCCGACAGTGTGAATAGGAAGAGGTTGAAGAGCGTTAGCCACAGCATGCCTCTCTTAGTGCTCGATTCTTTGACATAGTGGCTGTTGAGGAAGGCGGTTTGTTCGCAGTCTTCTGACGAATTGGAATCATCTGTGTCGAGACATGCGGGCTGACATTTTGAGTCCATTGCGGAAGGCGGTGGAATCAAGAAGGATATACAAGTGGTCAAATAATGTACCCAAGAAGAGAATGAGACCTGGAAGATCGACTCGACCAGCGACAGGGGAAGAGAGGAGAAGATGGAGGTGCGCTCAACACTTGAAGCCCAATCGTGGAGCTGAGCAGACTGATGGCCTAGAATAAGGTGCCTTGGTAAGAAGACGACTTAAAGCTTAGACCATACGTCTCAGGCAACACAATGCCTTGCATATACAGCAAGCTATTCCATGATGCTTATAGCATAGTCCAACAGTATCAGGCTGCAGAGGAGGGCCGCGTTGGTCGTAATGAGGGAGGAGTGGCTGCGCATTTCAACATCGTTAAGCAATTTGAGCGATCCGTACTCACTAAACACCCCTCCAACGGCAACGTTAACCGCTATCGAGGTGTTTGCCACAATCCCAGCGGGAAAGTGGACGGTCGTGGTTGGTTCGCGGGGACGTTTTGGTTTGGACTTTGGTTTTAGGCGATGTCTTGGAACTGGATTGCTTCACCACTGTTTTATCTTGGCGATCTAACGGACAGGGGTTAGACACTGAGATGTGACACTCTGGTGGTGCATGTTTTACAGTCTCTACCTTCTCTCAACGTCAAAAACTACGCGTTCGTGTGGAATCCCCTCGGTCCGTGGCAGGGCGGCATTTTCGAGACCGTGGCGCAGCCTATACCGGACAGCTGCGACAACGAAGCATTGTTTCACTATGTTTTGCGCCTTCCCAGGAAAGAATCGAGATGCCAGCGAGCGAAAACCTGCCATTGGTGGGCCCGAATCCGGAGCTGGGAATCATAGTGTATACTTTGTAGCCTCATCCGCTTTAACCGTCCGAGGGCGCACACTCACCCAATCCAGTCTACTTGCGGACGTCATGTATTTGCACCTCGATACATTGTATGTTCCCCCTCGGAACACGAGACAGCATCTGTGCTAGACTCAAGTGCCGTAGTACTGTCATGTGGGTATCTTCATAGCCTCTGCGTCGTGCTCGTCAATGCGAAAGCGAATCATCTACGGACCAATGGTCATGCCTGCTAAACGAATTGTATCTCCTGATATAAAGGTCAGACTCACGCGCCTTCATACCCAAGATTACAGTGCGTGGGTCGTTCTCAGTTCTTTTCTTTCAGCTTAATCCTTCGCATCCTAGTCGGTGGCCGGACCATCTTTTCCATTCGTTGTATATTTTTAATCTCGTATCACCTTTTCATACATACATCATGAGGTTCGCTGGCATTCTTCCCCTGCTAGCCCTCGGCGCTTCGGCCGCTGCCTACGTCGTCCAGGACAGACCATTTGACGCCGTCGAGGCTCGCGAGCCAGTAAGTTCAACTCTACCTTATTCTACTCATGTCGTAAACTGATATCTCGTTTAGGGAAGTGGTTCCTTGCTTGCCTCTTCGGCCATGAACACTCTTCGCCTTCGCGAAGCCGCTCCAGTTCCACACCACAAGGGCAAGGGCAAGGGCAAGGGCAAAGGACTCTTCAATAAACGTGATCCGGAGCCCATCGCTCTGCCAGAGCCCATCCCAGAGCCAGAGCCTGTTCCCGAGCCTCACCATAAGGGGAAGGGAGGCAAGGGAAAGGGACTTGGAGCACTCTTCGGGCGCGATCCGATGCCCCATCACAAGGGCAAGGGAAAGGGTGGGAAGGGAAAGGGACTCGGACAACTGTTCAACAAGCGTGAGCCAGAGCCGGTCGCCGTGCCAGAACCTATCGCTAAACCGGAGCCCGTCCCGGAGCCTCACCACAAGGGGAAGGGTGGAAAGGGCGGGAATGGAGGCAAAGGAAAGGGACTTGGAGCACTATTCGGCAAGCGTGAGCCAATGCCTCAGGGCAAGGGCGGCAAGGGAAAGTGAAAGGGTCTCTTCAACAAGGTTTAGACTGAGATTTGGAAGGGTATAGATGAGATTGGGACGTGGAGACGACGGGGAATTGAATGAAGAACTGAATCCAGAATATCCCTTACGGTGTGTATTAATTCCTCTTGGTTTGGCATGCTATGTGTCAAGAGGTCGCACTTAATGGGTTGTACAAATAAGCGAATTAGCGAATGACATGAACGGCTGAGGTCAAGCAACGTGCATATCGTAGTTCGGTGAAGAGGGCCCAGGCAATACGAAACATTCAGTACTACATTGTTTACCATCGCGAATGCGAGATCAGTTTTTGTAATTCATGTCTCGGGTCGAACTCCCCGCGTTCGAGCAGTGTTTCTAAACTATGTAGACAAGCGCTTGTCGGAGGTTCGTTGTCAAAGAACGTGGCAATAGGCGATGACCGATATCGGGAGGTTGGCGTATCCAGATACCTGTCTGGCCTTGCCGTATTGATGTTTGTAGACATGATTGTGTTGGGATGGAGAATGGTGTCGAAGGGATGAAGTTTGAAGTGAGGTTGAAGCGCTGAAATCATGGCCGTTTCAGAAGAGTGTTAACTACATTGAGATTTAGCGTGAAGATGGTCTTCCAAATGCGGTGCCTCTTAGGCTCCGTATTGGGAATCGAGCCTCTAGGATCCTTGTCTGCAGATCTTCGAAACTTGGGCGTTTACATCTTGATAAAACAGTAGATAATCGCTCTCATTGGAAAAAGAAAAAAAAATAAAAAAATAAAAAAATTAATTTAAATAAATAAAAAATAAATAAATTCGACTCATGTTTATCGCTACCCATTGGATCCTTCAATCTGTCATCTCTCCTTGACTTTTATCACAACTGGCTTCTCACGGCTGCGAATTCTCCGTCAGCAACCCTCCCGCATAGTTGTTTCAGGGTCTGCGCTGCCCATTCGAAATCCTCGATCTCCAAGTAGACTTGTGCACTCAGCCTCACCCACCAAGCATCCCCATAAAACATGAACGCCATGAACGTGCCAAAGCCATCAATCACCGCTCTGCTCATCCAATCCCTCACAACGGTTCCTACACTGTCTTGATCAATACCTGCTTTTAAGGCAATGGACTGTATCTCATCCAGAGACAGGGGAAGCTTGACATTTGACAAACAGCAATTCGTCAGTGTGCCAGTGGAGTTCTCGAGGACCTCTGTGCCGAGAATTTCGGCAGCACGCTTTGCAGCGTCCTTAGCCAGCTGATGGCAGTATGATTGAATGGTTTCTTCTCCGCCAATACTTTCCCTAAACTTGATAGCTTCAGGAATGCAGAGGTATGGAGCATTATCAATTGTACCCACGAACTCAAAGTTTATTACATAAGCCGATTTTGTACTTGCTGGAAGCGGGTTGTGATACTTGACGCCTGGTTTGGGAAATGGCGTGAAGCCATGGGAGGTTGGGAGTGTCGAGCGGAGCAGATGCTGATTGCGAAGGGGAACGTAGAAGATGGCGCAGCCACGCGGAACGAATAGCCATCTATCAGTATTAATGCCATGTCCCAAACCAAAACTACTACGCCTCAATGCCCTCAGAGGGAAGCGAAAAAAGGGGGTTGGACTCACTTGTGACAATTGCTCACCAAAAAATCAGGATCCAACCTCTCCAACTCCAAATTTACATGACCTGCCCCATGCGCCGCATCTACACAGCTGAGGACTCCCAGCTCCCGGCACGCTTCCGTTAGACGCTCGAACGGTACTCGGACCCCTGGCATGCTGACTACAGTGTCGAAAATTGCAACTTTAACATTGCATCCTTTCTCCTTCTCTTCGTGAACTTTGCGCTTGAATTCCTCTACAAGCCAGTCATCTTCAACAGGGTATGTATACTGGATCTTGACTGCTTCGGCGGGAGTTGTTTCTGTAATGTACGTTACAGTTTTCTCACATGCACCGTAGATGGTTGCAAAGTAGATGATCTTTTCCCTTGGCTTGAATATGAGGTTGCGGAGAACTGTGTTGATGCCCGTGGTAGCATTGGGGACGAATACGAGGGTCTCAACTGGGGCTTTGAGAACCTTTGACATTGCCGCCCGGGATTCATCTATCAGCTTGGGATACGTGTAGCGGATGAAATCATCGGGGCGAGCTTCGGCCTGGTCCTGGAACTTCCGCATGGCGGTCTGGACAACGCGAGGGTATGTGCCGAAAGAGCCTGGCGACGTTAAAATAAAAGCTTACGATCAAAGAAGAGGTGGATAATAAGGTCATATATGAGAATTGTTTGCTGGCCATGCAATATCTTTTGGATGTTTATCTGAATTCAGACGTATGAATATGAGACGATTCAGTAATAGAAGTGGTGCTGTAAGACGAAATCTCATGATATAGCAGAGAAGCATTGATTGAAGCGGTCTCACCATGATTGAGATTTAAATACTTCTCATCGAACAAAAACTCCTTCCTTAATTCCTTTCCAAACTTCAACTTGCCCCCATATGCTCTATCAGCGTTCCCCAGCACCGCGAGCGATTTTGATGTCATGACTCCACCAAATTTCTCGAAGCAATGTTTGAAATTGACAGGAACAATTCTCGGTGGAGGACCTATGAAGGTCCCTATATATGTAGTCAGAAATGAGTCAATTGCGGAGAAAATGCGACATCGGAAAGCCTTGCATACGGTATCTATCAAAGGGCGTGTTGAATTGGCCAATCAAAACGCAGCGGGCGTAAGCGGCTAGAAGCGGCAGGCATGGACCTTCCAGCTGTTTCAGGATGTGTTCCTCCGCTGTTACTCATACTTCTCAAGAAACATAACGTTAATGTTCAGAGAATCTTGGTATTGATATCTACCTACTCTACGGACGTTAATCTCTCCTCCTTCCAACATTCAATTTAAAAAGGTCCATCGCCAGGATGAGAAAAGTCGAGGAGGTCCTTAGACAGCCCCTCGTAATTAGGATACAGTGAAACGAATTGTAAAATCGAAACCTTCATGCAAATCCATTTATCATCTAAAAGGAAAGAACAAATGCAGGGAAGTAACTACACAACTTTCATATGGTCCGCATTCCATTAGCCATTTCACGCTTCATCCGCCTCCTGTATTGCTCTCGGAACTGTATTCGGCCAACAGTACCAAGTCCGACGGCAGCGAAGAAGCCTGCTGTCCATACACAGGTGATTACAAGACCTGTTGGGAAGAATGCGAGGGTCGTACCGGGAAGTACGAATGGCGCAGCCTTGGCGGCGGCGGCGGAGGCTGAGGCCTTTGCGGAGGGGTCATTCGTGGTCGTGGCCTGTTGTGCGAAAACTCCATTTACGAATGAAGCCTCTTGGGAAGAAAGAGTCATGGTGACTTGTTCGCCGGACGGTGATGTTGCGGCGAGTTGGATCTCCGGCACAAGGAGTGGTTGCAGTGTAGCTCTGTTCCTGATTAGTCATACTCCACATCCCACTGATCTACACACTTACTGTGTCATAGCAGTGCCCATCAAGTTACTGTTGATCTTTCCGACATAGTTGAGAACCTTCAACTCTGTGGGCGGCGCTGGTGATGATCCAGAGTTCTGCCTCTCGACTAGTAGGCCGTCCACCTCTCTCGCGCGAAGTGGGGGCCATGTGATCTCGTCCCTCTTCATGAACGTTCCATTCATACTTTGCACCGTAGCGCCCCGGTAAGACAAAGTCATGCTTATATCAGCAGCAGTTATTCCCACCCAAGGGTTAATCGGGGCGGATACGTTGTACATTCGGAGTTCTGCCTGGAAGACGCCGGTCTGGTTGTCGAGGAAAGGAAGATTGTAGCACACTGCTATGCCTGAGGGGTTCGATGCTTGACCGTTGAGTGACATCAAGGCGTTTTGGCAGGCTTCTTGTGTTTGTGTCTCCCATTTTGCCAGATCTGCCTTCGCTGCATCGCCAGATTGTGGTGTTATCGAGATTTGGGGTGCTGGAGCAGCAGCATTGGGATCTTGCCGCCGGGTGAGTGTTGCTACCATGGAATCTGCATCGCGTAGAAGTCGATCCTCGAGGTCCTCGGTGCGTTGGAAGAGTGAGTTAACTTTTGCTGAAGCTTGTCCGGCGACGAGGAGCCCGCCCAGCAGGGCAGCCTGGAAGAACATGGCAAAGAGAAGGAGTATTAGGTATGTTCTGTTATATTAAAGATGTCTAAATGTAGGGAATGAAGGTCAACCGGGCTGCACAGCAGCGGTGAGAAATGAGGGTGACGAGAAGAGAAGAGATATTGAGAAAGAAACAAAGAGTGAGGGAAAGTCAACGACAACTCAGGAGAAGCCGGTCCTGCAGGGAAGTCATTAGCAGAAAACGTGGACGGCGAGGGTGCCCGGCGGATTAAGAAAAGTGGCTATGGCAATGGAACGAGGCAGAGGTTACGACGCCGCAGTCGTTCGACGTCCGAAGCGTCCGACAGTAGACTCAAGATGGCGTGACTTTGAGAGGCTGTCCAGACTGAAGGGGCAGCACCAAGCCCGCATGTCAGTGTTGAGACCCGTTATGAATGATGCTGAGACAATGTGGTAGATGAGCCGTCATGCGCCGAACTGCCCAGATTTGCCAGTCGATGCTAAGATTAAGCTTAGATGGGTAAATTGAGGACTAATTTCTTAGAAGAGAGTTAGATTCTAGCAAGCTTTCCACTAGAAGGGGTTATTTTGAGGGGTTGGGCACAGAGCAGGCATGAAGGTGGAGAGCTCCTTGATACAACTGAGGTTTGGTTGGTGTTGAGGCTCGACGGCCGAGACGCACAGCGCTTCATGATGGCCCGTGGTTCGGCAACGCAGCCAGTCAGTGGTTCGCATCCTATGCAAGTGCCGACAGCCTGTATCCTCATATCCAGCCAACAGGTTTCATCGCCCTTTCTTTTTGCCTCGTCTTGCTCTTGAGCCTCGTCGCAACACTCTCAATTCACTGGCCGCCTGAGTCGTAAAGAATAGATCCCGTGACCAAGATCCATAAGAACTCGAAAGATAGCTCGGCTCGCGTACCGAGACATCCAAAAGACCAGAGATCTGCTCTTGGATCCGGTTGCTGTGGGCGTAACGCTCGGAGCGAATGTTCCGCGCAGAAACGCTCGTTTACAGCGAACACCTCTAGCCTACTAAATGTCTGCACTTCTTTCTATGTTCGAGTCATGATGACCCAATGCGAGAGAACCAGGTCAGATTCGCAGAAATACTTTGTTCCTCGCGATGCGTGTGCTGCCCAGAAGTTACGGTGAATGAGATGCACGACACCTCTGCGTCCACACAATCCTGCGGTGCTCCAAACAAATGAACGTCGCAGTCCTTCATTCTTCCACTCCAATAGACGGGTGTGGAGTATTAAATGTAGGTACGCTCCCTCAATCCTGTCTGTCCTTCTCTTGCGCACAGCAAGCGGTCCTGCAGCACCTGGCCAACCCAACGTCTCCGCACAGCGAATAGACGCCCACCTCCAGACAAATCCTGCGCCTGTCCGGGACGGCGCGAGCAAGTATTTAAGACGATCTGGATGATCTGGCACCACAGGGTGCACTGCTGACCGCGGTAGGCTGCGAACAGCTGCACAGGACAGAACTTCGTGGAAGAGGCGAGTCACGGCCATCCACATGGCATGCGTCGCCCTAAACCCCAAGGGTGTGATCGTGCCCTATTCACACTCGCCCAACACCCACGACCTTACAGCATATATTGCAACCCTCTCACTAATGCGGTTCGAAATGCAGAAAAACTAATTGCCAGCACATCAAAAGGCTTCGTGCATGTTCTGGAGATAGCACGTCCTGCTCGCCTGGCCCTCGGGTTGGCAACAGTCCCACACCCAAATGTAGCCATATCCCCCTACGGACAGATACATCTATCATGGACTGATGCTCCTGGCAGCAACTTCCTTTCACTGTCATCTCCACGTTTTTCCCACCTTACGCTGATATGCTCGTTTTGCTTTTTCTGTGCTTTGTTTGGGTTCTCTCCACCCCAACAGCCAATAGCTTCACATTCTCGGTTTGCATTTTACCTTTAACGGCCTTGCATCATCTCCTTCGTTGCTCATTGATCCTTCTATTGTTCACCTGATAGACCATATTTTCAGTTTGCAGCAATGCAGCAGAGTTCGAACTCTTCCTGGCGACTGCCCATGACGCCGGCGTCGGATTTCCAGAAGCATCAGTACCAACTTCAGCACACAATGTCGATGCTGAACTTGCATGAAGAGCCAACACAATGGCACTTTAATCGAGGTCCCCCATCTCCCACAGCTTCTTCTGTTTCCTCCACCACAAGTAGAAGTGCGACTCCCACCACTTCGAACAATCCGTGGTCGAGCGTTATGGCGAGCCCAACATCTACCAACTCGTCGCCCAAAGAAAGCCCGAACCGTACCCCGCAGTATACGAGCCGGTCCGCCACGCCCGTTGCTCCCCAACCTCTGCGACCCATCCCAGGATTCAGCCCAATGAGCCCTCCACCACCTTCTGGAGAGGTCTTCAGAGGCCCCGAGTACCCGGGTTCGCCGATTTCGTCGAACTTCCCTGGTTCACCAAACCCATATCGGCAGCACGTCGTATCCCTGCCCCCTTTGGCTAATGGCTTTGTCACGCCTGCCTTAGTCACTCAATACCAACGGGTGTATCCCGAATTGATTAGGCGCCAGGGTTTGGAGCCTCAATCAGCCCGAAGAGCGTACCTGTGGGCTCTATCCAACCCCAGAACTTCCCTTCTTCTCGTCCTTTGCGATGATATGGCGTCATGGCCCAAAGCAGTAATTTTTGGTCTCTCGGATGAGAGCATGCCGTTCAGCGATGCTGACCTCCATGGAATCGTTGCAAATCCACGGAGGGTGATGGAAATGCAATGGCGAGTTACTGCTAAGGAGCTTCCCCAGAACGGGGCACATGTCGAGTTTAATGCTCGTGAGACAGTTCCCTTGCAACAAATCAGCATCATTAGGTCGTCCAGTACCCCAGAAAAGAGCGTTGACCGGGTTCGGTGGTTAGGGGAGACTGACGAGCGTATCCGTATCCGGAAACGCTTCATCATTACCCGGCCTACCCAAAAGGCCACACTCTTGAAACAAGTGCAGGAGTTCAAGCAATATGATCACAAGAACATCGCCAAACTGCTTTGCTCGTACTCCAGTACCCAACCTAACGTCCTCGGCATCGTCACTGCAGCGGCTCAATATACACTGGACGAATACCTATCCCTCCCTACTGGGGAGCCTAACCGCCCTAAGCTTCTCCTAGATTGGATGCACGATCTCGCACAAGCCCTTGACTATCTGCATTCGCAATCGATAACCCATCGCAGCATCCGACCGCGGAAAATACTCATTGACGGCTCCCGGATCTACCTTGCCCCGTTCGGCATCGGGCCCAGTAGTGACAACATGAATTCAACGTCGGTGACCCCTCAGCGACTAGATCAGCTCCACGCCTACTTCCAAGATCAGTCCTACATCTACGCCGCACCTGAGGTCATAATGCCTCGCGGGAAGAAGCCTGGAAGACCGGCAGATGTTTTCTCGCTGGGTTGTATCTTCCTTTCCATGATGACCGTCGCCCAGAATCAATCTCTGCCTAACTTTACACAATACCGGGCGGCGTCGTCTCACGATGCTTCGTTTCATACTAACCTTGAGCGTGTTGGGAGTTGGCGAGCTCGATTGTACGCCACTGCTACTTCTGGGACCAGAAGTGGTGCTGTAGTAACGGGAAGGAAGGAGCGGCAACTCAAGTCTGAGGCATGCCTGCTCGAATGCATCGAGAGGATGATCCGAGTGGATCCAGCAGAGAGGGTCAAAATGAGGAAGTTGGCAGCTTTCTTAGCAAAAGTTGGCGATGGAAAAGCAGTTGGGGGACGCAGAAGAAGCTTGGATAATGGATTTAGTGGACAAGTTGCGGCCAGTGTAGGAGTTGGCAATCACGGTGCAAATGGGGTGAGCACCAGCAATGGAACAAACAGCATCACCAACGTTGGAGACCGGAAACCCCAGTTGAGCGTGTTTGATGGTTATTTTCAGCAGCAACGGAGGTACGAGCACCCGGCTACCTGGGGAGCACAGTGAACTACGGCAATCGCATGTACAGGAAACATTGTATCTGCGTGACGATGATGAAACGAACGAAACACAACAAACGTAGGAGGCGATGAAACGAACATTGTTCGCAGACCGTCTCGGGACATACATTTCACGATTTGCATTTCATATTACAGATTTTTCTGGGTCGGCCCATCTGATACCCCTTCGCGCATCTCGTTCATCCACATTTTCAGCTCTCTGCAGCGTTTAGCACCGCATTTGGTTTCATGTTCATGTTCACGATGACGAAGCCACGACTGCATTTTCGGTTTTGTTCATGTATTTACACCAATGCACCATCACGTCTGAACTCATGGCACCCGGGGAAGATCAAGAGCACGCATCATCATTAGCACATTCACTTTGTACACACCTTTCCTTAATATTACATACTACACATTTTACTGGCGAACTGGAAGACTAGAGTCGTGAAAGGAGTACGTTAGCATTGCAAGTTGCGGTCTTAGTCATTGCTTGAATATGTCGGGTAATTTAGCTTCAGCAGCCCTCAATATAATATACACACCATCATCACTGAGATCGTTTTCATCTGTTACGTGCAGATACGCTTTATCACAATTATTATAGCGTAAAAAGATGATGTGCCATCATAAATACGACCTTACTTCTCTCTGGAACTTTCACTTGTCCCCGCACTTTGTTTAGTACTCGCCTTCGCCTTGGTCTCCCCATCTCACAATTCGCTCCGTCTACCAAATCACTACTTGTTTCTTCCTGTTGACTGTATGCTCCTCTTTAATACTTGGATCTGTTCACTTCATGTACTCATTTACTCCCCATTCACTCGTCGTTTCCATCTACTTCATTTATCTATCCTTATTCACTAGCCATCTCCACGTACCTCCATATTCTCTTCACCTTATATTAAGTACATACCCTTTTCTCTCACTTTGCATTAACATTAACATCTTTTTTTTTTCACTACACTTTTCTATTCTTCGCTCCACCATCTCATCTCACATTTACTCGCTATGCTATTTCTAACCAACTTTCATCCTCGCCATGTTCTGCTACAACTCTATGGATCCTACTATTCACCGATACTATCGTGATGTCTTTCGGCGTTCCTTTACTTCAAACTCATACCATATCTCGACTTAGACCGATTTACGGTCCACTGCACGTAGAATTCAGACAGTTTAAGACAAGAAAAAGTGCTGCTTTGTCACAAGTACTCTTACACACTGAACCAAAGTGCGTCCTATAATACTCTATGATACACGGCACTTCTGCGCTTAGATTCCAATGCAACCAAATGCATTCCACTACCTTTCTCCTAACCTCTGCTCTCGTCCAAATCCGATCGATTGAATACATATGATGAAAAGGAGATCCTCCTACGAACCTTCAGTGCCCGCGATTTTTAGCTTTCTTTATACAATGACCTCCCCGCAATCAACTACGTTAGGCTTCCATTTTGACTGGTCGATTTCGCCCTCCATGGAACTTGGCACTGTAACCTCTAGCGGCTTGTAAAGATACCAACCCTTCAGCGCAGCAGCCGCAGCTCTCACCCTCGCTTCATCCAGACTAGCGCCTGAGCCCTCTCCCAATTGATCTTTGCCTGAAAACACTCCGACCACGAAGACAGGATGTCTGCTCCTTCGACCCGTCTCGCTAATCAACCTGGCCACTGGTGCCTCAAAACCCTCCCTAGCACACAGGCGCGAAAGATCTCGCGTCGGGGTTCGGAAATCGAATAACTTGTCGATGTCCAGATGCCTGCTTAAAAAGTGATCGCGATAGAACCTTTTAACGAATGGCCGTCCGAGATGGAGATGCAGGCTTCCGATCAATGCTCTGACAAACGATTGCGCCGCTTCTTCGAGCGGTACGGGCTGGGCTTGTGATTCTTGAGCTTCTTTTCTCTGCATCGCTGAGCCGAATTCGTCGGACGTGAGGATCTTGTGTGTGGTTGTGATATTCCATTTCCTAGGTTTGCGGTTTTGTAAAACGTCTGGTAAACTGTCACCAGAGCGTAATCTCTTGAATTGTAAGAGCCCTGGGTCTACTTCTCCACCTGGTTCTGCTGCAGCTTCGATGCCCCATTCCGAGGCTATGGTTGTCAGGGCTTTGGGGCCTATGTATGCGTATTGTGCGGCGAAGACGACGGACATGGGGAGACGCGGGTAGTTGCAGAGAAGGTGTTCTGTAGTATAGTAGCCCAGGAGGTTAGATCCGAGGATAGAGAGGGAGGCATTGTTGAAGGCGGGATTAGAGTCTGCGGAGGGGTGTATGAGGGCCCTGGCGAGGGTTTGGAGCGGAAAGCGGGGTGGGAGAGAGAGGCGAGCGCGCAGAGCGGAGAGTTTGGCGGAAGTAGCGGCTGGGGATGGGTGTGGTGAGGGCAGGGCCTCCAAAGGGGTTTTAGTGAGGGGTGATATTTCGGTTGATGGTGGGCCAGAGGAATATGAATCAGCGAAGGCGACGCCGGATTGGAGTCGGGTCTGTATTCGGTGGTTATGAGGTGTGGTGTTTCGATGTATAGCTGTGTAGCGACAGGTCGGTCGGGGTAGAGCGAGGAGGAGAGGGAATCGTGTCCCACATCTTGATATACGTATTCGCTTCATCAATGATAAGATCGAATAGAGAGGGAAAATATTTAGAGAGGGCGAGGAGAAAATACCGATGGCTTCAGTTGTCATGTATCTCCTGGAGCCTTGGGTCATCAAAATTTCGAGAGCGCGCCAAGATACGCACTATTACTTAAGCGCATTTGCTCCGTCACCACTGGGGACTTCACCTTCAACCGCAGAGACAAGACACGCCCATCACCACACAAGGACACTTCACAATGGGAGGCGGAGGAAAGATCTCGTAAGTTGAACGCCTTAATTACTTTGTGAACGGCTTTCTGACAAGTTGACGATCGATAGGTACCCAAAGCACGTCTGGTCACCAGCCGGAGGTTGGTACAGTCAACCTGCGAACTGGAAAGCGAACACTGCGATCATGGGTGGCGTCATCTTCGGCATAACAGCGCTGGTGTGGAGCCTGAGCGCATACCGGGAGCAGCGGACAAAGTTCCCAGAACCAGGCAGATTCTTCCCAAGCCGATAGTGAGCACTCCAAGTATCTGTCCGAAGGATAAACGGAGCTGACAATAGCATAGTTGGAGCAGGCAACTCGTCGAGCATGAGCGGAAATTGAAAGAGAACCAGTGATAGAGGGGCTGTGAGGATGATCATTTGATTAAGGGGACCTTGGGTTGGGGCTGGTCGCGCACTAAGGCTGTACATACTTCTCCAGCCGCTGTCTGAAATCTGAAAGCCTATTTTCGACACGCACGCCGTTCCATGTCTCGCCTTCTGGAGTTTGTGCCAATGTTGGCATGCTAACTTGCTCGATGGCAAAGCTTGCGGATATTGAGCCCCATATTGTAGCTTCCTCAATGTTCTGCAGCCCGGAAGATGAACCACCCCTCACCAAGCCCATCGCTAATCCTCCCAGAAAGCTGTTACCTCCACCTGTAGGGTCTACCACCTTCTCCGCTGATTGATGGTAGGCAGGAATCCATTTTCGAAGCTCCCGGGAAGCTACGAAGCAACCATCTTTACCAGATCGGACAACTATACCACCTTGACTTTCCAATCCAACTCCATCCTGCAACCATTGACTGCATAGGTCCTCAATTGCTCGATAATCGACATGATCCCTGCCATTCGTGTTTGTTCCGAAGAAGGCCCCAAGCTCGGAATGATTGGGACTGATAACATCAACATATTTCAACGCAGTACAGCAATTTGTAAACTCTTCTGCGGTGCAAAGATCAGGCACCGGCTCCCAGATGAAAAGAGGTCGCAGTTTGGACCCTACGTCAGGGTGTTGAGTGCGCAAGGCGAGGATGTTGTCAATGAGGTCAATGCAACGTAGCGGAGAGCAGATGAGATGGAAAGACTTGGACCAGAGAAGCTGCGTGTTAGCTAGAGCATGGTGATCAAGACGCAGCTTAGGTGTAGTGTAACGGAATGCTGTATAATATCAGAGACATGCAGAAACCGCTGACAGCAGAGAGGGATGCCCACCTCTATGCTCATTCTCTCCATAACCATTCCAGCCTCGAGTGGTCAACCGATGAGGAGTTTCACGGATCAAGCAACCCGTGTCCCACTGGGCAATGGTTTCTCGAAGCTTGTGTGGGAAGTCGGATCCACAATCAACGATCCAACCCACAGCTCTGGATCTTGGAGGCGGAGAAAATATGCGAGCGCCCAGCGCAGAGTAAGAGCCAGCGCCGCCGAGGATGTTTGTCACAGGCCGTTTCGGAGGTTGGAACTCTATCTCATCTGGGGTACATTGAGTGATGGTGGCACACATAGAAGGTATATCCGGAGGATATACCTATTATGAACATGCCCAACGTGCAAAAATCAATACCATCCATGTCGCCTTCCTCCCCTACTTTTTGATTTAATGTCGAGCGTGAGACTTTGAAGTGAATGTCGCTGACACGGCGACATTGAATGGTGGCTGCTGGGCTGGGTAAGCTTCATTCTTGGCGTGCGGCTTGTGCGTGGACGCGTTACCTCAGACGCTTAGGCCTCTACGTTAATCTTTTCGCGCTAGGCCCGTTTGGAACAAACAACTCTATAAAAGGCCCAATAACTAAGTTAAAATTTAAGAAAAGTATATAAAGAAAATATTACAAACCTATACTAACTTTAAAACATTATAGCTATAATATAAATTTTTTTTTTATTATTTTATATATTAAATATTTTTTATAAAAATAAATAAATTTTATATAAATTGTTTTATTTAAAAAACCTTAAGAACATAATTTTTAAAAATTCTTAATATTTTTAAATTTTTATTTTAAGTATTTTAATAGTATTATAAAAAAATAATTTAAACTTTTTTTATTAATAAAGTAATTAAATACTACTTATAAATAAATTAAAATAATACTATTTTTATTATTTTTATAATTTTATTTTATAAGCTTTAAATTTTTTATTATAAATAATTATAAAAAGTATAAATTAAACTAATAAATTAAATAAAATATTTAAAATACTAAAAATAATATAACTTAAGTAAATTAATTAAAAAAACTAAGTAATTAATTTCAAAAATTTTAGGTTTTATAAAATAAAGTAAATAAAGTAAAAAAAAAAAAAAAAAAAAAAAAAAAAAAAAAAAACTATAATATTATTATGGTTTAAATAGAACCTATTTACTTCTTATTATTTAAAAAGTTTTAGTAAAGAGTTTACTAAAAAGTTCTTTTTTAGCTTTTATATACTTAAAGTTATTATATATTATATTCTATAAGTGAGCTATATACCTAAGTGAGCTGTATACCTTACTAAGTTTTTATAACTTTATAATCTAATAACTTTATAATACTAGTAGCTATTATAATAATATTTTACTACTAAATAGTTAACTTATTTCTTAGTCTTTTTATATATTCTTAAGTTATGCCTAGTTTTGCTGTAGTATTTATAGTACTTTTACTATAGTATATTTACTCTAGTATGCTTTCTACTCTAGTATTTTTTACTCTTAATTTATATATTAATATTAGTTTAAGTAATTAGCTCTAAGTTTTCTGCTCTTATTAATATTTCTTACTTTTAAATTTACTTCTTTTTACACTTTCTACGTTGTGTTGTAGCTTTATTTATCTTTTAAAGACTAGTAACTTATAAGTATAATAATATTACTAAATATATTATTTACTCAGCACCCTTAGTAAGCTAACCTAGTAACTTAATAATTAAACTAAGTAAACTATTTTAATGCTTTTAAATTTGCTTTTAAACTAGAGCTGTCTAAGAGCCTAGTTTAGTAGTATTATTAAATATTTTTAACTACTAGAGAAAGTCCTCTTTAGCAGGTAGTAATAGTATTTAAAGCTAAATATTAAGATTTAAAAGTACTATATCTAGGTTATATAGGACTAAGCTAGTAGCTTGAAAGTCTATATAAATATTATTTTCTATTATTAAGCTCTAATAGGCTATGCTAAACGCTAGTAAAAACTTAAGCTTAATAATATAACTAATATAGTTACGCATGAGATCCTTAATTTATTGTTTATATATCTACTTTAAAGGCCTAAAATAGCCTATATTAAGTGGCTGAAGTAGATGTGATAAATGTGATAGTATATAAAGCATAATAATATTCTTTTTCTTATAAAGCTACTAAAATTTAAGTAAGTTGTAGCTTTTATAGCTATTAATAACTAGTAGGTAATATACGCCTATTATATAGTTTTTTATATATTTATTAAAGTGCTATAGCTATTTAATACTAAGCTTATTAGTTATCTAGCTATTCTCACTTAGTGAGATAGGCTAATTTAGTAGTATAGTATTATCTTAATACCAGATAAAGAGATAGTACTTTTTTATAAAGATAATAAATAACGGAATTATCTATTCTTAGGTATTAATACCCTAGATTATTATAATCTATTCGTAATTATTTAGCTATATAGCCTTTAGCTGATAGTGTTTTTTAGAGCTTATAATAACTTTACTAGTTAAAATAACGCCTATCTAAAAGCTAGTCTTATTAAAGTTATAGATATCTTCTTTAGTAATACCATACTTTTTAATTATATACTATATAAAATTAAATTAAGGCTTAATAATTATAAGATCCTTACATAGAGCTCTTTAGTAATCATACTTTTAATTATAGACTATTTTAATCTTAAGAGTTTAGTTAATAAAGTTTTTTAGCTAGTTTTTATTAATATAACCAGCAGAGCGTGCAGTGAGTAGTTAGTTAGCTATATTTCTTATAATAAAAAGCCTAAGCGGAAACCTACATAAATCTAGATTAAAAATATATTTAATAATAACATATTTCTCTAAATTAGTAAGCTTCTTTGAATTGGGTTTATAATTACATTATAAAGGAACTTTAGTAAGTTATAACTTAAGTATAGATTTAGAGATATTATAAACTACTACAGCCTATCACACGCTTTTAAATTAGTATTTTTTAATAACTAAAATAGCAAAAACTATCCTGCCTTCTTAGTAAATTAATTAAATATTATTTAGTTAATATATTATGTTAGAAGGTTAGTAGGTTGTATTCTCTTAATAAAATACACAGCTCACTTAAGTATGCAACTCATTTATAGAATATAATATAATAATTATATATAGCCTTTATTATTATACCGTTAGGAAAAAAATTAGTAGTATTTTTATAATACTTAGTAGTAGTTAGCTACTATTTACGTATTTTATATATTCTATTTTATAGTTTATAGTCTTAACTTTAAAGTAGTATTAAGCTACTAAATATAATACTATTTTATAAAATACTATAAAATACGCGATTATATCCTCTAAAGCTTTTATTATTATTTATTATTATTTATAATATTTATATAATTAATTTATTATGTGTATTTTATAAATTTAATGCTAAGTATATTATATATTTTATATTTAGTTTACTTTTTATATGTAGTATATATATTTTAAACTATAGTTTTAAATTACTAGCTACTTATCACAGTAACTATCTATAATATTTTATAAAAATCTTCTAAAAAAGTCTTTTTTATATGCTTTTTTATTATATTATATATTTATATATTAACCTCACGCTAGTGTATGAGTTCTTATTTAAATACTTTATTTATAGCCTATTTTATTTCTTTTTTTCTTTACGTAATGTTGTCACGGTGGTGCTATAAGTAGAAAGTTAAGTACTTAATAAAAAGCATTAATTAATTACTAAGTATAGTACTAGATAATAAGTTAAAACATTACGTAAAAAAGAGAAAAACATAATAAGTTATAAGCTAAAATATTTAGAATAAAGGCTTATGCGCTAGCGCGAAGCTAAAGTATAAATATATAATATAAAAAAAAAGCTTATAAAAAGGCTTTCTTAGAAGGCTTTTATATTATAAATAATTATTATAATAGTACCCCCCTTTTAGGTCTAAGCTCTTGTAAGGAATATTTATATTAAATATTAGATCTAAATTAGTCTAGGTTTTTAAGATAGAATTTTTTTATAATAGTTATATCTTAAAGGTCGCTTACAGATTTCTATATTAAATTATTATATTTAGTTTATTTAACTAAGTATTTATAGCGTTTCCGCCTGCAATTTAGGCGCAGTTCTTTAATTTATTTAATATAGTATTCAGTTTCTCTATTAACTTTAATAGGTTTAGATAGCGGGTTTTGTTGATTTAGAAGGTATTTAAATTCAGGCACAGCAGGCCGAAGTAATAATACATGGAAAACTAGATATATATTTAAGGATTTAAAGAGTTTAAGTTAGTACACGTATAAAAAAACTATCTAAAAGATATAGTATTTTCTTAAGGCCTTTAAGTCTAGCTTCTTAAAAAATTACTTTATTTAGATATTTTATACATCAAGCCAGACCATATCTTCTATCTAATAATTAGGTGTAGGTAATTGTTTCTGGTTTGCGTATTTTTCTTAGAGAGCTTAGGCCCAAATTATCTCTTCTTAAATTAGTTATTAGATATTAGCTATTTTCTCTACTATATAGTTAACTTCTAAGGCTTGTAACGCTTAGTAAAAATATCTTTAAATTCTTATAAAAAGTTTAAAACCTATTTAGGGATGTTAGCCTATATTAGCCAGAAATAGTAAAACTTTTATAAATTTAGATATAATATTATTAGCTTTAAACTATGCTAAGAAAAGCTAGTTTACCTAGTTATCTTACTAGTAGTTTATATATATATATATAGGACTTATTTTATTACACTATTAGCTCTTTCTATTTAGCTATTAGTTTCTAGATAATATACAGAAGATAGTTAGAGTTTAATTTATAGTTATTTACAGAGTTTATTATAAAAGGTAGAGATAAATTATATTCCTTAATTTAATATAATTATTTCTAAAAGGCTGTAGTCTATCTATATGTACTAATAAAAGAAATAGATAATATCTATAATAGTTATCTCACTATAAGAAATCAGGTATCTATATTTTATAAGGTGATTAATTATAACTATAATATTAATACAGTCTTTAGATTCTAAGAGGTTAGTAATAAAGTTTATAGAGATATCCTTCCATCTTCTTTTAAAGACAGGAAAAGGTTTTAAGAGGCTATAATACTTTTCACGAAAAGTCTTAAATCTTTAGTAGGTATAGTAATAAGATATATATTAATATATTATTTTAAATATCTAGGGCTAGTAGTATTCGTGTTGCAGGATTTTAAAGATTTTTCTATAACTAGAGTAGCCACCAGCAGGAGAATCGTGCATAATTTAAAGAAATTTAATTTTAAGTTTATTATTATTTAGTATTACTAGCTAGTTGTGATAGTATAACTAGCTTTTTTAGTTTTTATATTTACTTAAAGAAAGCTTTTTAAAGCGTTGGGTTTTATCCTATATTAGTAACAGAATTTCCTAAATAAACTTATTATTTAAGTATTTATTATTAATAATCTATTGAATCAACCTATCTGTCTTAGTTAAGTTTAATTCTAGAATATTATTAAATAGTTTAGAGTAGAAAAGTATTTATTATTAAGCTCTTTAAGCTTCTTCTTAAGCTAAAGTATTTTATATATAATAAGTAAAAGCATCTAGTTTTCCACTCTACTTATCTAGTTAGTATATAATAGTAAAGTTAAATTAGAATAGATATTTAGCCTAGCAAGCTTATTAATAGCTAAGTTACTTTATTATAGTAAAGTATTAAAGATTCTTATAGTTATTTAGTACTTAAATTAGGAACGCAGCATCTTCTAATTTAGGTCTCTATTATTTAAAGCAATATATAATAGCTAGTAGTTCCTTATTATATATCTTATAGTTATATTTAGCGGGATTTAGTTTCTTGGAAAAGTAGACTATAGGTCTTAGTTTATTTTATTTATCTTTCTAGAAAAGAATTCTAGTAGTTACGTAGTCTAAAGAGTCAGCTTCTATAATAATTAGTAACTTAAAATTAAAGTATTAGAAAACTAGAGTAGTTATAAATACATATTTTAAATATTTAAATGCTTTTTAGTAAGTGTTATTAAATTTAAATTAAATGTCCTTCTTTATTAGGGCTATAAGCAGAGACATAATACAGAAAAAGTTATTAATAAATTATTAATAGAAGTTAGTAAATTCTAGGAATGCTCTTATATCCTTTACGTTCTTAAAAAATTCCTAGTTAAGAATATTCTTTACTTTATTTAGGTTTATGCTAATTCCTCTTGTTAAGATTACATACCTAAGATAAGTAACTTATTCTTAGTAGAACTTATATTTATTAATATTAAGTTATAGACTAGCTTTATCTAGGGCTTTTAAGACTTATTTTATATATTATTAGTATTTATATAAAGAATTACTATAGATTAAAATATCATTAAGATAGGCCGTATAAAATATATTAAGAAATAATTAAAGGATATTGTTTATATAGTATTGGAACATGCTTAGTGCATTAGCTAGTTTAAATAATATAATAAAATATTTAAATAAGTTATATTAAGTTTAGAAAGTAGTTAGCTATTTATCTCTTTCTATTATATAAAAATAGTTAAAAGCTAAGATAATATCTAGCTTTATAAAGTACTTCGCCTTACTAAGGCAGAATAGAGTTTCTTAAATTAATAGGATTAAATAGTAGTTCTTAATAGTAATAGTATTTAGAGCTTAATAGTCTATACAGAATTAGAGACCTTTATTAGGTTTTTTTATAAAGATAACTAGTACAGCTACAGGAAATAAACTTACTTTAATAAATTCTTTAGCGAGATAGTTATTAAGATACTTTCTAAAAACTTTTAGTTTATTTTAGAATATTTTATAGAGAGGTCTAAATCCGGGTTACTTTTCTTTCTTAAGAATAATTTTATAGTTATATAGATAATATTTAGGTAGTCTATTAGCTCTCTTATGTAAGAATATTTAAAAAATATCGTAGTACTCCTTTAGAACCTTAGTAGCTAAATTAGTATAGATTTTTAAAGCTAAGGCTTTATTAATATCAGTTATTAAAATAGTAAAGATTTTATGTTCGTGTTTTTAGGCTATTTATATAAAGAGGGCTGCCCTAATTAGGCAGATATTTATACTTAGTTTAGGGTTCTTATAAAGGCCTTCTAGTGAAGTCTTTACTAAAAGGTTTTTAAAGCCTTAAGAGAAAAGCTTCCTTATAAAGTCTCTATTTAGTTTAGTATTAAATTTAGATATAAATTTAGATTCTAGGTAAAAGCTCTTTAGAGAACAGTTTACTAGAAGATCCTCTAAGTAGGTATTAGGTTTTTATAATTAATAGTTTATTTTAGCTAACCAGTTATCACGTTGAGTTTAAGTAGTTAGTAATAACTTTAGAAAGCAAGTCTATAAGCACTATACGTAAGTAGTATTAAAATAAAAATCTTTTAATAAAAAGTTTACTAGAAAATCCCTTAGGCGGGGAGCATTTTCTTTTAAATAAATAAGAAATTAAAATAAGCGTAGGTAATAGGCCTAGTAATAAGAAGTATTAAAAAGTAGTTTTTATAAGTTATAGTTAAAATTAACCTTATATTTTCTTATCTAAGGTTAGTTAAAAATTAATTTATGGTTTCCTATAGCTATTATAAAGAGACAGATTTTCTTAACGTAATTTATATAATAGAGAGTTATACTAGCAGTATGTAAGATATAACCTCCTTTAAAACATTTACTATTAAAACTAGTGAGATATAAGACGTTTGGGAGTAATAAAAGACAGAGTTTCCAGACACTAACTAGAAATCTACTAATATAATCTTTATTAGTTACTCTAGTATTAATTAAAGTAGTAATAAAGTATAATAAGCTATTTTATTAGATAATATACAGAATATTTACTTAATAATTTTAAGAGTCAGTTACTGGGTAAGAGGTCTAAAGGTTAATAGAAATTTAATATTAGAAACATTCTAAAAAGTGACTTAATACTAAAATAAAGCTTTTAGTAAGCTAGCTTAAGAAGTTTAAAAGCATTCTTATTTATAGAAAAATTTAGATCTAAAAAAAGAATAGAAGTAGGTCACTTATTAGGGTTAGAATAAGCTTATAAATTAAAATTCTAGTAAAGAGATAAAGTAGTTTTAGGAAATATAACTATATTTATTATATTTAAAATATTAGCTATTACGTTTTCGGGCTTCTCGTTTAGCTGATCTAATAGAGATATAATTAAAAATATTAATTTCTATAATATTAGAATCTCTTCATAATACAAGTTACAGCCTAGTAAGATACAGTAAAGGAAGATACTAAAAGTTATTATTATATAAGAATATTAGGTTAGTATAGTTATTTAATGTATTAGAGATTTTAATATCTACTATTACCTAGCAGAGATCGTTATTTAATAACCTTTTTAACTAAGTAATTAAACTAATTTCATTCAGTCTAATATCAGTAGCTAGTTTATAGAATTTAGTAAAGTAAGTAATAAAACTCTTTTATCTTTAGTAAAATAAATTAAGTTTACTTAAGATAGTAAGTTTTCTATTTAGGTCTCTATATATAGCTTATAAGAAAGTAATTAATTATTTTACTAAGTGTATATTCTTATTTATAAAAGGGTCTATAAGTGTTACTGGGTCCTTCTCTAGCCTTAAATATATATATAAAAGTTAAAAGTGTTTAATAGAATATTAATTAGTATTATCTTTAAGCTTATAATTAAGTTTCCTAATAAAGATATATAGGTTCTTTTGTTTTCTGGTAAACATCAGAGGGTTAAGCAGGCAGTTAGATTTCGTTATTATTAATAGTATAATAGGTTCTAGCGTAATAGTTAATCCCATATTTCTAACCATAACTTAAGGAACTTAGAGATAGATACTAGTTATAGTTATAGATAGAGTTAGAATTATAGGACTTAAGCTACTTCTAGATAAACTAGTAACAAGAACTAGACTTTCTTTAATAAGAGAGATAGTAATAGTAGGGGTTAAGCTAATAGACACTTACTTTATCTTATTAAGCTTAATATAAAAAGCTTTTATACTTTCTTTATATTAGGTTTCTTATCTTACTAAGGTATTTATAAGTAATTTATTACTTACCTTTAGAGTTATAAGTTAAGAGGTAAGGTCTCTAAGGATTTTAGTAAAGTCCAGATTATCTATTATAAGAAATTAATAAAGACGTAATATAATGTTATAATAATACTATAAGTAGAGAGTTAAGTGCTTAATAAGAAGTATTAATTAATTACTAAGTATAGTACCAGGTAATAAGTTAAAACGTTACGTAAAAAAAAGAAAAACATAATAAGTTATAAGCTAAAATATTTAGGGTAAGGGCTTATGCGCTAGCGCGAGGCTAAAGTATAAATATATAATATAAAAAAAAAGCTTATAAAAAGGCTTCCTTAGAAGGCTCTTATATTACAGATAGTTACCATAACAAATATCTTAAATTATCACTTGGTATTATATATAGTAATTAATTACTACTTTTTTTTAAGTTCTTAATCTTCTATATATAGTACTCTCGTAATATTATATTATATTATTACTATTATTAGTAAAATATCTAACTCTTTAAATACCCCTATTCTAACTATAGAATTTATGTAGTTATTTAAGGAGTAAATAATTATAATATAAAATATATTTACTAAAGCGCTAAAATAATAGTAAGTATAGTTAAAATATTAATAAATATAATAACAGAAATCTATTAACACTTTTTAAAATAAATTATAGGAAGTTTAAGAATAAATTATATTTATTTCTTTTTACTCTATTGTTTAAGTAACTACTGCTAAAGAAGTCTTAATAAGTGCTACTAGTTTATCTAAAAATAACTTAAGTCCTATAATTCTAATTCTATCTATAACTATAACTAGTACCTATTTTTAAGTTTTTTAAATTATAGTTAAATAAGTGAAGTTAATCTCTACGCTAAGTCTTACTACTTTATTAGTAATAATAAAATCTAATTACCTACTTAACCCTTTAATGTTTACTAGAAAGTAAAGAGATTTACTTATTTTTATTAGAAAACTCTATTATAAACTTGAAGATAATATAACTAATATTCTACTAAACACTTCTAGCTTCTATATACACACTTAAGACTAAAAAAGGACCTAGTAACACTTATAAACTCTTTTATAAATTAGAATATATATATAGTAAAGTAATTAATTACTTTTCTATTAGCTATATATAGAGACCTTAATAAGAAACTTACTACTTTAAGTAAACTTAATTTATTTTACTAAAAATAAAAAAGCTTTATTATTTACTTTACTAAATTCTATAAACTAGTATTACAAGTTGCTAACTTACTAATATAATATTATACTAGTAACTAGTTATTTAATTAATTATATAACGTTAATTAGATTTCTTACTTCTAGATTAGATAGCTTATTAGACTTAGTAAATAAGAAATTTAGCTTAGTAAAAATAGAAAGAAGTAATATAATAAATTAAGATTTAACAGAATAGTATTAAACTATTTCACTTAAGGTATAAATCTTAATTTTAGAGTAATTATAAAGAATTAAAAGTAATTATGAACTATTTGATGTCTTATACTTATAGTAGATCCTCCGTGCGTATATTATATATCAGTTGGAAGTATATTAAATACTACTAGAGATTATTAGAGCTATTAGAGCTTCTAGTTTCTTCTAATATCTCTAATTACTAAGCCTTCTTATTATGTAATAGGATGCTCTGAATCTTTTTATATGGTTTTATATCTCTATTCTTACTTCTTAGCCTGTGCTTTAGTCTATGCTAGTATATCCCATACCTACTTATAATTCTTTCTTTTAAGCTTAAATATATGTTTTTATTTTAGAGCTTTATTAGCTATTACCGCTAGTTCCTTTAGCTTTTTAAATATAGTTATTTTTCTAACTAAATTATTAGTCGCTCTATTACCGTCTGTAACACTATTCCCTTTTTCTAAGTCTTTATTTTAGAAGATAGTTTTCTCTTTCTATAAGTAGTATAAAGGCAGTAAGTTTTCTACTCTATATTTTAGGCTATAAGATTCTTAGCTTTCTTTTTTTTCTACCTAGATTTCTAATAATAACATGTCTTAAGTTGTCTCTAATATATACTTACTGTCTAGCTTCTTAGATTTATAGTAAACTCCATTATATACTAATACCTTACTTAAACTGTTTTTATTAAGGTAATAACTATCTTATAAACTTAAGCTCTAGTTATTATTCAACTTATAACTATCGTAATATAAAGTATGATTTAATTATTTTATAACTGGAGTAAAACTATCTCAACCGTAATAAAGCGAAACTCCGTTATTAACTTGAAAAAGCTGAGAAGGACGTTTTTAAGGCCTATTTTTATACCCTCCGACTCCGTCACGAGCTTACAAAAATTGATTTAAAAGAGAAGAAAATATTTAATTAGGAGATAGCCTTAATTCATGAGATCTAAGTCCTTAAAGAGGAAGAGATTTATCTTTAGAATTAAAAAACTTATATACTATAACTTACAGCTTAAGCTTTTTTTTAGCCTGTTACTTTACTTTTTTTATTCTTTAGTTTTAATTAGAATGCGCTGTAATTATTTTATTTCTAGAATATAGCCTTAAAATAAGCCCTTACTTATTTATTTAATAATACTAGTTAATTAACTCTAAACTATTTCTTAGGTTTCTAATTAGCTCCTACGTATTATCTTTAGGTCTATATTTTTTTTATTTAACTAAGTACTTCTACTAACGCCTAAACTACTAGTAGTTTAGAATTTACTAGACTTTATACTTAATCATGTCTTCCTTAAGTTTAAGTCTTATCTATAGTTTAGCATTTTATAGTGCTGGTTCTAATCTTAAAATATGAAAAACTAGGTAAATTCTTATATCCTTAGGTAGTTATAGTTCGTAATTTACAGGTTCTATTTATTATTTAACCTTAAATAGTCCTAATTTAATGTAATCCAGTTTTTTTAATGGTTGCTTTATTTCTAAATTTTTTTATAATAGAAAAATTTTATCTTCTTTCTTAAAGGTTGGTCTCTTAATTTTAAATTTATCTTTCTATTACTTACTAAAGTCTCCTTTCTAGATAATTCTTTATACGATTTCCTTATAAAGTTATTATAGTTTCTTAATTCTTATTCTTATTACTTCTAATATCTTATTTAGTTTCTGCGGTTCTCGATAAGCCGTAGGCTCATAACTATAGTTTATAAAAAATAGTAATTTTTCTATTATTAATGACTTTACAGAGTTATATGTAAACTTAGCTATTAGTAATAAGTTAATCTAATTATCTTATTATTTATTAACATATATTTATAGGTATTATTCTAATATTTGGTTTGTTCATTCTATTTATCTATCTGTTTATAAGTGAAATACTATTAAGAGACGGTATTTAGCCTCTAGCTTTCTTATAAACATCTTTTAGAATATTAATATAAATAATTTATCTCTGTCTGTAATAAATTCTTATAGTAATCTATATTATGCTATTAAGAGTTTAATTAGTAATATTACCAATTCATCTACTTTAACCTCCGTGTGTGTTAGTTTAAAGTATATGTATTTTATAAGTTAATTTACTATAACTAGTATCATATCATACCATTAGTCTTAAAAGGTGATTATTATTAGTATTCTTATAATAAAGTCTATTATAACTAATTCCTATAGTAGGTCTGGTAAAGGAATTAGTTATATAAGTCTATATTCTTTATATCTTAATATCTTATTCTTTTTATACTTAATATATTCTAAAAGAATAGCTCTAACCTTTTTCTATATTCTAGGAATCTAAAAATATCTATTAATTTGTTCTATAGTTTTTTTAATCCCTTAATGTTCGTGCATTTTAGCTGAATGTTAATTTTTAATAAGCTTAGTTTATAATACGTCTAGTATATAAATTATTCTTTAGTCTAGATTCTATTACAGTTATCTATTATTAAAATCCCTTATTTATTTTTTCTAGGTATTTTTGATAATGACTACTGTTTTAATATTTAATTATAAACTTCCTAAGGATTCGTCCTATCTTTATTTAAGTATTATATTATAAATCTTTAGTATATTCTTTATATAGTCTGCTTATTAACTAAATATATCAGCCACTATATTTTCTTTTCCTAATTTATAAAGTATTTAAAAGTCGAAAGTAGAAACTAGTTTTTATTATCTAACTTATTATTAATTTAGCTTCTTAGTTGTCGTAAATGCCGTTAGATTTTTATAATTTAAATATATAATAATCTAGTGCTTAGCTTCTTCTAAGTAATATTTCTATTTTTTAAATACTTAAACTATTACTAATAGTTTTTTATTATAAATATTATAATTTAACTTAGTAGTTATAAGTTTATGAGATAAGAAATCTACTAAATACTTATATTTATTATCCTATACTTATAATAGAATAGCTCTAGTAGCTTTGTCTGATGCATCTATATATATCTCTATTTAAAGTTATAAATTAAATATTTTTAATATTAGTAGTTGTTGGAATATCTCTTTTAATATTCTGAAAGCATTTTTCTTGTGTTATTCCCACTTAAATTATTAATCTTTCTTAAGTAATTCTATTAAGAGTAATGTAATTTTTAAGTAGTCCTTAATAAATTATCAGCAGAAATCTGTGAATCTGAGGAAAGAATGAACTTCTTTTATATTTATTAGTATTAGCTAAAATAGAATATTTTTAGCTGTATCTAAATTAACTACTATTTCATTTCAGGATACTAAGTATCCTAAGAACTTAACTTCCGTTCTATAGAATATATATTTTTCTGTTTAAATATATAGCTTGTGTTTCTTAAGCTTTCTTAGTACTTTCTTAGTATACTTAACGTATTTCTCTAGTATTCCATTTATATATACAAGTATGTTATTAAGATATGCTATTATAAATACGTCTAGGTATTCTCTTAGTATATAGTTAATAATTATTTAGAATATTACTAGTGCATTAGTAAGTCTAAATAGTATGACTAAATATTTAAATAGTTTATATCTTATTTTAAATACTGTTATCTACTCGTGTTTTTCGGCTATTTATATATAATAATATTTATTCTTAATATTAAAGAGATTAAACCACTTAGCTCCTCTAAGTTTATCTATAAGTTCTAATATTAATAGTATAGAGTAATGATTTTTTACTATAGCTTTATTAAAATACTTATAGTTAACACATAATTATAGCTTACTATTTTTCTTTAGTATAAAGAGTATTAGTAATATTATTTTGCTTTTACTTATTTAAATATATCCCTTTTTTAGATTATCGTTTAGATACTGTCGTAACTCTTTTTATTAATTAATAGATAGCTAGTATAGTGGTTCTGGTTTTAAATTCATTTCTTCTTTAAGCGTAATTCTATAGTCTTAGTCTTAGTATTCCAGTAGCTAGTCTTTAGCTTCTTTAAAAAACTATTCTCTAAATTCCTCTTAGTATTCTTTTAGTATAATAAATTTAGTATTATGAAGTATTATTTTCTTTATCTATATTATTACCTATTATTATTATTTATAGTAGTTATTCCTAATTCCTATAGTTTTTCTTTTCTAATTAATAGTTAAGTTCTATTATGCTAGCTAGTTCTATTCTAAGATAAAATCCTTACTATCTAAATTCATGATTTTAATACAGCAGTTATTTTAGTAACCTGCTACCTAAATAGTTATATTTTATATTTTAAGATTAATTAAATCTTTTTTAAATATTACCAGACTATTATTTATGTATCTTATTTATATAGGTTTATCTAAAACTCTAGGTAGTATCTAGTATTTCTATATTTACTTATTTAATATAAGTGTCTTGCTAGCCTTACTGTTTATAAGTGCTAGTGTTTAATTACTATTAATATATACATCCACATATAGCTTATTCTTGTATTTCTTTTAGTTTAGTTATATGTATATAAGTGTTATATTCTTTCTAATCTTTAGTTCTTAGCTTTCTAGTAGCTTAGTTATAGTCTACTAGTTTTCTAGTTTTTTATTTATAGTTAACTCGTAAGTGGCAGTCGCTTCTTTAGTATTTCTTTTTTAAGTTTATAGATTAAACATCTCTAAAGTTAGCATGCTTTTTTATTAAGTATTTTATATATATCTTTAGTCTCTTCTCTATAATCCTAGTATTTCTATCCTAAGAAATATTCTTAATATATAAGTTTCTTATATGATTTTGTAGCTAATTATTCTTCTTAGTAGTATTTAGTCTAGTGTAATTAATATTCTATTTAGTACTTATCCTATAATAATTACTTATACTAGTCTGATTTTGGATTCTGTAGTTTATTTTCTAAGTTTATATAAACTAGTTCTTACTATAGATTAAGTTCTTTTTTATTAGCTAGTTACTATAATACTTTTCTTATCCTTAGTTTCTTAATATATATGGTATGTTTATTCTATCTATAGTTTACTCCTATATAATTAGATACTATACATACCTAGTATTCTTTTCTTATTATTCTATTTACGGTGTTGTTATCTTGTATTTATAATATTAATAAAGAGGTGTTTTTCTTCTTCTTATTTTAATCTCATCCTAATTCTAGATATCTAACAGGGTGATAATAGGTTGTATTTATTATAACTAGTATAGATATCTATTAATAGATTTCGTTTATTTATATAGCTAGTTCTTATCTGCTTAATCCTTTATACTACTTATTTCTTACTAACTATAATACTTATTAGTATTTGTATATTCTGTCTCCTAAAATAACTTCTTAGTGTTTAGTAATATAGTATTCTTTTAGATAATACTCTAATTTATATATCTAATAGTATTTCTAGTGTACTTATTATATAATTATTATAGACATAAACTTCTTACCTTCTTCTATTTCATAATTTCTTTTTTATTAAAACTTTTGATTTTCTGCCTAAAAGGGTCCACCTTCCTGCTCTATAATCTCATAAAATTATTATATTTCTTTTTTAGTTTTAGTATTATGTTATTAAACTGCTGCTTTTTATATTATAGTAATTATATTATTAAGTTATCCTACTAGATAATCCTTAACTTATTAATATAATATTTTATATTCTTATTTAAGATGTATGTGACTTCTGTAGATTTAATATTACTCTTTCTAAATTTATTATATAATAGTCTTTTATATTATTATGTCTTATGCTTGTTCTATTTAGACTATAGCTACTTTAATTTTTTTTAGTATTTTAGTCTAAACATAAGCTTTCTTAACATCTAATTATTATTATTTATAGTTTTTAATAAAGTGTTTTTATTTTCTATATTCTAAATAAGCCTTACGTGTGTAGTGTTTTATTTATTTTTTAACTCACTTTCCTTACTCTTTTTTAATAAATATTTATTTAATATTAATATTTATTTCATTATAGGTTTAATTATCTCTCCTGTTTTTTTTATAAATATATAGATTACTAGTCTTCCACGTGCTTTTTTCTTTTATTCTTGTTAATACTAGTAATTATTAATAATCACTACTTATTTAATAATTCCTAGTAAAATACTTAGCCGTTTTTCTTTAAAAATCTTGTCCTTAATTCTGTTTTTTTAGCTTTTTATAGTATATTATACCTAACAGTTAGTCCGCCTAGTTAAGTTATAATTAAATTTATTTAAATTTCGCTATATAATTAGTTACTAATATCCGTTACTTGAGTTACTAAAGCTTTTAGATTACTTCTATTTCTTTATTAATTTCTCTAAAGATAATAATTATTTCTTGTTTAAAATATTTATAACTCTTAAAAGCTTATTATATATTATTATTATAATTAGCTAATCCTGCTGCTCCTAAGTTAAAATCCCTATTAACTAAATAGTTCCTTACTAGTAGTTTAGGCTATTATATAGCTTTATTTACTATATTTATACTAACTACTAAAATCTAGTCCTAATTAGTTAGAAATAATTTTTAGTTAAAATAATAGTATAGGTCTATTACTACTATAAAAGTCTTAAGTTTATCTTAGTTATTATTAAATTTTTTAGGAGATTATATCTTTACTATCTCTTTTTCTTAGTTTATTTTAACTTATTATTATAGATTTATTAAGGTATTACGTAACTTTATAATAGCTACTTCTTATTTTTAGATAATTTATTATGCGTTTTTAGTTTCTCTAGATGTATTTCTAGTTATAAATAAAGATCCTACTATAACTTCTTCTTTACTACTACTTTCTTTTAACAAGTAAAGTTCTTATTCGTCCTTATAATAAGTTATTATAGACTTTTAATAATTAGTTATTAGAATCTATCTAACTGCTTTTTTTACTTTCTTGAGATAGTAATTATAATATTATAAGTTACTAACTTACTAATATAATATTATACTAGTAACTAGTTATCTAACTAATTATATAATATTAATTAGTTTTCTTATTTCTAGATTAGATAGCTTATTAGACTTAGTAAATAAAGGATTTAGCTTAATAGAAATAGAAAGAAATAATACAGTAAGTTAAGATTTAATAGAATAGTATTAAACTATTTTACTTAAGATATAAATCTTAATTTTAGAGTAACTATAAAGAATTAAAAGTAATTATAAACTATTTAATGTTTTATACTTATAGTAGATCCTCCGTGCGTATATTATATATTAGTTAAAAGTATATTAAATACTACTAGAGACTATTAGAGCTATTAGAGCTTCTAGCTTTTTCTAATATCTCTAACTACTAAGTCTTTTTATTATGTGACAGAATGCTTTGAATTATTTTATATAATTCTATATCTCTATTCTTACTTCTTAGCCTGTACTTTAGCCTATACTAGTGTATTCTATACTTACTTATAATTCTTTCTTTTAAGCTTAAATATATATTTTTATTCTAAAGCTTTATTAGCTGTTACTGCTAGGTTTTTTAGCTTTTTAAGTATAGTTATTTTTTTAACTAAATTATTAGTCGCTCTGTTACTATCTATAACAACTAGCCGCTAATACTAGATTAAACGAAATTAATTTAATTATATAGTTAAGGAGATTATTAAATAACGAGCTTTACTAAGTAATAGTAGATATTAAAATTTCTAATACATTAAATAACTATACTAACTTAATATTCTTATATAATAATAATTTCTAGTATTTTTTTATACTACACTACTATAGGCCGTAACTTATATTATAATAAGACTTTAATATTATAGAAATTAATATTTTTAACTATGTTTTTTTTAAATTAGCTAAATGAAAAGCCTAAAAGCATAATAGCTAATACTTTAAGTATAATAAATATAGTTATATTTTCTAAAACTATTCTGTTTTTTTACTAGAATTTTAATTTATAAGCTTATTTAGATCCTAATAATTAACCTGCTCCTGTTCTTTCTTTAGATCTAAATTTTTTTATAAATAAGAATATTTCTAAACTTCTAAAGCTAGCCTATTAAAAGCTTTATCTTAAGATTAAGTTATTTTTTAGGATGTTTCTAATATTAGATTTCTATTAACCTATAGACCTCTTACCTGATAACTAATTCTTAAAACTATTAAGTAAGTATTTTATATACTATTTAATAAGATAGCTTTTTTTATTCTATTACTACTTTAATTAATACTAGAGCTACTAGTATAAGTTATATTAGTAAATCTTTAGTTTATATTTAGAAACTCTATTTTTTGTCTCTCCTAAATATTTTTTATTCTACTAGTTTTAATAGTAAACGCCTTAAAGAGGGTTATATTTTATATACTATTAGTATAACTCTTTATTACCTAAATTATATTAAAGATATCTGTTTTTTTATAATAGCTACTGGAAATCACGAACTAATTTTTAGCTAACTATAGATAAAGAAGCATAAAGTTAACTTTAACTATAATTTATAAAAGTTACTTTTTAATGCTTTTTATTACTAGACTTATTATCTATACTTATTTTAATTTCTAATTTACTTAAAAGAATATATTATCTACTTAAGGGACCTTCTGGTGAACTTTTTACTAAAAGACTTTTATCTTAATACTATCTATATATAGTATACTTAAATCTATTCTCTAAAGTTATTATTAACTACTTAATTCTAATATAACTACTGGTTAACTAAAATGAACTACTAGTTATAAGAATTAAATATTTATTTAAAGACCTCTCTAGTAAACTATTCTCTAAAGGACTTCTATTTAGAGTCTAGACTTATACCTAAACATATACTTAAATCTAATACTAAATTAAATAAAAACCTTATAAGAAAGCTTTTCTTTTAAGGCTTTAAAAACTTCTTAGTAAAGACTTTACTAAGAGGGCTTTATAAGAAACTTAAACTAAGTATAAATATTTACCTAATTAGAGCAGCTCCTTTTATATAAATAGTTTAAAAACATAAATATAAAATCTTTATTATTTTAATAACTGATATTAATAAAGCTTTAGTTTTAAAAATCTATATAAATTTAGCTACTAAGGTTCTAGAGAATTACTATAATATTCTTAGAATATTTTTACATAAGGAGGCTGATAGACTACCTAGATATTATCTATATAACTATAAAATTATTCTTAAAAAAGAAAAGTAATCTAGATTTAAATCCCTCTACAAAATGTCCTAAAATAAATTAAAAGTTTTTAGGAAGTATTTTAATAACTATTTTACTAAAAGATTTATTAGAGTAAGTATGTTTTCTATAGTTATACTAATTATTTTTATAAAGAAACTTAATAGAGATTTTTAATTCTATATAGACTACTAAGTCCTAAATACTATTACTATTAAAAACTATTATTCTATTCTATTAATCTAAAAAACTCTGTTTTGTTTTAGTAAGATAAAGTATTTTATAAAGTTAAACATCATCTCAGCCTTTAACTGCCTTTATATGGTGGAAGGAAATAAATAATTAACTACCTTCTAAACCTAATATAGCTTATTTAAATATTTTTTTTTTAGACTAGCTAACGTATTAAGCATATTCTAATACTATATAAATAATACTTTTTAATTATTTCTTAATGTGTTCTATATAGTTTATTTTAATAATATTCTAATTTATAATAACTCTTTATATGAATATAGATAATACATAAAATAAATTTTAAAAGCCTTAGAGAAAACCGGCCTTTAACTTAATATTAATAAATATAAGTTCTATTAAAAATAAGTTACCTATCTTAAGTACGTGATTTTAATAAAAGGAATTAATATAAATCTAAATAAGATAAAGAATATCCTTAACTAGAAATTCTCTAAAAATATAAAAGATATAAGAGTATTCCTAAAGTTTACTAATTTCTATTAATAATTTATTAATAACTTTTTTTATATTACGTCCCCGCTTACGACCCTAACTAAAAAAGATATTTAATTTAAATTTAATAACGTCTACTAAATAGTGTTTAAATTTTTAAAGTATATATTTATAACTATTTTAATTCTCTAATACTTTAATTTAGAGTTATTAATTATTATAGAAGCTGATTTCTTAGACTATGTGACTACTAAAGTACTTTCTTAAAAAAATAAACTAAGTAAACTAAAATCTATTATTTACTTTTTAAAAAGGTTAAGCTTTACTGAAGGTAACTATAAAATCTATAATAAAAAACTATTAGCTATTATATATTATTTTAAATAATAGAAACCTAAGCTGGAAAGTGCTACCTTTTTAATCTAAGTATTAAATAACTATAAAAATTTATAGTATTTTACTATTATAAAATAGCTAAGCTACTAATAGGCCTGTTAAGCTAAATATTTATTTTAATTTAACTTTATAATTACGTACCGGCCTAGTAGGTAGGGTGAGAAACTAAATACTTTTACTTATTATATATAAAATATTTTAGCTTAAGAAGAAGTTTATAGAGCCTAATAACAAATACTTCTTTACTCTAAACTATTTAATAAGATACTAAAATTAAACTTAACTGAAACAGATAGGTCTATTTAATAGATTATTAATAATAAATACTTTAATAATGAGTTTATTTAGGAAATTTTATTACTAAAATAGAATAAAATCTAAGGCTTTAAAAAGCTTTTTTTAAGTGAATATAAAAACTAAAAAAGTTAGTTATACTATCGCAACTAATTAGTAATACTAAATAATAATAAACTTTAAATTAAGATTTTTTAGATTATATATAATTTCCCTGTTGGCGGCTACTCTAGTTATAAAAAGACTCTTAAAATCCTATAACATAAATACAACTAGTCTTAGATATTTAAAATAATATACTAATATATTTTTTATTATTATATTTATTAAAGATTTAAGGTCTCTTATAAGAAGTATTACAGCCTCTTAAAGCCTCTATTTATTTTTAAGAGAAAGTAGAAGGATATTTCTATAGACTTTATTACTAATCTCTCAAAATCTAAAGGCTATACTAATATTATAGTTATAGTAGACTATTTTATAAAATACTAATATTTAATTTCTTATACTAATATAATTGCTATAGATGTAGCCTGTTTTTTTTATTAGCACATATAAATAAACTATAGTCTTCTAGAAATAATTATATTAGACTAAGGAATATAATTTGTTTCTACTTTCTATAATAAATTCTATAAATAACTATAAATTAAATCCTAACTATCTTCTACATACTACTTAGAAACTAATGGCTAAATAGAAAGAGCTAATAGTATAATAAAATAAGTTCTATATATATATATAAACTATTAATAAAATAACTAGGTAAACTAGCTCCCTTTAGTATAGTTTAAAGCTAATAATAGTATATTTAAATTTATAAAGATTTTATTATTCCTAGCTAATACAAGCTAACACTCTTAAATAGGTTTTAAATTTTTTTATAAGAATTTAAAGATAGTCTTACTAGGCATTATAAGCCTTAGAAGCTAACTATATAATAAAGAAAATAGTTAATATTTAATAACTAGTTTAAGAAGAAATAATCTGGGCTTAAGCTCTTTAAAAAAATATATATAAATTAAAAATAATCACCCGTATCTAACTACCAGATAGAAGATATAGTCTGGCTTAATATATAAAATATTAAAATTAAATAACTATTTAAGAAGCTAGACTTAAAGACTTTAGGAAAATACCATATCTCTTAAATAATTTTTTTATATATATACTAACTTAAACTTTTTAAATTCTTAAGTATATATTTAGTTTTTTATATATCTTTACTTCGGCTAGCTGTACCTAAATTTGAATATCTTTTAAATTAATAAAACCTATTACTAAAACCTATTAAAATTAATAGTAATATTAAATACTATATTAAATGAATTAAAAAGCTGCGCTTTAATTGCAGATAGAAATACTATAAATATTTTATTAAATAAACTAAATATAATAACCTAATATAGTAATTTATAAATAATCTTTAAGACATAACTACTATAAAAGAATTCTATTTTTAGAATTTAAATTAATTTATTATTTAAGACTTAACATAAACACCCTATTATGAATAAAATTTGTGGCTAAGAATTTTATATTCATGATATTCTAGTATTTCTAGTATTTTTAAGTATTTAGTAGTATTTAGCTACTAAACATAACTTCTTCTATAACTCTACTACAAAATACAGCTAATTATAACTTTATTTAAGTATTTAATAGTATTTAGCTGCTAAATGTGACTTCTTTTATAACTCTTCTACTAAAAAGTATAGCTAATTATAACTTTAACTATAAGTATATAGCAAGATGTTATAAAATGCTATTAAATACTATAATATACTATACTCTTCTTCTAAATTCTATACTATTTTACCTGTATAATAGTCTAGTTTTTGCTTATCTATTTTCTAAAATTTATTACTAATATCTATGGACGCTGTAAGCCTGTAAAGTTACTATTTTCTATCTATATATACTAAGTTTCTTTATATGTGAAGAGTTAAACTTAGTTTTTTATTTAGCTCTAATAGAATTTTCTTCCCTCTATTCTTCTTTCTTTATATATTTATATTAAGCTAATATTTAGGTTTACTAAGCTCTTTACTAATCTGTTTACTAACGTGTATTTAGACCTATACTAAGCTGTCTTTAAAGCTCTGTATTAAGCTATTTTTAGAGTTCTATACTAAGTTATCTCTAAAGCTCTATACTAAGCTATTTTTAGAGCTATATACTAAACTGCCTTTAGAGCTCTACATAAAGCTCTAAATATAATATAAAAGCTAATTTTAAGTTAGTGTAAAAGCTAATTTCAATTTAGTGTAAAAACTAATTTTAATTTAATATAAAAAAAAAAAGTAAATAAAGCTTATATAGTATTTTATTATTTTATATAGTAAATTAATAGTAGCTAGTAATTTAAAACTATAGTTTAAAATATACGTACTACGTATAAAAAGTAAACTAGATATGAGATATATAATATACTTAGCGTTAAATTTACAAAATACACGTAATAAACAAATTATATAAATATTATAAATAATAATAAAAGCTTTAGAGTGTGATAATGGGCTCGGTCTTTATACATTATAGTATAAATATAAGTTAATAGAATAAGTTAGCTCTATTTTAGCTACACTAAGATAGAAAGAAAAGAGGTATAAAGGGGGTTTACTTCTAAATAAGGTAGTATATAGTCTAAGCGTAAGCTAGCTATACTTTAAGCTCTATATTAAGTTATAGCTAGTATAACTAGTTATAATATTATATAGCCTATAGTAAGTAGAGTAAATAGTACTGTTATATTACCTCTTTTTAAAAGAGGCTTATTTTTAAGTCTTTAAGTTATAATTTCCTTCTTACTAGTCTCTATACTACTCTTATTTTTAAAGCTGTTTTATTATTTTCTTCTATTACTTTCAGGTCCTTCTCTACTTTATATGCTTTTAACTAGGCATCTAGTTATACTAGTAGTCCTGCTTTCTTTAGATAGGCCTTATAATAATCTCTTACCTTATATAGAGTACCTATAAAGCCTTAGGTATTATACTAGGCAGGATTTAGGTTATGAGCTAGCTAGAATACTTTATACTATAATTAGCTATAGAATAAATAGCTATTAAGGATTTCCTATACTAGCTACTTAAGATACCCGTTAACTTAATAGGCGGTTTCTTAGGTTCAATTTAGCTAGGCAGTAGATAAATAGAAGTCTTTTATAAACAGTCTATATAAAAGATATTAAATATATATATGTATAGTAGTAGCTTAAGATAATAGAAGTATTTCTTTATATCTATAATAGGATAGAGTTTGTATATTTATTAGTTAAGCTTTTAGCTAAGTTAACTAGTGGTAAAGCCCTTAAGTATAATATATATCTTATTTTCTATAAAGAAGTTTAGCTTATAGCGCTTTTTATTAGCCTGTTAAGTTTATTACTCTTATACTTAAGTAATCTCTTATTAAGCTATCTTTATAGCTAGCTTTATTATATTATATTAAGCTTTAGCATAGCTCTACGCTTCCTTACGAGATATTTATTTATAAACTATAGTAAATACCTTTATATGTTTCTCCTAGTCCTAATAATAGATTAGCTAGTAGCTAAACTTAATTTAATAGAATAATAAGTCTATAGTCTTATATAGTAGAATTACTTAAGTCTAGTCTATATAGGGCAGCAGATCTAACTAGTTATTTTAATAATAGTTAATAAATAAGCATAAGCGCTGGTTAATATACTAATTTAGAATTTTAATATTCCTATTAGTTTAAGAGTGATATAGTGTTAAGAGCTTTTACTTAATTCCTATTAATTAATATAGCTTATTTATAAATGCTAAGATAAACTAGGGACTGCAATTAGAAACTATTAATCTAAATAAACTAAATACTTACTAAATATAATAATAGTACTTATTAGCTGCCTAAGTAGCTGTAGTTATTTTATAGTAAGATAATAAAAAGTAGTGTTTATTTAGCTAGTCCATAACAATAAAAGCATAGTTATATTCTTTTTTATTTAAAAAGAAGAACTTAAAGTCTATAGAGACATCTTACTATACTCACTTAAAGATTAGTAGTAATTTAAGTAAGCTTAAGGTCTTATTATAAAGTATATAGCTTTATCTATAAGCTTTATATATAGCTATATAGTTATCTATATTTTTACTTATACGGCTCTAGTAGTAGTGGTTGCGAAATAGCTTATTTATTTTTCTTTTATTTAAATAAGTAGTCACCTAAATAGCATGGATAGCTTAAATAAAGTAAATCTTTAAGAAATATACAGTAGGGACTACTAGCTTATTATAGTATATAAAAAGATTTTAGCTAAGTTTTTATGCTAGGTATTTACTAGAGAGAGTATACTCTTAAAATAGCTATAAACTCTCATAACTACAATTCGCCTCAATAATATAATTAATTAGTAAGTAAGGGTTATTTAGGGGCGGTAAGGCTATAAAAGTATTAGTAATAATTACTTTAATTATATTAGTAACTAGCATGCTTTTTATTAATAGTATAGCTAGGTTATTACTTATAGTTTTAATAAAGCTAATATTAATTTACTCTACTAAGAAAAAGACACGTGTTTAGGCTACTTTATTCTTATCTTTTTAGGTCTTTAGTTTCTCTTACTTACGTAAGAGTGTATCAGCTACTACGTTAATTATACTAAAGTAATAAATAAATATTAGGTAATAATTTACTATACTTATTACTCAGCGCATTTAGTAGGGAGTAAGCTTTTATTTTATAAAGAAATATTCTAACGCGTGATAATTAGTTAAGGTACTAAATAACTTTATAGTCTATAAGCCTATAAGCTGTGAGCGCTATTCTTAGAGACTATAAATTATAGCTAATATCTTTTTATTATATATATTATAGTTTATTTAGAGCTTATTTATAGTCTTAAAGTAGAAAACTATAGATCACTAGAGGCTATCCTTCTAGAGCTATAATAGTACTCTTATAATAACTTTATTACTTACATCTATCTCCATACGCGTCTAACGGTAGAGCAAGTAGTAAGTTAAGATATTATCTAATAATATTAGATTTTTAGCTTACTAGAAAGCTGCTAGCTTGTGTTTACTAAAGATATATTATATACCCTTCTTAAGTAGCTTAATAAGTAGTTAGATAATACGTTTATAGTTTTTTAGAAAGGCTTTATAGAAATTATAAAATTCTAGAAAAGATTATAGGCTTTTAACTGACGTAGGTACTAGCTATTTTTATATAATAGTAACCTTCTTAAGGTCCTTTTAAATCCCTTTTATGCTAATAATAAGGCCTAGGAACTTTATTCTAATAATAGTAAACTTATTTTTCTTAATATCTACTTAGAGACTTATATTCTAGAGATATTTTAGTACCTAAGTAATATACTCCTTATACTACAGCAGGTCTTCAGAGTAAATTAAAATATTATTAAGATAAGTAGTATAAAAGTTATTAAGTAGGCTATAAAGCACCTTATTAATATAGTGTTAGAATATAGTAAAGCTATTATAAAAGCTAAATAGTAGTACATAGTACTTATAGTTCCTATACTAAGTACAAAACATAATTAGGTCCTTTATATCTTTATTTAGATATATATAATAAAAAGCCTGTTATATATTAAACTTAGTAAATACTTTTACACGCGCTAGCCAGGTAAAGGTCTTCTAAATTAGTAAAATTAAATAGGCGTTTTTCTTAGTAATAGTATTAAGCTTATAGTAGTTAATATAGAAGCACTACCCTTCTCTAAACTTCTTAGTAAATAATACTAGAAAAGTATATAAAGCATTACTATAAGTAATAACACCTTATTAAAGGTAGTTATTTAGATAGGTCTTAATAAGCTATAGCTACTTAAAAAATATACTATATAATAAACTTAATATTAATATATTCTTAGCTATTAGTTTAATATTATAGTTAATATCTTCGTAATGCGGGGGCAGTATGTCTGAGTTCTTTTTTAAAAAGTAAACTTAAGTTATACTAGTATAACTAGAGTAAAGTAGCTTTTACTTAATAAACTACTAAAATTTCTCTTTTTTTATAAGGTTCTTATTTAAGTGATAGGGCCTTTTTAGTAAAGTCTTCTTTAAAAGGCTTTTAGAGTTTTAAAAGAAGAATTCTAGGTCTAGCAAGCTATGCTTATCTCTATAGTCCTAAATAAGCGTATCTACTTTATAGATACTAGTATACTCTAGTATAGTTTCCTTTTATTATATATATATTATAAAGATAATAGCTTTTATAATATTAATCTTAAGACCTGCTTTAGAGAGGTCTTTATATAAGATAGGCTAAAAATAAAAAGTCTACTTACTTAACTCTAGCTACTATTATAAATAAAACTATTTTTTTATTTTCTTAAAGTTTTTTTACTATACTATATACTAAGGTAAGCGCTAAGGTGGTTTATGAGTATATTATAAAATTACTATATTTATTAGCTTATCACGTTAGTTAGTATTAGCTTAGTATAAGGGATTAATTTTAGTTAATAAATTTTATATTAAAATAATAATATTATGCTTATAGTTAATTAGCTTATTATCTGGCTATTTAAGTGCTTACTTTTTATAGTTAATTAAAGCATTTATATCTTTAAACAGCTTACGGCTGATTATGAGATCGTAGCAGCTAGTATTACAGAAAATAAAATAAATTAATAGATAGTAGTTATCTAGTACTAAATTAACCTAAAAGTATTTATCTATTTATTTATTTAATCTGCTGTTGTAGCTAGCTAGGGGGATAGATTTTATTTAGTAAGTTTTTATCTTAAGTCCTTTCTTAATAGCGTGTATATACTTTAAGTGTATTAGAATAAAACTACTAGCTCTAGTATTAAAAAAACTACTTAGCTTAATAGCTAGTTTACTAATAGAGATATAGCAGAACAGTATAAGAGCTAGTCTACTAAATAGTAGTTAATAAAAGTTAAACTAATTAGTAGCTCTAGAGAGTAATTCTAAGAAAAAAACTTTCTCTAAAATAAGTCTTTTTCTAATAGTTTCTTTATAGTAAGCTAAAACTTCTTATTATTACTAGTATCTTAGGGTGTATAGAGCTCTTTATTAGTATCTATAGGCTTAATTACTTTAGCTATAACTTAAGTAGATAGTTAATAGTCTTTTATAAAGTAGCTAAGTTTCCCACAATTATAGTAACTAGCTAGTTTAAGAATAGATATTAATAAGATAATAGTAGCTACTGCGTAAGTTAAGTGCTTAACTTCTAAATAAAACTACTAACTTAGTAATAGCTAAGTTTTTCTAGTTCTTTTATTAATCTGCTTAGTAGCTTTCTTAGTGCTAAAAGCTAGCTCTCTAGCAAAGTCTTAAGCTAGGTTTATATACTTATTATACTAGTTATAGTATTATTATTAGTAGATGCTTATTTGTGTACACAGAGTGTTTAGAAGCTTCTTATAGAATTCTTCTACCTATTAGTTTATAAACAAGCTGCGTTTTTAAGCTAAGTAAAAGAAATTACTTTAGAATATAATAAAATTAATAGAGTCTTTAAGATAGAGCTTTTGGAAATTATAGTAAGTATTAAGTCTCTTATATAAATTATTATATATCTTTTTTAGGTAATTTATTATATACTAGTAGTTAACTAGCTACTTACTTTCTCTTATTATATATATAAGTATTAAGAGATACTGGTTAACAGGACTCTCTGTATATATATATATATAAGAGATAATATTCTTTTAAGTAGCTTACTTACTAGCTCTAATAAACTAGTTTTAGTTAGTATATACCTTATCCTCTAGGATATCTCTCTATTAATTAAAGGTAATATCTTTACTGTTTTTAAGTATTAGTAAGTTAGGAAATTATGCTAAGTAGCTATTACCTTAATAGCTACCTATAATAAGTATAGTTAGTAAAGTAGTAGGTAAATAAAGTAATACTTAAGAAGTTTAATTATTAAGATCTTCTGTATTAGAACTATTATTAGGTTCTATAGTAATATAGCTAGCCTAATTCTAAGAGGTCTATAGTAGAGCTATAAAGTATATTTTCTTTATTAATATTAACAATAACACAAGGCTAGCCTTTGTAGAGAGAAAGAAGTATATATTATATATAAATTTCTTTATCTATACTCTTAGTGTTTTAATCTTATTTTCTTAATCCGCTATGTACTTAAGCGTGTTATTTAGTAGCTAATAAAGCTTAATAAGCTTATCTCTAGCCTTATTAAGCTTAGTTTCAGCCATATTAAGCGCTTTTTCTAGTGTATTAGTATAGTTATAATATATAAGTACTTTAAGATAGCTATACTCTAACTTACTAGTAATTATTACTTAATTAAAAATTATTAGAATAAGAAGCATAACCTCTATCTTCTAAAGCTTATAGGTATTAGTTTCTTAGATAGTATTCTTAATAGTAGCTATAAAAAGTTTCTTATTATATCATGCCTAAATGCGGAGCTTCTTAATAGTATAGTCTTTTCTAATTATATTATTAAAGTAGTATATAATAGTACACTTAAGTAACTTAAAAATAAGTATATAGTTATTACTAGTAGCTATTATTTTAAGATTAACTCTTATCTCTAGCGTAAAAAGCTTTCTTATAGTTTTAATCTATTTATTCTTATATGTATATAGCGCTTCTGGTTTCTAGTAGAGTAAAATAATTAGCTAATTTTCTAGTATAGAAAAGATAGACTAGTGGTACTTATAAGAGTTAGTATCTCTAGTAAGAAAAAGAAAGTTAAAGGGGGAGAGTATTTACTAAAGCTCTTATAGTTCTTTTCTAATCTAATAGATATATTACCTACTATTATAGGTTTTTTAGTTATTTATTAAGTTACTTTTAAGACCTGCTGCTGTAGGGCTTATATAGGCTATTACTTAAGATTTTAATTACCTATTACTATAAAGTTTTCTAGTAGAGATTATATGCTTAATGAACTAATAACTTAATATAGTCATATAATTAATCCTCTAGGGGCAGTTATTAACGAATTAAATGCTTAAGTTAATTATACAAATTAACCTTAATATTATACTATTATTATCTAGCTAAATAAGAGTAATTTTAGTATAATATAATAACAGGCTTAGTCTTCACGCGTTATAGTATAAATACAGGTTAATAAAATAAGTTAGCTCTATTTTAGCTATACTAAAATAGAAAGAGAAAAGATATAAAGAGGGCTTACTCTTAAATAAAATAGTATATAGCTTAAGCGTGAGCTAGCTATACTCTAAGCTTTATACTAAGTTATAGCTAGTATAGTTAGTTATAATATTATATAGCTTATAGTAAGCAAAGCAAGCAGCACCGTCACATAGAAAATATAATTACGTATTTTATAGTATTTTATAAGATAGTATTATATTTAGCGGCTTAATACCACTTTAAAGTTAAGACTATAAGCTATAAAATAAAATACATAAATAGTAGCTAACTACTATTAAATATTATAAAAATATTACTAATTTTTTTTCTAACAGCCTATTGCAGGAGCTCGGATTTAAAAGAGAAATATTATTATAATAATTATCTATAATACCTTATAAAAGTCTTCTAAGAATATCTTTTTTATAAGTTTTTTTATTATATTATATATTTATATATTAGCCTCGCGCTAGCGCACGAGCTCTTATTTAAATACTTTATTTATAACTTATTTTATTTCTTCCTTTCTTTACATAATGTTTTGAATTATTACTTGATATTATATATAGTAATTAATTAATATTTTTTTTAAGTTTTTAATTTCCTGCACGTAGTACTCTCGTAATACTATTATTAATTTACTATATAAAATAATAAAATACTATATAAACTCTATTTACTTTCTTTTTTTATATTAAGTTAGAATTAGCTTTTATATGGAATTGAAATTGGCTCTTATATTATATCTAGAGCTTTATATAGAATTCTAGAGATAGCTTAATATATAGCTCTAAAAATAGCTTAATATATAGCTTTAGAAATAGCTTAATATATAGCTCTAGAAATAGCTTAATATAAAGCTCTAAAAATAGCTTAATATATAACTCTAGAGATAGCTTAATATAAAGCTTTAGAAATAGTTTAGTATAAAGTTTTAAAAATAGCTTAGTATAGAGCTCTAGAGGTAGCTTAATATAGAGCTCTAAAAATAACTTAATACAAATCTAAATATATATTAGTAAATAAATTAGTAAAGGGCTTAATAAACCTAAATATTAGTTTAATATAAATATATAAAAAAAGAAGAACAGAGGAAAGAAAATTCTATTAAAACTAAATAAAAAAACTAAGTTTAGTTTTTTATATATAAAGAAACTTAATGTGTATAGATAGAAAATAGTAATTTTACAAACTTACAGCACCCATAAATATTAGTAATAAATTTTAGAAAGTAGATAAACAAAAACTAGACTATTATATAAATAAAATAGTATAGAATTTAGAAGGAGAGTATAGTATATTATAGTATTTAATAGCATTTTATAGTATCTTACTATATACTTATAGTTAAAATCGTAATTAGCTATACTTTTTAGTAGAAAAGTTATAAAAAAAGTCACATTTAGTAGCTAAATACTATTAAATACTTAAATAAAGTTATAATTAGCTGTATTTTGTAGTAGAGTTATAGGAGGAGTTACGTTTAATAGCTAAATACTACTAAATACTTAAAAATACCAGAAATGCTAGAATAGCATGGATATAAAATTCTTAACCATAAATTTTTTTCCTAATGCTATAAAAGATAATATATAAGTTACTTTAATATAGTAAGTATAAGTATAATTTCTGTTAAGACTTTAGTAATAATATAAAATCATATAATAACTTACTAACATAATATTCTGATAATATAAAAATATAGTAAGGTATAGTTTAAATAATTTATTGTATAACGAATTCCAGAGAGTTACTTTAAGAATAAAAGATAAATATAAAAAAGAAAATTATTTAAAAACTAAAGAGGACGCCCTTTATATAGTAAATTCTTTATTTATAATTTACTTACTATTTAGTTTTATTATAGCTACCTAGTTTCTATTAGTTTTAATTATCTATATTATATTTATAACTTTATATATGAAATGTTACGTGTCTTTTTTACTATTAGTTTTATTAATTATCTTAATAATATTAACTAGAAGCTTTATTTTCTACTTAGTTTTTTAAAGTATTTATTCTATTTTTTACCTATTATTAAATTCTTATGTGTATTTTTTTACTAATAACTAATAATTTTTCTTTAGTTAGTTTACTACCTTCTAATTGTAATTATTATTTATAATAAACTTTTATTTATTACTAGCTATAATACTTACTTCCTTTTTAAATTTTTAGTTTAAAAGTTCTTTTTATTTTAGACTTAAGTATAAGAAAAGCCTGTTCTTTTAAAAATATTATAAGTATTTTTAAGATCTCTTTTCCCCTTTATTTTTAATAATACCTAAAATTAAGTTTTTAACTATTTGTAATTATTATTTTGTGAAATTAATTTAGAATCATAACTATTCCATGCTAGCTTTGTGTAGTCTATGTAAGAAAAAAGATTTTTATTACTTTATAAATCTTTTATCTAGCTATTATTCTAAATACATTAAGTATTCTTAGAAATATAATTTAGTAGTTTTTATTTAGGAGTTTAATAAATCTTTTATTAAAAAGTATTAGCTTTAAGAGTAACTAAAGCTTACTTAAGACCTTAAACTAAAAACTTAATTTTATTAGTAATAACTATATAAGTAGTTTATTTTAGTTAATAGTTATAAATACAATCTATTTACTTATAAGCTTACTTTAATTAAGAAGATATAAAATTTAGAAAAAAAATAAAAATAAAAAATCTCTAAATTATTATAACTTATAATGTTCTTATCTACTGCTTTTGCTAATCTTTTTTTAAATATCTTTTTTAACTAAAAAGCTATATAAGCTTCTTTCTAGAATTTAGTATTACTAAATTCTTTAAATAAAACTAGTTAATTATTCTAGAATATTACTTTAAGTTTTTAATAGATTCCTAGGTATTTTTTTCTAATTTATAGTTTTTTTATTTAACTAGGTATTTCTACTAACGTTTGAATTATTATAGCTTTTAGATTTTTTTTAACTTTATACTTTAGCTAGTATAGTTTTATGTTTATGTTCATTACTATTAGTGTGTTTAGTAGTATTAATTTAAGTAATAATATATAAACTACTAAATAGATTCTTATATTTTATAGTAATCTTAGTTTATAATTAACTAGTTTAATAACTTTATTAATTTTAAATAGTTTGATTCGAACGTGATCTAGTTTCTTACTTAATTATTTAATTTTTAAATTTTTACGTAATAAGAAAACTTAGTTTTTTTTTAAAAAATTAGTTTTTTAACTTTTAACTTATTAGTACTCTCTGCAGTTTGTAAGTTTTTTAAAATAATAATTTTATTAAAATTATTATATAAATTTTATAGCTATTTTATTTTATTTTAAGCTTAAAATAATTTACTTTTTAAATTATATAATTCTTTATAAGCTGACAGCTTATACTCGTAATTAATATAAAATAGTAATATATTAGTTATAAATGATTTTATATTATTATAAATAAACTATACTAAAGGTAATAACTTAATTTAATTCTCTTAAAAGTAATTAATATATATTTTTAAGTATTATTTTAGAATCTAATTAGTGTACTTTATTTACCTATTTATTTAAAAATAAAAGCTTATTAAAAGCTTATTTTTTAATCCTAACTTAGCTAACAATGTTTTCTAGAAGTGTAATATAAATAATTTATTTTAATTAATAATAAACTCTTTAAGTAACCTATATTTTGAAATTACTATTTTTAATATATTATATACTAGTTCTTTAGCTAATAAATCTGTAACTATTAGATTAAAATATATATACTTAGTTAATTTATTTATAATAATAAGTATTATATTATATTCCTTATTCGTTCCTAGTTCTTTAGATAATAGTAATTTTATAATAAAGTCTATTAAAACTAACTACTATAGTTATTTTAATACTTTTAATAATTATAAAAGTCTATAAAGCTTATATTATACTAGTTTATTTTTTTTATATTTTAGGTAGACTTTAATTACTTTCTTTACTTTTTATTTTAATTCTTTAATATAGAAATTTCTAGAGATTTGCTCTATAGTTTTTTTTATTTCTTAATATTTATATATAATAGCTTTATAATTTTCTATAATTAATTTCTTATATAGCTCTTTTAGTATATAAATAAGTCTATTTATATATACAAGTTTTAATTTTAGGTTCTAAAAGTTTTATTACTTAAAATTCTAAATTTTTATTATCTAGTAATTCTTAACTTTAGTAATTACTATAATTCTTAATTAATTAACGTATTTGATAAGTGAATGGCCCAGACAAGCGAGTGGCCTATCTTAAAACTCACTAAAAAATCAAGAATTCGCACATGAATATCTCAACAACCACTTAATGATAAATTCTAGAAATTTAATGGGTACTTGATAGTGATCCAAAATGTATGCCATTAAATTTTTAAGAGCTAGTAATTAATAGTTATTGAGATAGTACTGTGTTGGCCCCCAAATTCACCTTTTCTTAAATATCTTAATAATGTTTAACCGCCAGCTCTTAAAAATTCAATGGCATATATTTTGGAGCACTATCAAGTACCCATTAAATTTCTAGAATTTATCATCAAGTGGTTGTTGAGATATTCATGTGCGAATTCTTGATTTTTTAGTGAGTTTTAAGATAGGCCACTCGCTTGTCTGGGCCATTCACTTATCAAATACGTTATAGCTTATAGATTTATCCAATTCTATTAATAATACTACGCTTAGTATTAGTTTGTATTGTTTTATATAGTTTAATTATTAGCTAAGTATATCTACTACTCTGTTTTCTATTTCTTTTTAGTAAAATATTTTGAAATTATAAATAGCTAGTATCTTTAACTAGCGTATCTATCTTTAGTTTAGCTTTTTTATAATAGTAAAGCTTATTAAGTTCTTATAATCTAAAAGAACTTCTACTTAATACTTAGTTTTTTTAAAGTAAATTTATTATTTCTTAAATACTACTACTACTATTAATAGCTTTTTATTATAAACATTATAATTCAACTTAGCTCCTATAAGTTTCTTTAATAAATAGTCTATAGAATAAAGATATTTATTATTATATTATTAACTATAGACTACTCCTATTACATAATTAGATATATTTGTTTCTAGTATAATTAGTAATTTTAGGTTGAATATTTTTAATATTAGTACTTAAGTAAATTTACTCTTAAGTTTTATAAATACTTACTACTATTTTTGTCTTTAACTAAATTTATTATCTTTCTTAGTTATCTCTGTTAAAGGTGTCGTAATTTTTAAATACTTTTTTATAAACTTTTTATAGAAATTTATAAATTCTAAAAAGAACTATATCTCTTTTACTATTATTAGTATTAGTTAATTTTATATTTCTATTAACTTCTTCAGATCTACTAAAATTCCTTTTCTTAAAATAATAAATCTTAGGAACTCTGTTTCTGTAACGTGGAATTTATATTTTTCTAGCTAAATAAAAAGATTATATTCCTGAAACTTTCTTAAGACTTTCTTAATATATATTTTATACTTCTTAAGTGTTCTGCTTATATATACTAGTATGTTATCTAAATATACTATTATAAATATATTTAAGTATTTATAAAGTATATGATTAATAACTATCTAAAAAGTTACTAGCACGTATATTAATCTAAATAATATAATATAATACTTAAAGAGTCTATATATTATTCTAAATACTATTAACTATTTAAATTCTTTTTTAATTTAAATCCTGTAGTATTATCACGGTGGTGCTATAAGTAGAGGGTTAAGTACTTAATAAAAAGTATTAATTAATTACTAAGTATAGTACCAGATAATAAGTTAAGATATTACGTAAAGAAAGAAAGAATATAATAAGTTATAAGCTAAAATATTTAGAGCAAGGGCTTATGCGCTAGCGTGAGACTAAAATATAAATATATAATATAAAAAAAAAGCTTATAAAAAGGCTTTCTTAAAAGACTCTTATTTTATAAATAGTTACTATAATAGTACTCTCTTTTTAGGTCTAAGCTTTTATAAGAAATATTCATATTAGATATCAGGTCTAGATTAGTCTAGGTTTTTAAAGTAGAATTTTTTTATAATAGCTATATCTTAAAGGTCACTTACAGGTTCCTATATTAAGTTATTATATTTAGTTTATTTAACTAGGTATTTATAGCGTTTCCGCCTGTAATTTAGACGCAGTTTTTTAATTCATTTAATATAGTATTTAGTTTTCTTATTAACTTTAATAGGTTTAGATAGTGGGTTTTGTTAATCTAAAAGGTATTTAAATTCAGGCGCAGTAGACTAAAGTAATAATATATAAAAGACTAGGTATATATTTAAGGATTTAAGGAGTTTAAGTTAGTACGTATATAAAGAAACTATCTAAGAAATATAGTATTTCCCTAAGGCCTTTAAGTCTAGCTTCTTAAAAAGTTATTTTATTTAGATATTTCGTGTATCAAGCCAGACCATATCTCTTATCTAATAGTTAAGTGTAAATAATTGTTTCTGGTTTATATATTTTTTTAAAAGAGCTTAAGCCTAAATTATCTTTTCTTAAATTAGTTATTAGATATTAGCTATTTTTTCTACCATGCAGTTAACTTCTAAGGCTTATAATACTTAATAAAAACATCTTTAAATTCTTATAAGAAGTTTAAAACCCATTTAGGGATATTAGCCTGTATTAGCCAGAAATAATAAAACTTTCATAGATTTAGATATAGTGTTATTAGCTTTAAACTATACTAAAGAGAGCTAGTTTACCTAGTTATCTTACTAATAGTTTATATATATATATAGGACTTATTTTATTATACTATTAGCTCTTTTAGTTTAGCCATTAGTTTCTAGGTGATATGCAGAAAACAGTTAGAATTTAATTTATAATTATTTATAGAATTTATTATAGAAGGCAGAGATAAATTGTGTTTCTTAGTCTAATATAATTATTTCTAGAAGACTGTAGTTTATCTATATATACTAGTAAAAAAAGTAAGTAATATCCACAATAGTTATCTTACTATAAGAAATTAAGTATTTATATTTTATAAGGTGATTAACTATAACCATAATATTAATATAGCCTTTAAATTCTAGGAGATTAGTAATAAAATCTATAGAAATATCCTTCCATCTCCTTTTAAGAATAGGAAGAGGTTTTAAGAGGCTATAGTACTTTTCACAAAAAGCCTTAAATCTTTAGTAGGTATAGTAATAAGATATATATTAATATATTATTTTAAATATCTAGGGCTAGTAGTATTCGCGTTGTAGGATTTTAAGAGTTTTTCTATAACTAGAGTAGCCACCAGCAGGAGAATCGTGCATAATTTAAAGAAGTTTAATTTTAAGTTTATTATTATTTAGTATTACTAGCCGGTTGTGATAGTATAACTGGTTTTTTTAGTTTTTATATTTACTTAAAGAAAGCTTCTTAAAGCGTTAGATTCTATCCCATATTAGTAACAGAATTTCCTAAATAAACTTATTATTTAGGTATTTATTATTAATGATCTATTAAATCAACCTATCTGTCTTAGTTAAGTTTAATTCTAGAATATTATTAAATAGTTTAGGGCGGAGGAATATTTATTATTAAGCTCTTTAAACTTCTTTTTAGACTAAAGTATTTTATATATAGTAAGTAAAAGTATCTAGTTTTCTACTCTACTTACCTAGTTAGTACGTAATAGTAAAGTTAAATTGGAATAAATATTCAATCTAGTAAGCTTATTAATAGCTAAATTACTTTATTATAGTAAAGTATTAAAGATTTTTATAGTTATTTAGTACTTAAATTAGGAACGCAGCACCTTCTAATTTAAATCTCTATTATTTAAAGTAATATATAATAGCTAGTAGTTTCTTATTATATATCTTATAGTTATATTTAATAGGATTTAGTCTCTTAGAAAAGTAAGCTATAGATTTTAGTTTATTTTATTTATCTTTTTAAAAGAAGACTCTAGTAGTTACGTAGTCTAAAAAGTCAGCTTCTATAATAATTAGTAACTTAGAATTAAAGTGTTGGAGAACTAGGGCAGTTATAAATATATATTTTAAATATTCAAACGCCTCTTAATAAGCGTTATTAAATTTAAATTAAATGTTTTTCTTCATTAGCGCTATAAGCAGGGATGTAATACGGAAAAAGTTATTAATAAATTATTAATAGAAATTAATAAATCCTAGGAATGCTCTTATATTCTTTACGTTCTTAAAAAATTCCTAGTTAAAAATATTCTTTATTTTATTTAGGTTTATGCTAATTCCTCTTGTTAAAATTATATACCTAAGATAAGTAACTTATTCTTAGTGGAACTTATATTTATTAATATCAAGTTACAGGCCAGCTTTATCTAGGGCTTTTAAGACTTATTTTATATATTATCAATATTCATATAAAGAATTACTATAAATTAAAATATTATTAAGGTAGACTATATAAAACACATTAAGAAATAGTTAAAGAATATTATTTATATAGTATTAGAACATGCTTAGTGCGTTGGCCAGTCTAAATAATATAATAAAATATTTAAATAAATTATATTAAATTTAGAAAATAGTTAGCTATTTATCTCTCTCTATTATATAAAGATAGTTAAAAGCTGAGATGATATCTAGCTTTATAAAGTACTTACCTTACTAAAGTAAAATAAAGTTTCTTAGATTAATAGAATTAGATAGTAATTTTTAATAGTAATAGTATTTAGAGCTTAATAGTCTATACAGAATTAGAGACCTTTATTAGGTTTCTTTATAAAAATAACTAGTATAACTATAAGAGATAAACTTACTCTAATAAATTCTTTAATAAGATAGTTATTAAAATACTTTCTAAAAACTTTTAGTTTATTTTAGGACATCTTATAGAGAGATCTAAATCTAGGTTGCTTTTTTTTCTTAAGGATAATCTTATAATCATACGGATAATATTCAGGTAGTCTATTAGCTTTCTTATATAAGAATATTTAAAAATTATTATAGTACTCCTTTAAAACCTTAGTAACTAAATTAGTATAGGTTTTTAAAACTAAGGCTTTATTAATATTAGCTATTAAAATAGTAAAGATTTTATATTTGTATTTCCGGGCTATTTATATAAAGGGGGCTGCCCTAATTAGGTAGATATTTATACTTAGTTTAGAATTCTTATAAAAGCCTTTTAGTAAAGCCTTTACTAAGAGATTTTTAAAGCCTTAGGAGGAAGACTTTTTTATAAGGTTCTTATTTAATTTAGTATTAAATTTAAGTGTAAATTTAGATTCTAAGTAGAAGCTCTTTAGAGAACGGTTTACCAGAAGGTCCTCTAAGTAAGTATTAGGTTCTTATAATTAATAGTTTATTTTAGCTAACTAGTTATCACGTTAAGTTTAGATAGTTAATAATAACTTTAGAGAGCAAGTCTATAAACGCTGTATGTAAATAGTATTAAAATAAAAGTCTTTTAATAAAAAGTTTACTAGAAAATCCCTTAAGCGGGTAGTATTTTCTTTTAAATAAATAAGAAATTAAGATAAGCATAGGTAATAGGCCTGGTAATAGAGAACATTAAAAAACAGCTTTTATAAGTTATAATTAAAGTTAACTTTATATTTTCTTATCTAAGATTAGCTAAAGATTAATTCATGGTTTCCTATAGCTATTATAAAGAGATAGATTTTCTTAACGTAATTTATATAGTAGAGAGTTATACTAGTAGTATATAAAATATAATTCTTTTTAAGACATTTACTATTAAAACCAGTAGAATATAAGACGTTTGGGAGTAGTAAAAGATAGAGTTTCTAGATACTAACTAAAAATCTACTAATATAACCTATACTAGTTACTCTAGTATTAATTAAAGTAGTAACAGAATATGATAAGCTATTTTATTAGATAGTATACAGAATATTTACTTAATAGTTCTAAGAGTCAGTTACTGGATAAGAGGTCTAAAAGTTAATAGAAATCTAGTATTAGAAACATCCTAAAAAGTAACTTAATACTAGAATAAAACTTTTAGTAGGCTAGCTTAGGAAGTTCAGAAACATTCTTATTTATAAAAAGATTTAAATTTAGAGAAAGAACAGAAGCGGGTTACTTATTAGGGTTGAAATAAGCTTATAAATTAGAGTTCTAGCAGGAAAACAGAGCAGTTTTAGGAAATATAACTATATTTATTATACTTAAAATATTAGCTATTACGCTTTTAGACTTCTTATTTAGCTGACCTAACAGGAGTGTAGTTAAAAGTATTAATTTCTATAATATTAGAATCTCTTTATAATACAGGTTATAGTCTAATAAGACGCAGTAAAAAAAGATACTAAAAGTTATTATTATATAAGAATATTAGATTAGCGTAGTTATTTAATGTATTAGGGATTTTAATATCTACTATTATCTAGTAGAGATTATCGTTTAATAACCTTCTTAATTAAGTACTTAGATTAATTTTATTTAGTCTAGTATCAGCAGCTAGTCTATAGAATTTAATAAAGTAAATAATAAAACTCTTCCGTTCTTAGCGAAATAAATTAAGCTTACTTAAGATAGTAAGTTTTCTATTTAGATCTCCATATATAGCTTACAAGAAGATAATTAATTATTCTATTAAGTATATATCCTTATTTATAAGAGAGTCTATAAATATTACTGGGTCCTTTTTTAGTTTTAAATGTGTATATAGAAGTTAAGAGCGTTTAGTAGAATATTAGTTAGTATTATCTTTAAGCTTATAGTTAAGTTTCCTAATAAAAATACATAAGTTCTTTTGTTTTCTAGTAAATATTAGAGAGTTAGGTAGGCAGTTAGATTTCGTTGTTATTAATAATATAGTAGGTTCTAGCGTGATAGTTAATCTCACATTTCTAATCATAGCTTAAGAAACTTAGAGATAGGTACTAGTTATAATTATAGGTAGAATTAGAATTATAAAACTTAAGCCACTTCCAGATAAACTAGTAACAAGAACTAGACTTTCTTTAATAAGGGAGATAATAATAGTAGGGGTTAAACTAGTAAACACTTACTTTATCTTATTAAGCTTAGTATAAAGAGCTTTTATATTCTTTTTATATTATATTTCTTATCTTACTAAAGTATTTATAAGTAATTTATTACTTACCTTTAGAGTTATAAGTTAAGAGGTAAGGTCTCTAAGGATTTCGGCAAGATCCAGGTTATCTATTATAAGAAATTAGTAAAGACGTAACGTAATATTACGGTAATACTATAAGTAGAGAGTTAAGTACTTAATAAGAAGTGTTAATTAATTACTAAGTATAGTACCAAGTAATAAATTAAGACATTACGTGAAGAAAGAAAGAATATAATAAGTTATAAGCTAAAATATTTAAGGCGAGAGCTTATACACTAGCATAAGACTAAAGTATAAATATATAATATAAAAAGAGAGCTTATAGAAAGGCTTTCTTAGAAAATCTTTATATTATAAATAGTTACCATAACAAGTATCTCTTATAGATATTAAATAAACTAAACTATTAAACTTTTTAGAGCCTATTTATTAGCTTTTAAATTAATAGTAATAGATATTAATTCTTTATTATAGTTTAATTTAGTTATTTAAAATCTATATATAATTATAGTTTCCTATTTATCTTAGGTATGAATAATATTGGTGAAGCTATTAAGTTTTTACTTAATTATATATATCCCTTCTTAAGATTTTTTTTAATATACTGTTTTAATTCTTTCTATTATATTTATAATAAAGAATATATTAATTTTAGTTTAAGCTCTTCCTTATTCTTAACTAGTATCTTATAATTTTAAAGTTAATACTTTAGAAGTGCATTTTCCTTCTTCTTGCTAAATAGATATATAAATTTCTTATATTCTTAAGATATTTAGGCTTTAGTAGTGTCTAAAGCTTTCTAAATCTATACTATATTAATCTTCTATAATTATTATTATTATAATTATTATATAGCCTTATATAAGATTCTTTTTATTCTAGAGTGTTTTCTTATTATGTTTGGTTTTTATATTCATACTATTTTTCTTACTAGATTATACTATTAAATAGTTTTTTATTACTAATTTATTATTAGATTATATAATAAGAGTTAATTCTATTCTAGGATTATATTTAGCTCTTTTATGTTTAAAATATTAATATAGTAAATATCTTTATAGCTTATTACTTTTAGCTTTGTTACTATAGTCTTTAGGTTAATTAAACTCTTTTTAAAGATTATTATATTATTATTTACTTACTATATTTTTACTAGATACGCCTTTTCCTAGTATAATATATTATTTCATTTAATTTATTAATTTAAAATAAATGTTCTGTCTATTCTATTATTTACTAGTGCTTTTAAAGATTTTCTGTTTACTCTTATATTAAAGTAAAGATATAGTTTTTACTACACTTATTATAATTTAAGAGTCTTAATAATTATATTATTAGCTTAAACTTTTTACTAGGAGCTATTTAGTTTTTTAATATAAAATTATATATACTATACTCCTGATCTTTATTATATAAATTAAAATACTTTTTTTTAATATATATAAAGTAGTAGTTATAATAGTGTGTTAAATATAAAAGTTTATAATAATTTTTTTATATTTTATCTCTATATATTAGACATTTCTATTTTAAGAAATATTTCTTATAAGAGAGTTCTAAGTACTATAGGTTATTCTAATACTAGCTTATTTTTTATCTTTTTTTTATAGTATTTATATTTAAGTATATATTTCTTTTAATATTATTATTTATATAAGTAGTTTTGCTAGCCGTCTTTGTCTTTTATATTAACTATAATATTTAGAGTCTTTAGTACTTATTTATTTAGTTCTTATTTTCTTACTATTTTTTTATATACTTTCTGTTCTTTTAGTTCCCCTATTTAGATTAAATATATTACCTATATATATACTTTTTTTATGTAGTTAACTAACTTATGGATCTAACATTCCTAATTCTTTAGTTATTAGAAGATATTAGTATCTTTAATTTATATAATAGGTAAAAATGTTTTTATTTTATTATATTTATTATTGTTACTCTCTAACTTAGTTTATTATTTAATTTAAGATAGTTCTTTTTCTTAATTCCGGAAAACATATAGCTTTTCTTATTAGATTTTTATAAAAAACTAAGATACTACTTTTCCTGTAAGGCTATTATATTATAGAAATACTACTTACTTTAACTAGTTTTTTAAGCTATAAAACTCTTCTCCTAGTATTATTTCCTAATGCATGGTTTTATAGTTTTTATTTATATATTAGTTTAATCTATAGATTTAACATACATCTCTATTTAGCTACTACTAGATAATTATTATTATAATTCTAAAAGCTTTATATATTAAAGGTTATATTTCCTAGAATAGCTATTATTCTTTATTAATTTTCTATAATATAAGAGTTTGTGTTTTTAAGCTTACTATCTAATATTATTCTTTAACTACTTTTTATAGTATCATTTTTAATTATTACTAGCTACTTATAAGTTTATGTTTTGTTTTCTAATACTATTTCTTATAATTTCTTTTATAGTGCTTATTAGATCTATAGATTTAATACTAATTATTATTAAGTCTTTTACTAATAACTTTAACTAATAAGGTTTCTACTTATTATAAGTTCTATTTTATAAGCTTAAGTCTTATTCTAATTATTATAATTCTTAATTTCTTATTTAAGTATTTCTTTATAAAGTGTCTAATATTATTATATTTTAGACATACTTTCTTATTAAGTTACTTATAGTATTTTTAAGTTATAAGCTATTTTTTTTATAATAGTTTCTTAATTTAAATTTTATTAATATCTATTTTATTATAAGTTTATTTTTATTATGTTAATGTTTTTTTATAGTTATTACTTAACTTTTTTTACACTTAAGTTCCTGCTCGTACTGTTAATTATTTATATATATAATAAATTCTATAAAAGCGTAAAGATTATTTAGTTAAATTTTTTTTTACTAGTTTATTCTTAATTTTATCTTTAAGTTTAGTGTAATAAGCTGCTATTAATAGTATATTATTTTAATTAATTTATAACTATAATTAGCAAAACTCTATAATATATACTAAAACTAATTTTATTTATTTAAAGTTTTGTATCTTTTACTCTGTAGTCCGTTCTTTATTAATTTCTCTAAAAACTATAGTTATCTAAGTTTTAAAATTGTTATAACTTTGGAAAACTACTTTTATTTTATTAGTTATATTAGTTTCTTTAATTTTCTTATTTATATAGTTTTTAGCTAAAGGCTTAAACTAATTTATAGCTATACCTTTTATATTTATACTAGCTACAAAAATTCTATCTTAATCTTTAGAAAAAGTGTTTTTATTAAAGTAAGTGTATATTTCTATTTCTGTTAAAAAGCCTTTAAGGTGTTTTCATGTTCTATTAAATCTTCTTAATAATTATACTTTAGTACTAGATATATAAACTCTTATATTAGCTTAGTTTTTTAACTTTATAATTATTTATTATAGCTTTACAATTTATGCCTGTTGTTATTATATAATCTAGACTATAAATAATACTAGTACTAAAACTAAGCTACTTAAGCTTATTATTATTATATACTATTTATATAACTTATAGGTACTTATAGTGTTATGGTTTAAATAGAATTTATTTACTTTTTATTACTTAAAAAGTCTTAGTAAAGAATTTACTAGAGAATTCTTTTTTTAGCTTTTATATACTTAAGGTTATTATATATAGTAACTATACATAGCCTTTATTACTATATTATAAAAAATAATATATAAGTTACTTTAATGTAGTAAGTATAGATATAATTTATATTAGAATTTTAATAATAATATAAAATTATATAATAACTTACTAACATAATATTCTAATAATATGAAGATATAGTAAAGTATAGTCTAACTAATTTATTATATAACGAATTCCAGAAAGTTACTCTAAGAATAAAAGATAAGTATAAAAAAGAAAACTATCTAAAGCTAAAGGGAATACTTTTTATATAATAAATCCTTTATTTATAATTTATTTACTACTTAGTCTTACTATAGCTACTTAGTTTTTATTAGTTTTAATTATTTATATTACACTTATAACCTTATATGTAAGACGTTATGTGTCTTTTTACTATTAGTTTTATTAATTATTTTAATAATATTAACTAGAAGCCCTGCTTTTTGCTTAGTTTTTTAAAGTATCTACTTTATCTTTTACTTAGTATTAAATTCCTGTGTGTATTTTTTTTACTAATAACTAATAATTTTCTCTTAATTAGTTTATTACTTTCTAATTATAATTATTATCTGTAATAAACCCTTACTTATTACTAGGTATAATAAATATTTTTAAAATTTTTATTTTTACTTTTTAGTTTTTTACTTAAGTTTATAGTTTTTTGTAATTATTTACATATTTTTATATAACTATACTTTTATATTATTATATTTTATAATAAAATAAACTATATAATAATAATAGTAATAATATAAAAACCAAAAATTATTATATAATATATTCAATAACTTAATTTTTAATAAGTTATATAATAATAAATTTAATAAATTTAAAAACTATAATAAGTTATTAGTATATAAATTTAAGTTAATAATAGTAATAAAATAAAAATAAAGTAAATTTAATAAAAAGTTAATTATATATATAATAAAGTTTAAAGTTAAGTTTTTTAAATTATTAAAGTTATGTAATTATATATAAAATAAAAATAAAAACAATTATTTTAATTAATAGCTATAAAGTTTAGTTTATTATAATTTATTTATGCAAATTTTTAAAGTTAGTAAACTAGTATTATAAGTAGTAATAAGTAAAAAGCTATTACTAATAGTAGTAACTAAAATATAGTAAATAGCTTAAAAAATAATTACTAGCTACTAGCTAAAAAGTATACTAAAAAAATAAAATAGTAAGTAAAAAGTAAAGTAGTTACTATAAAAAATAAAATATAAAGTAAAGTTACTAGCTAATATTATTAAAAAACTTAATACTATTAATAGTAAAGAAAATATATAACATTTTAAATATATAGTTATAAAAGTAATTAAGGTTATTAAAACTAATAAAAACTAAGTAGCTATATTATAATTACGTAAAACTAAAATATAAGTAAAGAAATTTATTATATAAAAAAGTATTTCTTTTAATTTTAAATAGTTTGTTTTTTATACTTATTTTTTCTTTATTTCTAACATTTTTAGAAATATGTTATATAATAAATTAGTTAGACTATTATTTATTACATTTTTATATTATTAAAATAACTTATGTTAATATAATTATATAATATATATAATTACTAAAACGTTTAATATAATGTAATTAATATACTACTTACTTTAAAATAACTTATACTTTATTTTTATAGTATATAGTTAAGTTTATATAACTTTACTATATAAAATATTAATAAGTAAAAGCTTTTTATATTAGCTTATAATACTATAAATACTTATAAATTATATAACTTATATATAAAATAGTATATTTAAGTAATAGAGTTTTAGTATTAACTTTATTTACAGTCTAAATTATATAGTAGTAATAAGTATAAATTTTAAATTATTTTTAAATAATTTAAGAATTAAAAAGTAAAAATAACTTTTAAATATATATATTAAGTATAAAAATATAACTTTTTAAAATATTTAATAATATATTTTTTTAAAAAAGCTTTTTACTAAAATAAAAATATATACTTACTTTAATAAAAGTACTTTTTTAAAAAATTAAAATATAATTTTTATAGAAAGTATAAATATAAAAAGTAAAGCTGTAAATTAGTTTAAGCTTTTAGTTTAAAAACTATATAAAAAAAGAAAATAATAAATTAAAAATAATAAATAAAGCTAAAGTAGTTTTTAAAAACTATATAAATTTTAAAAATAAATTACTATAGTTTTTAAAAACAGTTAATAAAAAAAATATTAATAAAAAAAAGTTAGTAAGATAAAAAATTTTAAATTTTAAAATAAAATAAGATAGTATTTATTTACATAATTAAGTTTTAATAACTATAGTTAAAAATTAACTAAAATAAAGTACTATTAATAATAGCCTATTATATTAAACTTAAAAACTAAGTTAAAAATATGTTAATTAGAAAAAATAAGTTAGAAAGTATTATAGTATAGTTTTATAAAGACTATTATTTTTAAGCTTATTTAAATTAAATACTATACAAAGCTTTTATATAAACTATGTAGGCTTTTTTGCTTTTAGAACTTTATATATATTTTATTTATAGCTTTTATATATAGTTTTATAAGCTACGTTTTATAATCTATTTTATATTATATACTATTATTATAGTTACTAACTTTATTTATACTTTGTTATTTTTTAATATTATATAGTTTTCTTTTACATATTAGTTTTATAACTCTTACTAGTTTTATAAAATAAAAATAAATTTTTATAATTTATATAAAAATACCTATAAAAACAGCTAGACTATATTATAGTCTTTTATAATATTTATAAAAGCTAATAATAATAACTTATTATTACTATAGTAAAAATAGTAGACTTTTATAAGTAAGTTATAATACTTAAGAAAGTTTATAACTACTAAAAAAAAAAGATATAAAAAGCCTAAAATTAGATTATAAATTTATATATATAACTATAGTTTAAAAGTCTAATACTTACTATTTTTATTATTTTTACTACTTTTACTTTTACCCTTATTTTTATTTTTATTTTTATTACTGTTTTGACTAAAACTAAACTATTTATAACAATTTTTATTTAATTTAATTTTTTTTTTAATTTCTTTTTTTAATTTTTTTAAATTTTAATTTTAATTTTAATTTTAATTTTAATTTTAATTTTAATTTTAATTTTAATTTTAATTTTAATTTTAATTTTAATTTTAATTTTTTTATTTTACTTTTTTTAATTTATATTTTCTCTAAATGCTACCTAACTTTAATAAGTTTAATAATAATTAAAATAACTTTTAATACTTTACCGCATAAATTTATATAATGATAATTATAAATTAAAATTATTTTTTTTCTACTGAATTCTGCATAGCTTATGTAAATAAATAACTTAAAAATATACTATATAAGTAAGTTTTTCTATATATTACTAATAGTATTTATTATTTACTAAACTATTTTATAATACTAGAAATTTTAAAGTAAGTTTATAAAGACTTAAATTAAGCTTATAATATTTAATAAAATTTATTTAAACTTTACTAAAAGAATTAAGAATTTAGGGTTTTTTTTAGTAAAATTCTAATAGTTAGCTCTTAAATCTAGCTTATTTAAAAACTTTTTACTAACCTTTTTAGAAAATGCTGTTTCTAAGAAATTATAAAACATATTATTTTATAATTTATTACTAAACTACTAGAACTATTTACTAGTTTATTACTTATAAGACTTTAAAAACTATTATTACTATTATAATTTAGTTGCTTTTATAAATAACTATAAAACTTATAATTTTTAGCTTATAATTTAAAAGTATATTATTTCTTTATTAATAGCTATTTCTACTATTTTTATTATTAAACTTATAAATTTAAGCTTCTACTATTAACTAAATTTCTTAAACTAAAGTTATAAAAAATACTGTAAATACTACTATTATAGCTTAAAAAGCTATTTTATTATTTACTATTTTTATTTTAATATTTACTAGTTTTAAAGTATTTTTACTTATATATTATTTAGTTTATTACTTTTATCTTTTACTTACTCTTTTATTTACTTTTGTATTCTATTATATTTTCTATTCTATAGCTTAGCAAAAGCTTTAAGCTATAGCTAAGTTATATTTTAGTTTTAAAACTATACTTTTATAAAATCTCTACTATTACTATTTATAAAATATTAATTAAAAAAGAGTTTAATTTATAGTTTTATATTTTTATACTATTTACTAAATTAATTTCTATTACTATTAAATACTTAATGTAGTTTACTAGCTATACTACTACTACTACTTATAACCTTATTAATAATAGAATTAAAAAAAACTTTATTAACTAAAATTAAACTATTTTTATAGACTTTTAATTAAAACAGTTAAAGAAACTATTTTGTTTTAATATTATAAATAAAACTAAGTTTTATAGTAGATCTATTACTTTATATATTACTATTATAATGGTGCTATAAGTAGAGAGTTAAGTGCTTAATAAAAAGTATTAATTAATTACTAAGTATAATACCAAGTAATAAGTTAAGACGTTACGTAAAAAAAGAAAGAATATAATAAGTTATAAGCTAAAATATTTAGAGTAAGGGCTTATACACTAGTATAAAGCTAAAGTATAAATATATAATATAAAAAAAAAGCTTATAGAAAGGCTTTCTTAAAAGACTTTTATATTATAAATAGTTACTATAATAGTAACCCCCTTTTAGGTCTGAGCTTTTATAAGGGGTATTTATGTTAAATATTAGGTCTAAATTAGTCTAAGTTTTTAAAGTAGAATTTTTTTTATAGTAGCTATATCTTAGAGATCACTTACAGGTTTCTATGTTAAATTATTATATCTAGTTTATTTAACTAAGTATTTATAGCGTTTCCGCCTGTAATTTAGGCGTAGTTCTTTAATTTATTTAATATAATATTTAGTTTTTTTATTAACTTTAATAGGTTTAAATAGCGGGTTTTGTTGACCTAAAAGGTATTTAAATTTAGGCGTAATAGGCTAAAGCAATAATACATAAAAAACTAGATATATATTTAAGGATTTAAAGAGTTTAAGTTAATACGCGTATAAAAAAACTATCTAAAAATATAGTATTTCTCTAAGGCTGTTAAGTCTAGCTTTTTAGAAATTACTTTATTTAAATATTTTATATATTAAGCTAGACTATGTCTCCTATCTAATAATTAGGTATAAATAATTATTTTTAGTTTATATATTTTTTTTAAAAGCTTAAGCCTAAATTATCTCTTTTTAAATTAGTTATTAAATATTAGTTATTTCTCTATTATGCGGTTAACTTCTAAGGCTTATAATACTTAGTAAAAACATCTTTAAATTCTTATAAAAAGTTTAAAACCTATTTAGGGATATTAGCTTATATTAGCTAGAAATAGTAAAACCTTTATAAATTTAGATATAGTGTTATTAGCTTTAAACTATGCTAAAGGGAGCTAGTTTACTTAATTATCTTACTAATAGTTTATATATATATATATAGAACTTATTCTATTATACTATTAGTTCTTTTTATTTAGCTATTAGTTTCTAGGTAATATGCAGAAGACAGTTAGGATTTAATTTATAGTTATTTATAAAGTTTATTATAAAAGATAGAAATAAATTATGTTTTTTAGTCTAATATAATTAATTTTAGAAGGCTGTGGTTTATTTATATATACTAATAAAAAAATAAACAACATCCGTAGTAGTTATCTTATTATAAGAAATTAGGTATCTATATTTTATAAGGTGATTAACTATAATTATAATATTAATATAGCCTTTAGATTTTAGAAGGTTGGTAGTAAAGTTTATAGAAATATCCTTTCATCTCCTTTCAGAGATAGGGAGAGATTTTAAGAGGCTATAATACTTTTTATAAAAAGCCTTAAATCTTTAACAGATATAGTAATAAGATATATATTAATATATTATTTTAAATATCTAAGGCTAGTAGTATTCGCGTTGCAGGATTTTAAAAGTTTTTTTATAACTAAAGTAGCCGCCAGCAGGAGAATCGTGCATAATTTAGAAAAATTTAATTTTAACTTTATTATTATTTAGTATTACTAGCCGGTTGTGATAGTATAACTAGTTTTTTTAGTTTTTATATTTACTTAAAGAAAGCTTCTTAGAGCATTGGGTTCTATTCTATATTAATAACAGAATTTCCTAAATAAACTCATTATTCAGGTATTTATTATTAATGATCTATTAAATCAACCTATCTGTCTTAGTTAAGTTTAATTCTAGAATATTATTAAATAGTTTAGGGCGGAGGAATATTTATTATTAAGCTCTTTAAACTTCTTTTTAAGCTAAAGTATTCTATATATAGTAAGTAAAAGCATCTAGTTTTCCACCCTACTTATCTAGTCAGTACGTGATAGTAAAGTTAAATTAAAATAAGTATTTAGCCTAGTAAGCTTATTAATAGCTAAGTTACTTTATTATAGTAAAATACTAAAGATTCTTATAGTTACTTAGTACTTAAATTAGGAACATAATACCTTTTAATTTAGGTCTCTATTATTTAAAGTAATGTATAATAGCTAGTAGTTTCTTATTATATATCTTATAGTTATATTTAGCAGGATTTAGTCTCTTAAAAAAATAGACTATAGATTTTAGTTCATTTTATTTATCTTTCTAGAAGAGGACTTTAGTAGTTATATAATCTAAAAAATTAGCTTCTATAATAATCAGTAACTTAAGATTAAAGTGTTGGAAAACTAGAGTAGTTATAAATACATATTTTAAGCATTTAAACGCCTTTTAATAAGTATTATTAAATTTAAATTAAATATCTTTCTTTATTAGGACTATAAACAGGGACGTAATACAGAAAAAGTTATTAATAAATTATTAATAGAAGTTAGTAAATCCTAGGAATGCTCTTATATCCTTTACGTTCTTAGAAAATTCCTAGTTAAAAATATTTTTTATTTTATTTAGGTTTATATTAATTTCTCTTATTAAGATTACATATCTAAGATAAGTAACTTATTTTTAGTGAAATTTATATTTATTAATATTAAGTTACAGGCCAGCTTTATCTAGGGCTTTTAAAACTTATTTTATATATTATTAGTATTTATATAAAGAATTACTATAGATTAGAATATTATTAAAATAAACTATATAAAATATATTAAGAAATAGTTAAAGGATATTATTTATATAGTATTAGAACATACTTAATACGTTAGCTAGTCTAAATAATATAATAAGATATTTAAATAAGCTATATTAAGTCTGAAAGGTAGTTAACTATTTATTTCTCTCTACCACATAAAGATAGTTAAAAGCTAAGATAATATCTAGCTTTATAAAGTACTTTATCTTACTAAGGCAGGACAAGGTTTCTTAGATTAATAGAATTAAATAGTAGTTTTTAATAGTAATAGTATTTAGAGCTTAATAGTCTATATAGAATTAAAAACCTTTATTAGGTTTCTTTATAAGATAATTAGTATAACTATAAGAGATAAACTTACTCTAATAAATCCTTTAATAAGATAGTTATTAAAATACTTTCTAAGAACTTTTAGTTTATTTTAAGATATTTTATAGAGAGATCTAAATCCGGGTTGCTTTTCTTCCTTAAGGATAATCTTATAATTATATAAATAATATTCAGGTAGTCTATTAGCTTTCTTATATAAAAATATTTAAAGAGTATTATAGTACTTCTTTAGAATCTTAATAGCTAAATTAGTATAGGTTTTTAGGGCTAAGGCTTTATTAATATTAGCTATTAAAATAATAAAAATTTTATATTTATATTTCTAGGCTATTTATATAAAGAGGGCAGCCCTAATTAGGCAGATGTTTATACTTAATTTAAAGTTCTTATAAGAGCCTTTTAGTAAAGCCTTTACTAAGAAATTTTTAGAGCCTTAGGAAAAAAGCTTTCTTATAAAATCTTTATTTAGTTTAGTATTAGATTTAGGTATAAATTTAGATTTTAAGTAAAAGCTCTCTAAAGAATAGTTTACTAGAAGATCCTTTAAATAGATATTAGGTTCTTATAATTAATAGTTTATTTTAGTAAACTAGTTATTATATTGAGTTTAGATAGTTAATAATAACTTTAGAGAGCAAGTCTATAAGCGCTATATATAAGTAGTATTAAAATAAAAACCTTTTAATAAAAAGTTTACCAAAAGGTCTCTTAAATAAGTAGTATTTTCTTTTAAATAAATAAGAAATTAAGATAAGTATAGGTAATAGGCCTAGTAACAGGGAGCATTAAAAAATAGCTTTTATAAATTATAGTTAAAGTTAACTTTATATTTTCTTATTTAAGATTAGCTAAGAATTAATTTATGGTTTTCTATAGCTATTATAAAGAGATAGATTTTCTTAATATAATTTATATAGTAGAGAGTTATACTAGTAGTATATAAAATATAACCTCTTTTAAGATATTTATTATTAAAACTAGTAGGATATAAGACGTTTGGGAGTAGTAAGAGATAGAGCTTTTAAATACTAACTAAAGATCTACTAATATAATCTATACTAGTTACTCTAGTATTAATTAAAGCAGTAATAGAGTAGGACGAGCTATTTTATTAGATAATATATAGAATATTTACTTAATAGTTTTAAGAGTTAGTTACTAGATAAGAGGTCTAAAGGTTAATAGAAATCTAGTATTAGAAATATCCTAAAGAGTGACTTAATACTAGGATAAAGCTTTTAATAAACTAGCTTAAAGTGTTCAGGAGCATTCTTATTTATAAAAAGATTTAAATTTAAAGAAAAAATAAAAGCAGGTTACTTATTAGGGTTAGAATAAGCTTATAAATCAGATTTCTAATAGGAGAATAAAGTAGTTTTAGGAAATATAACTATATTTATTACACTTAAAATATTAGCTATTATACTTTTAAGCTTTTCATTTAGCTAACTTAATAAGAGCGTAGTTAGAGATATTAATTTTTATAATATTAAAATCTTTTTATAATACAGGTTACAGCCTAGCAAGATATAGTAAAAGAAAATACTAAAGATTATTATTATATAAGAATATTAGGTTAGTGTAGTTATTTAATGTATTAGGGATTTTAATATCTATTATTATTTAGTAGAGATTATCATTTAACGACCTTCTTAACTAAGTAATTAAACTAATTTTATTCAGTCTAGTGTCAGTAGCTAGTCTATAGAATTTAATAAAATAAATAATAAAACTCTTTTATTCTTAGTAAAATAAATTAAGCTTACTTAAGATAGTAAGTTTTCTATTTAGGTCTCTATATATAGCTTATAAAAAGGTAATTAATTATTCTACTAAGTATATATTCTTATCTATAAAAGAGTCTATAAGTGTTACTAGGTCCTTCTTTAGTCTTAAATATGTATATAGAAGTTAAGAGTGTTTAGTAGAGTATTAGTTAGCATTATTTTTAAGCTTATAGTTAAGTTTCTTAATAAAGATACGTAGGTTCTTTTATTTTTTAGTAAACATCAAAAAATCAGACAGGTAGTTAGATTTTATTATTATTAGTAATATAGTAAATTCTAGCATAATAATTAATCTTATATTCCTAACTATAGCTTAAGAAACTTAAAGATAGGTACTAGTTATAGTTATAAATAGAGTTAGAATTATAAGACTTAAGTTACTTCTAGATAAACCAGTAACAAGAGCTAGACTTTCTTTAATAGAGAAGATAGTAATAATAAAGGTTAAACTAGTAAACACTTATTTTATTTTATTAAGCTTAATATAAAAAGCTTTTATACTTTTTTTATATTAGATTTCTTATCTTATTAAGATGTCTATAAGTAATTCGTTACTCGCCTTTAGAGTTATAAGTTAAGAGATAAAGTCTCTAAAGATTTTAGCAAGATCTAAGTTATCTATTATAAGAAATTAGTAAAGACGTAATATAATGTTATAATAGTACTATAAGTAGAGAGTTAAGTGCTTAATAAGAAGTATTAATTAATTACTAAGTATAGTACCAGATAATAAGTTAAGACGTTATGTGAAGAAAAGAAGAACATAATAAGTTATAAGCTAAAATATTTAGAGCGAGGGCTTATATACTAGCGTGAAACTAAAGTATAAATATATAATACAAAAAAAAAGCTTATAGAAAGGCTTTCTTAGAAGACTCTTATATTACAAATAGTTACCATAATAATTACTATAAAACTCTATATTAATAATTATACTAAAATAATTTATTTGTTTATAACTATTTTAGAGTTATATTCTATTATGTTAAAAGTATACTAGCTATAGTACTATAACTCTTAAATTAACTAAGCTATAAATACTTCTATATTTAATAACATATTTTACTATAACTATTATAAAATTTTATTTACTTTAGTGTAAACTTATAAAGTTGCTTTTATTTTATAAAAATTTACTTCTAAATCTTACTATAATTAAGAGAATTATAAAATATTAAATATTTATTTTATATTCTTAAAAGCCTATATTATATATATTTGTTATAGTAACTACTATTTATTTACTATTTCTATAAAAAATACTAAGTAAGCTTTTGCTATAATTAAAAGTATAAATCTATAAAAAAAGTTCTTACCTAATACCTAGAAATTTCTATTCTAGTTTTATTAGTTTTTTTACTAAAAAAAGCTGAAAACTTACTACTATACTACTTATATAATTATAATATTTAGTTAATAAAAGAAAAAACCTTATTTTTTAGTTATTTATACTTAATATTTTATATAAAGCTATAAGTATTCTAAAAATAACTTAATAAAAACTTTTAAAAAGGATTTATTTGCTTTAGTAGCTTTTTAACTATATTTTTAGTTTTATTTATAAAAAAAGTAGATAAAAGACTTTAATTCTATATTAATTACTATATACTAAACAAAATTATAGTAAAAACTATTACTTACTACTACTAACTAAAAAACTATTAAATAATTTAAAGAAGATATAATATTTCACTAAAATTAATATTTTATAAGCTTTTAATAACTTTTATATTAAAATTAATTAAAAGTAGTTTATAGTATTTTAGATTTATTCTAGTTTATATAAAATACTAGTAATATTATTTAAGTTAACAAGTGCCTTTATAACTTTTTAGTAGTATATAAATAATATTTTATAAAAATACCTAGACTACTTATATACTATTTATATAAATAATATCTTAGTTTATAGCTACACTTAAACTAAATATAAAGAATACTTTTATTTAATACTAAAAAGTTTATAAAAAGTAGGCCTACACGTAAAAGTAAAAAAGTATAAGTTCTTTATAACTAAAATCTAATTTCTAGGCCTAATTATAGGCTGTAATAGTATTTATATAAATCTAAAAAAATTAAGATAGTAGCTAGCTAAATAATACTAACTTATATTATAAATATATAAGTGTTTATTAACTTTATAAACTTTTACTACTACTTTATATAAAGATTTTTTATATTACTACTTTACTAGTTTACTTAACGTAAAAGAATATACTATTTAACTAAAATAATAGCTATAAAAAAGTTTTTTAAAAATTAAAAATAGTATTTACTACAGTACTTATTTTAGTACTATTTAATTAAAAAAAAAGTTATTATTAAAACAAACACTTCTAACTACGTTTTTGTAGAAATACTATTATAATATAAAAATAATAGTATTTTATAGCTTATTATTTTTTTTTTAAAAAAAAAACTTAATAATAAAGTGTAATTATAAAATCTATAATAAAAAACTACTAGTAATTATTTACTATTTTAAAAAATAGTAGCTAGAACTTAAAAAATACACCTTACTAATTATAGTAATTATAAACTACTATAATTTAAAGTACTTTATAATAATAAAGTTACTAAACTATTATTAAGTTTATTAGTTTAAATTTTTTTTTACTTTAACTTTAAAATTATATATTATTCTAGAAAGTAAAATGTAAAGTTAAACTTTTTAACTAGAAAATTAACTAACTTATTATAAAAAAAAATAAAAGACTTTACTACTAAAACTAAATTATTTTAAAATAAAAAAAATTTAAAATTACTTTTAGCTACTACTTTACTTGTTATAACTAATTATAAAAAAAAAATGGTTTATTTCTTTAATTTGTTAAAAATCTTTGCTTATAGAATTATTATAATAACTTATAATTAGCTTTATTAATATGCTACTAAACTATTATTATTTACTAAATTTATTTCTATTTTTATTTTTATTTTTATTATTACTATTACTACTACTAGACCTACTACTATTTTAAAATTTAAATAAATTAAAAACCTACTACTACTAAAGATTTAAACTTTATTTTAAAAAAATTATTATATTAACTTTATAATTAACTTTATATTAACTAACTTATAGAATAAAAACTATAAGAATAAATACTTAATACTAGCTAAGTATATTAAAATAGATAGATATTTATAGTATTAAAAAAAACTCTATGTACTTAATATAAATAAGCTAAAAACTAAATTACTTTATTTTTACTATAAGAGCTTTATTACTAGCTATATAAGCTATAATAAAATATATAAACTATTATTTTATAAATACTACTAGCTCTATATATATAACTTTATTACTTATTAGTTTTATAATTACTATATTTATTACTATACTGTTTTATTAAGAAAAGCCTATTAAAAATTTTAAAACTACTATCTATTTTAGATTATGTTTAAAAAAAAATGTGCTTATAGACTTTATTATTTACTTACTACTAAATAGTTATTATAATACTGTAATAACTATAATTTATTATTTAATAAAAATAATATACCTAATTTCTTACTAAATATACTATAATACTAAAAATACTATTTGTCTATTTTTAATATATATATAAAAGCTCTATAGCTTACTAAGTACTATTTTTTCTAACTATAAACTTTAGTTTATTTTTAAATTCTAAAAGTATTTAAACTACTAGCTAAAAATTATAACTTTATTGTTAACTATATACTATCTTAAAATTAATAACTAGTTAAAATAAACTAATATAGTTTTTAAATAGTACTTATAGTTATATATTAGCTATTTATAAAATAACTAATTTAAATAGCTACTATTAGCTAAGTTTATTTTAAACTTTATTTACTTAAAAAATACTTTTTTTTATAAACTATAGCTTTTATTTAAAATTTAAGTTTAAACTATTAGTTACTATTTACTTTATATAAAACTAAAACTTTAAGAAGTTTATAGTTAAAATATAGAAAATTATAAACTACTTACGTGTTAAACTATTAACTATATAAGTTTATTATAAAAACTAAATAAACATATACTACTATTTTACTAGATTATTTTGTATAGGAAATTTTATATAACTAAATACTTAAAATATTAAGACTCTACACTTTATAAAAAAAAACTAGATTAAAAGAATTTAAACCTATTTTAAGTTATAAAAGCTATATTACTATACACCTACTATTTTAAACTATTAAATAAGTTCTATTTTTATAATGTGTTTTATATTAGCTTGTTTTACTTTACTATAATTAACTTATTATTTTACTAGTAAATACTACTTTCTCTACTAATAGAAATTAATAATAAGTAGAAGTAGTTTATTAAAAAAATTATTAACTTTTATTAAAACTACTATAGCTGTAATAGTATTCTATAACTAAAATATATAATTAAATAAACTAAATATAATAAGTTAACTAAAACTTCTATTTATTAAATAGAAAATACTATAAATATAATTTAAGTGTTCTATTAGTAGTATTTTAAAAAGCTTAGTCTCTAAAGTAACTATAAAAACTATAGTTATAAGAAAAAAAATGCTATTATAGTATAGTTTTATAAAAATTATTACCTTTAAGCTTATTTAAATTAAATATTATAAAAAGTTTTTATATAAACTATATAAACTTCTTTATTTCTAGAACTTTATATATATTTTATTTATAGTTTCTATATATAGCTTCGTAAGCTATATTTTATAATTTATTTTATATTATATATTATTATTATAGTTACTAACCTTGTTTATACTCTATTACTTTTTAATAGAAAGTTTATAAAAGTTTATAAAAACCATAGTTAGAATTAACAATTAGTAATAAAAAAAAACTTAAATATAAAAAAAACTTTAATATACTAAAATTAAGTATATAACTTTATAAATTTTAATATTAATAAAGTTTAAATAAAAAAAACTTAAACTTAAAAAAAAAAATGGCTTATAACCTAAAAATATAAAAAGTAACTTAAAATGAAAATATGTCTAAAATATAGAAAAATTAAACACTTTATAAAATATTATACCAATTAATTAAAATTATAATAATTAAATAAAAACTTATTAGTTAAAAGTAATAAAAACTAAAATTACTTAATAATAAAACTATTAATACTAAAATTAAAAACAATAGATATTAAATTTGTAAAAATAATAGTTACTATAAAAAAAACTATAATATATATTATTAAAAGGTAGAAAGTATACTAGCTAATAAAAGTATAAAAAAAACTTTATAAATAGTTATAAGAAAATAGTATAAAGTAGTAAGTACTAAAATGAAAAGCTTATTTATTTATAAAATAAAATAAAGGAAAAAGTTATTTAATAAAGTAAAACTAAACTCTAAATTTTTAGTATATAAAACTTTTAAAGTTATAATAATAACTATTTAATAAAAATTAAATAAAAATATGTATTAAATTTATAAAATAAATAATTATATAAAAAAAACTATAAATTAAAGTATTAAAAAATAGTACTAGAAAAGGAATTTAATAAAAGTAAAATATAATTAAAAAAAAGTAGTAGCTTTATAATATAATAGCTTTATAAAAAAATTATAGAATTTCTAATAAAAATATAGTAAAAAGAACTATATAAAACATAAAAGTACTATATTTTTATTTAGTAAAAATAATAAAAACTATTAAAAAATAGTAAAAACAAATATAATAAAGTAAAAACACTTTTGCTTACTATATAAATTAAAGACTAAAAAGTATTTAATAAAATAAAATATTTAAATATTAAATTTGTAAATTAATAAACTATAGTACTAAAATATTAGTTTATTTATACTACCTAAATATTAATTTCTACTAATATTATTAACTTAATTCTTTATTTACTACTTTCTAACTTTTTGTATAATTTGTAAATAATTTAATATTAATTTTATAAGCTTATTAATTAGATTTTATAAAATTTTATACTAAGCTTAATATATAGTATTATAGAAAACATTATAGGCCTTTTAAAACTTACTTATTTCTTTAAAATTTAAAAATAGCTTATAAATTTTCTACTTTAATACTTACTAGAAATACTTAATAGAGTTTAAATTAAGTAGGTAAAGTAACTATTTAAGTAACTTAATATAGTTTTTTTTTTTTAAGAAAATTAGTAGTATCCTTTATAGTATAAATAAAAGTATTACTTATTATAAAGATATTTTTATTCTTTTAATTATTAATTAAACTATTCTTTAAAGCTGTAATAAATTAACTAAAAGTATAATTACTTTTTTAGCTATAGGTTTTTTTTATATTTTTATAAACTAAAAGTAGCTTTTATATTAAATAATAGTTTAAAACATTTAACTAAGCTTATAATTTTAGATTTTTTCTTAATTATATTATAGCTCTACTTTTGTAATAATGTATAAAATACTTAAATTTTTTTTACTTCTTTTTTACTATATAAAGTATTTATTAGAGTTCTTAATATACTTAAAGTTATAGTTTTAATATTTTTTTACTTAATTAAAATAAAGCTATGCATGCCTAAAAGTTAATTTTAACTTTTTTTTAACTATTTAGATTATAATGTTATGTTTTTTATGTAATTAATATATAGTTTTATTATTAACATAAATATTTTAAACTTATAATTATAGCTAAATATACTTAATTTAAAAATATTAGTATATAATATATAAAAAGTTTTTTTAATAACTTTATAAGCATTTTTAGTACTTTAAATTATAATAGAACAGTAATAAATATATATTTATTTTATTTCTTAATTATATTATATATTATTTTGTAATTATATTTATATTATTATATAAATTTTATTTTATTTTTACTAGCTTTAACTATAGTTAAAATAGTAACATATAAATTTTATAATAACTTATGGTTTTTATTATAATTATTACTTATTTTTATATTAAATTAGTATTATATTGTGTAGAAATTAAAATTATTTTGTTAATACTAAGTATTATGTTTATATAGAAAATTTTTTTTTTTTAGTACTATACGTTAAAAAAAGCTTATATATAGAAAATTTCTTTAATTTAAATAAAAAAACTTAAAGAAAAAAAAGTAAATAAAAAAATATTAAAAAACAAAAACTTACTAACTTTAATTTTAATAAAGAAACAGAAACTTTTAGAAACTTAAAAAACTAGTAAAAATTTTAGTATTAAAAACTATACTAAATAGTATATATACTACAATATAAATACTAAAAAAATAAAAATAATAAGTAATAAAATAAAATAAAAAATATTTAGTATATTAATGTATTTTTTATAAAAAGTATTTTTTTTTTAAAATAAAAATACTTAATACATAAAAATAAAATAAAAAAAAGTATTAATAAAAGCTTTATACTAAGTGCTATTTTAATTAATATTTTATATATATAAAAAATAAATAACTTTTTATTAAAAAAATTTTTAAGTATATAAATTACTATTAAAATACTAACTAGTTATTAGTAAACTTAAGTTAGTAATATAATTATTAAAACTCTTAAACTATAATAAATATAGTAAAAACTATATTTTTATTTTAATATAAAAATAAACAGAAAACTTTTAAAAGTAATAGTAAATAATAAAATAAATAAAACATTTATTTCAAATTAATAAATTAAATAGAATAAAGTATTATACTAAAATAAAGTATATTTAAAAAAAGTAAAATAAGTAAATAATAATATAATAGTTTTTAAAAAAAGTTTAATTAACTTAAAAACTATAGTAATAAAGTTAAAAGTAATAAAATATAAAAATAAATACTATATTAATATTTTAAATATAAAATTAGTTCTTATTATATAATTTAATAATAAATTAATAATAAATAATAATTTCCTAGTATAATTTAGTAAGAAAAGTAATATAAATATAAAAACTAAAAATATTATTTTTGTCAAGGGGTAGTAGAGTATAGATAATATTAATAACTATAATAATAGTATATATTATAGAGTTAATTATAAGATATAGTTTACAAAGCTACGTATAGAGACTATAAATAGAATATATATAAAGTTTTAAAAATAAAAGAACTTACATAGCCTGTATAGAGACTTTATATAGTATTTAGTTTAAATAAACTTAAAAGTAATAATTTCTATAGAACTATATTATAATAGTACTTCTTTTTTTATAGTTATAGTTTTTATAATTACTTTAGAAACTAGGTTTCTTAAGATACTACTAATAGAACACTTAAATTATATCTACAGTATTTTTTATTTAGTAAGCAAAAATCTTAGTTAACTTATTATATTTAGTTTATTTAACTATATACTTTAGTTATAGGGTGCTATTACAGCTATAGTAGTTCTAATAAAAGTTAATAATTTTTTTAATAAACTACTTTTACTTACTATTAATTTCTATTAGCAGAGGGGGCAGTATTTACTAGTAAGATAATAAATTAATTACTATAAAATAAAGTAAATTAACATAAAACATATTATAATATCAGAATCTATTTAGTAGTTTAAAATAGTAGGTGTATACTAATACAGTTTCTATAACTTAAAATAGGCCTAGATTTTTCTAACGTAGTTTTTTTATAAGGCGTAAAGTCTTAATATTCTAAGCATCTAGCTATATAAAATCTCTTATATAAAATAGTTAGATAGGATAGTAGTATATATTTATCTAGTTTTTATAACAAGCTTATATAGTGAATAGTTTAGTATATAAATAGTTTATAATTTCTTGTATTTTAATTATAAGCTTCTTAGAGTCTTAGCTTTATATAAAGTAGGTAATAGCTAATAGTTTAAACCCAACTCTTAAATAGAAACTATAGTTTATAAAAAATAGAGAAATAATAGTACTTTTTAAGTAAGTAGAATTTAAAGTAAACTTAGCTAATAGTAGCTATTTAAACTAGTTATTCTATAGATAGCTAATATATAACTATAGATATTACTTAAGAATTATATTAGTTTATTCTAACTAGCTATTAGTCTTAGAATAGTACGTAGTTAATAATAAAGTTATAATCTTTAGCTAGCAGTTCAAGTACTTTTAGAATTCAAAAATAAACTAAAGTTTATAGTTAGAAAAAATAGTACTTAGTAAGCTATAGAGCTTCTATATATACGTTAAAAATAAGTAAATAGTATCTTTAGTATTATAATATATTTAATAGAAAATTAGGTACTTTATTTTATTAAATAGTAGGTTATAGTTATTATAGCGTTATAATAGCTATTTAATAATAGATAAATAATAAAGTCTATAAACACATTCTTCTAAACACAGTTTAAAATAGGTAGTAGTTTTAAAACTTTTTAATAAACTTTTCTTAATAAGATAGTATAGTAGCAGGTATAGTAGTTATAAAGCTAGTAAATAATAAAGTTATATATATAAGGCTAATAGTACTCATAGAATAGTAGTTTATATATTTTATTATAGCTTATATAGCCAGTAATAGGGCTTTTATAGTAGAAACAAAGTAGTTTAGTTTTTAGCTTATTTATATTAGGTATATAAAGCCTTTTTTATATTATAAATATCTATTTATTTTAGCACACTTAACTAGTGTTAGGTATTCATTCTTATAATTTCTATTTTATAAGTTAGTTAGTATAGAATTAATTATAGAATTAGTATAGTAGCTTTTTTAGAATAGGGTCTAAATTTTTAACAATAATAAGTTTTCAATTTATTTAGATTCTAGAATAGTAGTAGGTCTAGTAATAGTAGTAATAAAAATAAAAATAGAAATAGATTTAGCAGGTAATAATAGTTTAGCAGCATATTAATAAAGCTAATTATAAATTATTATAGTAATTCTATAAGTAGAGATCTCTAATAAGTTAGAAAAATAAACTAATTTTTTCTTATAGTTAATTATAATAGGTAAGTAACTAAAAGTAATTTTAAAATTTTTTATTTTAAAATAGTTTAGCTTTAGTAGCGAAGTTTTTTATCCTCTTTTTATAGTAGGTTAGTTAATTTTCTAGTTAAAGAGTCTAGCTTTACACTTTACTTTCTAAGATAGTATATAATCTTAAAGTTAAAATAAAATAGAAATTTAAACTAATAAACTTAACAGTAGTTTAGTAACTTTATTATTATAAAATACTTTAAATTATAATAGTTTATAATTAGTAAAACGCATTTTTTAAGTTCCAGCTATTATTCTTTAAAATAGTAAATAATTACTAGTAGTTTCTTATCATAGATCTTATAATTACACTCTATTATTAAGTACTTTTTTTAAAAAGAATATAATAGACTATAGAATACTATTATCTTTGTATTATAATAGTATTTCTGTAGAAACGTAGGTAAAGATATTTATTTTAATAATAATTTTTTTTTCTTAGTTAAATAATACTAGAATAAATACTATAGTAAATACTATTTTTAGTTTCTAAAAAGCTTTCTTATAGCTATTATTCTAGTTAAATAATATATTCTTCCGTAGGTAAACTAGCAGAGTAGTAATACAAAAAAATCTTTATATAAAATAATAGTAGAAGTTTGTAAAGCTAATAAATATTTATATATTTATAATATAAGTTAGTATTACCTAGCTAGCTATTATTTTAATTTTTTTTTAAATTCATATAAATACTATTACAGCCTATAATCAGGCCTAGAAATTAGATTTTAGTTATAAAAAACTTATACTTTTCTGCTTTTATGTATAGGCCTGCTTTTTATAAGCTTTTTAGTATTAAATAAAAATATTCTTTATATTTAATATAAATACAGCTATAGACTAGAATACCGTCTATATAAATAGTATAAAAGTAGTTTAGGTATTTTTATAAAAAATTATTTATATACTACTAAAAGGTTATAAGAGTACCTGTTAACTTAAATAATATTACTAGTATTTTATATAAGCTAAAATAGGTCTAGAATATTATAAACTACTTTTAGCTAGTTTTAATATAAAGGTTATTAAAAACCTATAGAATATTAATTTTAGAAAAGTATTATATTTTCTTTAAATTATTTAATAGTTTCTTAGTTAGTAGTAGTAAGTAATAGTTTTTTATTATAATTTTATTTAGTATATAGTAGTTAACACAGAATTAGAGTTCTTTATTTACCTTTTTTATAAATAGAACTAGAAATAGAGTTAAAGAGCTACTAAAGTAAATAAATTCTTTTTAAAAGTTCTTATTAAGCCATTTTTAAAGCACTTATAGCTTTATATAAAATATTAGGTATAAACAGCTAAAGAATAGAGTTTTTCTTTTTATTAGCTAAATATTATAGTTATATAGGCAGTACGGCAGTAAGTTTTCAGTTTTTTCTAATAAAAAAAATTATTAAAACTAAAATAGAAATTTCCGGGTATTAGGTGGGAGTTTTTTTTTAAAATTTATACTCTTAATTATACTAAAAGCTTATTTAATATTTTATATAAAAATAGTAAATAAATAGTAGCTATTATAACAAGTGTATATAGAATAAGCTTTTAGGAATATAAAATAAATATTTAGCTTTCTACAATCCTTCTAATTACAGTAGAATTTAGAAATTAATTTCTATAGAATAAAGGTAACTTTATAAGTCTGTACTAGAGTAAATAGAATTTTATAATAGTTATAATAAAATAAGCTATTAAATTAAAAATATTTATAGCTTAATTAATTTAAGGGTTATAGTACTATAGCTAGTATACTTTTAGTATAATAAAATATAACCCTAAAATAGTCACAAACAAGTAGATTATTTTAGTATAGTTATTAATATAGAGTTTCATAGTAATATATAAAGTAATAGGTTTATTATAAAACTTAGTTTTATTTATAATATTAAGATAGAATAGTTTCTTTAGCTGTTTTAGTTAAAAGTTTATAAAAATAGTTTAATTTTAGTTAATAAAGTCTCCTTTAGCTTTACTATTAATAAGGCTATAAATAGTAATAATATAGCTAGTAGACTATATTAGGTATTTAGTAGTAATAGAAATTAATTTAGTAAATAGTATAAAACTATAAAACTATAAATTAAGCTCTTTTTTAATTAATATCTTATAAATAGTAATAGCGGAGATTTTATGGAAATATTATTTTAAAACTAAAGTATAACTTAACTATAGCTTAAGACTTTTACTAAGTTATATAATAAAAAATACAGTAGAGTATAAGAGTAAATAAAGAAATAAATAAAAAAACAGAAATAATAAACTAAATAGTATATAAATAAAAATACTTTAGAACTAGTAAATATTAGAGTAAAAGTAGTAAGTAATAAAATAACTTTTTAAGCTATAATAATAGTATTTATAGTATTTCTTATAGCCTTAGCTTAAAGAATTTAGTTAATAATAATAGCTTAGATTTATAAATTTAGCAGTAGAAGCGGCAGAGATAGCTGTTAATAAAAAATAATATACTTTTAAGTTATAAGCTAAAAATTATAGGTTTTATAGCTATTTATAAAAGTAGTTAAGTTATAGTAGTAATAGTAGTTCTTAAGATCTTATAAATAATAAGTTAGCAGATAGTACTAGTAGTTTAGTAGTAAATTATAAAGTAATATATTTTATAATTTCTTAGAAACAGCGTTCTCTAAAAAAGTTAGTAGAAAGTTTTTAAATAAACTAGATTTAAAAGCTAACTATTAAAATTCTATTAAAAAAGTACTAAATTCTTAGTTTCTTTTGTGGAGTTTAAATAGATTTTATTAAATATTATAAACTTAATTTAAGTCTTTATAAGCTTACTCTAGAATTTTTAGTATTATAAAATAGTTTAGTAAATAGTAGATACTATTAATAATATATAAAAAGACTTACTTATATAGTGTATCTTTAAGTCATTTATTTACGTAGGCTATATAGAATTTAGTAGTAAGAAAACAGTCTTAATTTATAGTTATTTTTATATAAATCTATACTATAAAGTATTAAAGGTTATTTTAGTTACTATTAAACTTATTAGAGTTAAATAAGTATTTAAAGAGAGTATAAATTAGAAACAAAATAAAAGTAAATAAAAAAAAATAGTTATAAATAGTTTAGTTTTAGTTAGAACAGTAATAAAGATAGAGATAGAAATAAAAGTAAAAATAATAAAAAGAGTATTATATTCTATAAGTGAGCTGCGCACCCAAGCGAGCTGCGCATCTTAGAATTCACCAAAATATCGAAATTTTCCACCTTAATATCTCAACAACCACTTATTGATAAATTCTAAAAATTGAAATTTGAGCTTTCATATACACATTACAGCTTTCATGAGAGTTGCATAAACATTGGTTGAGTAGTTTCTGAGATATAGCGATTTGGCTTCGTTTTGGCTCCTAAATCGCTATATCTCAGAAACTACTCAACCAATGTTTATGCAACTCTCATGAAAGCTGTAATGTGTATATGAAAGCTCAAATTTCAATTTTTAGAATTTATTTAAATATTTTATTTTTTAAAATAAAAATACAAAAATTGATATTTTGATGAAATATACTACAATTGATATTTGATGAAATTATCATCGCATAAAATATTCATTCGATATATATATTCATTCGATGTGTATATTCATTCAAATATGTAGAATTTTAAATGATTTTTTTTTTTTTTAAAGATGGAATCATAGAAATATTGATGAATTATTATTTAAGATTTTTAACTTTTAATTCGAAAATATACATATAATATCGAAGATATTTTCAATATATTTGTAATCAAAATATCAAAAACTCTATAATATTAAATCGAAACAAAATCGGAGATTTAATGCTATAGAATTTTTGATATTTTGATTACAAATACATTGAAAGTATTTTCGACATTATATGTATATTTTCGAATTAAAAATTAAAATCTTAAATAATAATTCATCAATATCTTTATGATTCTATCTTTAAAAACTAAAAAATCATTTAAAATTTTACATATCGAATGAATATACATATTGAATGAATATTTTATGTAATATCAATTTATATAAATAAAATTTTTAATATTCATTAAAATTCAATTTATAAAATTATAATCATGAATATATTTGCAAAAAAATTCAAATAATTTATAAATGATGATAAAAATGAAAATAATCTTAAATTTAAAAAATAATGAAAATATTCATCATAATATCAAAATTTTCATAAAAAATTATTTGAAATTATTTTTTCAAATATTTTGATTCTTTTTTAATATATAAGAATTGATAATAATCATAATCGATTAAAGATTAAAGATGATTGAAAAGATTTAAATAACTTTAAAGATGAGAATTATATTATATCAGATCTTTAGAACAAAAATATTGTATTTTGGACATTAAAAGATCAATTTAATTTTCCGATATAATAATTTCAAAAAAATTCTGAAAAAATTGTACAAAAATTACGAAAAATTCATAAAAGAAATATATATGATCATATAATAGTTTTATACGTTAATGTTTGTATAAATCCATAAATATATTTCACATTAATTATTGATTAATTTTCAATGATTATATAATCAATTAAATTTATTGTATTATATCATAAATTTATCAAATATAAAATAAAAATTATAACAATTGATAAACATCAAAAAAATTGAATTTAAATTATTATAAAAATATTTATAATTTATTTGATTTAATCTACTGAAAAATTTCAAATAAATATTCAAAAATTTAATCATCATTATTCATTATTAAAAAAATTATAATAAATTTATAAATTTCAGATATATATTAATATTAATAAAAAAAATTCATATTTATATTAATATTAATAAAAAATTCATATTTATTATAATCATTTTGATAATTCGAGAATGAATCAATATATATATATAAAAAATTGAAATAAAATTATATGAAAAAATCGAAAAAATAATGAAAATATTATTTTTTATTTATTCAAAATCAAAATTAAATCGAAATAAAAATTCATCATAAAATATCAAAATTTCAATTATGAAATTATTATATGAGAAAATAAAATAAAAATTTATTCACACATTTAAATGATATAAAAAATTCATAAATCTAAAAATATTATAAAATTGAAAAATAAAAATTTAAATATAATGAAATTACAAAAATATCGATAAAAATAATATTAATAATATAATGAAATATGTTTTAAAAGAATTAAAATTTCATAATTTTAACAATACCACATTAAGATATCTTTGATAATGAAAATTCAAATAGATTTAATTCATGATATATCTCGAAAATATATCCGATATATTCAGAAAAATAAAGATTTTGGAATATATATAAGACAAATATCAAAAATATGCATCGAAACATTTGATACAAAATATTAATTGGAATATGATGTATGATAATAATATCAATGATTATAATAAATATGAAATAATAAAAAATTATAATATATTGAAATAAAGATGTATAATCGAAACATTGAAGACGATCAAAATATCTTATTTTTATTTAAGAATATTAAATATATTTTTGTTGATATTTTTATCGATCTGATATAATATCAGAAAATATCATAAATATTTTCGATTAATATCATTGAATGATGATGATATCATTTTTATTATCTGAAAATATTCATTTAATATTATGAATTTTTTCAGATATCGATAATTTTTTTCTTCAATATTTTTCGAATTTTCATCTAATATCTGGATACATATATCGATATCAGATCTTCAGATTATGGATAATAAAAATGATAAAGATGATAAAGATAATATAAGATATTCACTCGACGCGTGGGTTCGCTCGACGCGTAGAACCTTAAGTGGTTTTATAGCTTTAAAAGGTGGAATTATAGAGTTGTTGGTGAATAAC
>ML994625.1:520039-640130 GCA_010093925.1 Zopfia rhizophila CBS 207.26
TAAAATACTATACTTAATAAGTTTCCTTTTTTTTACTTTATTTATACTTTTTAATATAGGTTTATTTTATAACTTGCTGCTATCTAATTTATTTATAGATTTTTTAAATAACACCTTTTTAAATAATTTTTACCTAAGCTTTATAAATTAATAACTAATTAAAAAGTTTTATACTTACTTTAATAAGTTTATAATAAAGACTTAGAGTACTTGTAATAAACACTAGTTTAATATAAAACTTATAAATAAGAAGTACTTTATTTACTATAAAAATAAAATTAAATACTTAAGACTTAAAGATAGTTCTTAAAATCCTAATATTATACTTTTATTTAATTATAATAATAAGATAGACTTTAGTTTATAACTTAAAAAGTTTCTAAAACTTTTCTCTATAAAAAAATACTAATTACTTAAAGAAAAAATTTTAATAAAAGTCTGCTAATATTAAGATACTTAATATAAATATATAAAATATATTTACTACTTTTTATATAATATTAGAAAGATTTTTAGTTTGTTCCTTTTTTTTTCTTAAAATCTTAATATTATACTCCTTAAATTACTTTAGCTTTTTAGTAATAATTATAAATACGTTAATTAATAGTTTTAGAATAACTATTATATATAGTGTTAAATAGTTTAGCATTAACTACACTTTTTATAGCAAAATTATAATAGTTATAGAAATATTACTATTAATAATAATAATTATATTAATAGCAATTTACTTATTATTAAAGTAAATAAACTATCTTTTATATTTATTTAATAAAAATTGTTTATAAATACTATATAAGAAGGTTCGGCCTATAACTAGACTACTAAAGATTTAAACATTAATACAAAAATACTCTACAAGAATAATAGTAAAGATAATAGTAAAAATAATAATAAAAATAGTAATAAAAATAATAGTAAGAATAATTTTACTTTTTAAGTTATTATAGTTCTAAATTTAGTTTCTAATACATAAGAGTTAAAAGTTTTATAGTGTTAAGTTAAAGCCTTAGTTTTACTATTTATAGCATTTATTTAATATATTTTTTTTATTAGAGTTTAACTATAATAAGGTGTTACTAAGTAGAGCTTTTTTAATTTTTTTTTTTATAAATACAAAAAAGTACATAAAGCCTTACTAATAATATATTAACTATATATTTTATATTAAGTATATATTACTATATAAAAATAGCTGCATAGTACAATATTTGTACTTTTATTACGTAATATTTAATATAATTATAAGAAAGTAAGTAAACTTAAAGTCTAATTTTTTAGTATTAAAAATATTTAATAATAAAGGCATTTCTATTAATAAGCTTTAAAGTACTTTTAAAGATAATAGTTTTTAGTTTATAGTTATATTAAACTTAGTTATATGTTTTACTAAAGCCTTTTATAGAACACGTTCTTTTAAATAAGTAAAAGTAAAGATTTTAAAACTATAATATATAATTCTATTTCGTAATTTACTAGAACTAATACTAGAACTAATACTAAGACTAATATTTTTTTAGATATAGTAACTAAAAAGTTTAAGTTTATTTATTACTTTTTTTATAGCTAATTACTATTAAAATAATTTAATATAATATTTTTTTTAATATAATAAATAAAAGAACGCGACTTTTACTGCTAAAATTAAAATTACATGTAATAACATTTAAAATAATTCTTATATTATTACTTATTATTTTTACTATTATTTCTAAGCTTTTAAAGATGAAATACTTATCCCTAAATTTAGTATTATTAATAATTAGAATTCTTTTAAGTAGTAAAGTTACAGTAGAACTTATAATTATAATATATACTATTATAAAAACACGCTAGATTCTAATAAAAAGCTTTTTAATAAAAATAACTATAAAGTTTTTACTAAATTTACTAAGTTTTAGAGAGTATATATTTTTACTATATATTCTTAACTTTAGCCTTAAAGTATTACTAATAAAAAATTGTCTTTTTTACTTACTTATTTTAATATAACTTAGGACTTTAAGTAGTTATTTTTAATTTTAACTAGAATTTAAATCTATTATTATATAACAGTATATTACTTAAAGTTTAATAAAAAGATAAAAAACTTAAGTATTAATTTATTACTTTTTAGCTATTAGCTAAATTCCCTACTATTTACTATAATAAAAATAAGTTATACTATTAATTTTATTTTATATATAACTACTTCTAATTAAATTTATATTATTATATACTTTTAATAAAATAGCTTGCTAATACTAATATTTAACTATATATAAATATAGCTAGTATAATAGTATATAGTAGAAAGTATACTATTAAGTAAAAAAAGTAGTCTAAAAACTATAAAACTATAATTACTAGAATATTACTAAAACTTAATTCTAAAAAACTACTATACTTTTTTGTTATAAAGATAATAAATTAGTTTATTAGTAAGTAGAACTAGTTTACTTAAGAAATTACTTATTTTCTTTTTAACTTACTCTTAATTTATTACTTATATTAAGTACTTAATATTGATTGTTAGCAAAAAAAAAAATTAGCCAAATACATACTATTTTAGGGAAGAAGATAGTAAAAATAATGAAACTTTTTATTATAGTAAGAACCTTTTTTAAAAGTATAAAAATTATTTTAATATATTTTATTTTTCTTTCCATAATTTTTTTCTTAAATATAATTATATTAGTAATATAAAGAAAAGGCCTTAAGCTAAGCTAAAAATATTAAACTTTATACCTTATTATTAATTTAGCTATAATTTAATATAGTTTACTTAAATTAAACTTATACTTTATTATCTATTTTAGAAATAAAAGAAATTCTTTTATTTTAGGGTAGAATATTTATTATGTATAAAAAGACTTATTAGTATTATAAGTTCTATTATACTTATTTATAAAATAATTTATATAATAAGAAAGAACTACCTACTAAAAAAAAAATCTTAATCTTAAAAATATTAATAAAGAATTTTTTTTAAGATATTTTAGGGAAAATTAGCTGCTTATTAACTAAGTACTTAAGATATTTTAGTTAATAAAGAAAACTTAGAAAATTACTTTAAAAATTACGTAATAAATTAATTTACTTAAATTAGTATTTATAACTTTAATTTCTTTATATACTAAAAGTAATAAAAAACTAATTATTTTATTAACTTTACTATTTAAGCTAAAAGAACATATAAGACTTTTATTAAAAAATAAAAATTATTTAATAGGCTTATTATAGACTACTATTAGTTAATTTTAATAGAAAAAGAATTCCTGTAATAATTAGTTAACTTAAATAAAAAAGTAGGGTCTAGAAAAACTTATATTATAGAATTTATTTCTACTAACTTTAATAACTTAGCTATTATTTATAGGTATTTTTCTTTAATAGTTTAAACAACACTTATAAGTTATATTATTTATAATATTTTTAGTAAAATACTAAACGCGCTATTTTATATTTTAATTAAAAGTATAAAGTTTATTAAGTTATTACTATAAACTATTTAAGTTTTTTAGGCTATATTTAAAAAATAATTAGTATTTAGTTATAAATAAAAAATTTATAATTAGCTTAAAAATATTAGCCTAAATTAATTTATACTATAAAGAGATCTTTCTAGTATCTAGTTATTTCTTTTTTAGTAGTTTAAGTATTATTTTAGTTAAGATTTTTTTTTTACTTTTATTTGTAAATATAAGGCCTTTATATAATACTTATATATTCTAAAATATAACTAAAACATTTAAGTAGGAGCTATATTAGTAGTTTAAAAAAACTAGTATTCTTAATATTATAATATAATAGTAGAGTTATAATTAAGAAACTTTTTATAATATACTAAGTTATTTTTATGTTAAAAAAAATATAGTTTAAAACCAGCTTTTATTTACTACTAGGATTTAATTTATATTTTCTATAAATAATATTAATTTATTTTAGAACGTAATTTATATATACACTAAAAAAAGTTAAGTCTAAGAGTTAAACTATAATAAGCTATAAGAGCATAGAAACTAAAAAAACTATTATAAAAAAAACTAAAAATTTTAAAACTTTACTTTTTTTAAGTATTAGCTTATAGGTTATGCTTATAAATAATATATAAATAAAAAGAAATTTAGTAAACAACACTTTAAGTATATTAAATAATATTATATAGTTAAGTAATACTATAAACTTTTAAAAAAAAGCCTTTTTAGTATTATTTATTACTTTTAATAACTATATTAGGCTATTACTATATAAGACCTTAAGTAAAAAAAATAGAGTACTAATTTTTTATTATTATTAGAATTTTTAGTATAGAAAGATAGTATGTTTATAAACTTAGTTTTTTTTAGTAGTAGCTTATACTATTACTATTTATAAGCCTTAAGAAATTATTATTAAGCATGTAGTATGAGATATTTTAAATAAAAAAAACTTTATTTTTAAATTAACTTATATAGCTATTTCATACTATAAGACTCTTTAGAGTATGTTATTTATAAATACTTTTAACTTTTAAAAATTAAAGTAAAAAAAAAAGTAACATAATATATATAAAATAGGCTAATATTAATAGGCAATTTTAATATTAAGTTACAGCTACTAATATAGTATTTAGATCTTAAAGAAAGTAAATATATATATAGTTTAATAGATTAATACTAACTAATACTTAATAAAACGCTATTTTATATTTACTTTTATTTAAAATTATTAAGTAGTTTAATTCATGTACTAACATTTTTTAGCATAAAATTATTATTATTAGAAAACTAATTAAGTAAGTACTTAGTATTATTTTTATTAAAATTCTTAAAGTAAAACTCCTTAGTAAAATCTCTAATTATTTTAGACTAAAAAGTACTAAAAAAGGCTAGGTATTTTAATATAAATACTAACTAAATTTTAGACTTAAGATAATAGCTATAAGATTATACTATAGTAACTACTACTATAATACCACATTTTAAACAGTTAAATAAATTATAAAAGAGTAAAATTAAGTAGTTACTAATTAAATTTACTTTAAGTATTAAAGTACTATTTTTAATAGCTAGAGCATATAAAGCTTTTAAGACTAGAATTTAAATTTAATTAGTAATATACTAATACCTAGACTAATATCTTACTCTATAGTAAATGCTAAGTAGTATAGCTAACTTTTTTTCAATAGAAACACCTTTAAAATTTACGTTTTTCTATACTTAATTAACTTAATTAAAATGCTTAGCTTATATTATTATTATTAGATATTTTTAGACAGGTATTAGTCTTAGTATTAGTCTAAAATTAAGAAAATAAATATTAATTTTAAATTATAATATGCTTATAAGCCTTATTATGTATTTAAAATTTATTTAAGTATAAAGCTACCTTAATTTCTTTATAGTATTTTTTAATATAATGTTCTAAAAATTTTATACTATATACTACTATACTATAAAATTTACTATAACTAAATTTTTAAGTACTTAGAGTTATTTTTTTATATTAATATTTAGTTTTATTTTATTATTATTACCTACCTCATTCTTACTAAAAATAGATAATTAAGTAAGATAGTTTTTATTAAGGTTATATAGCTTTACTTTTTAAGTCTAATAAATACTATTTTTAAACTTGTTAACGTTAATTACTAATACTAAAACTAATACTTTATTTACTTATAGTTTTTTAATAGCTTTAATTTTTACCTTTTTTTTTTAAATTTTTAGTTATAATCTTTTTATTTTTCTTTCTAATAGTATTAATTTTAGCTGTATGATTTTTTACATATTTTATTTAATATTTTAAAATAAATTTATTTATTATGTTTTTATTATATACTAATGTTAGCTTTTTATTTTCTAAATTATTATACCTATTTCTTTCTTTAGTAGTATGTATATTATTTAAATATTTATTATCTTATTTTTAGTATTTATTTAGTAATATTACAAAGGTAGATTTTACAGTATGTTTTAAAAACATAATAAATAATTAATAGGCGAGGTATTTCTAAATAAATATATTAGTCTAGGTATTAGTTTTATAAAAAGTAGAAATTTATAAAAATTATTTTAATAAAATTAGTATACATTAGTATTAATAGAATAGTAGAATAAAGTTTAGTAAGTAAATAATTTATATACTAGGTAACTAATTAGGTTATACTTTACTAAAAAAAAAAAATTTTACTTTACTTTTATTTTTACCTCTCTCTTTACTTTTATTTTCTATGTTTTTAATTTTAATGCTTTCTAACTTTTTAATACTTACTTTAGTACTTATTTTTACTATTAATTATTTTATTATAACTAATATTTATCTAATATCTTAACTATAACTTATATAAAGTAAATTGCATGTAAAAGTTATAAAAAGCTTTATAAAAACCTTTTTAGTAAAATAGTACACAAAACTATTATTTTTACAGATTAGTTATTAGTATTAGTTTAAGTATTAATTAATTATAACCAATACTTTATAGTTTTTTAGCTTTAAACTTGTTTTAAACAGGCTTTAGTATTTTTACTTAGTAATAGATTTTAAGTTCTATTACTTTTATATTTTAATTTTTTTTAGTAATAATTACAGATATAAAGTAGATAATATGTTTTTTTTAGTTCTTTTAGTTTTACTTTTAGCATTTTTTAAAAAAAAATTAATTTTAAGGTTAAGTTAATAATTTATAGCTATTATACTCTATAAGATTAAATATTATTAATATTACAAAAAAAATTTTTAAAGTGTTTTTCATTTTAGTAACTAGTTTATAAAATTACTAAAAACTTTAATAATAATTTTTGGCTTTAAGTTACAGATTTTAATACTCTTCAAAAAGCTATAAAGGCCTTTTTAGTTAATATTTTTAAAAATAAGTGTTTTTAGGTATTGGTTTTAGTATTAGTCTTAATATTAGTTTAATTAGTTTTAGCTATTAATTTATTTATTATCCACACTAAATAAGTTATAATTTAGGCTAAAAAATTTTATCATTTATTTTAGATTATTTACTGTTTATTTAGCTATATTAATTTTATTAACTAGATAAATTTAGCTTAAGTTACTAAAGCTAGCTATATTTAATAAAGGCTAATTCTTAAGAAATAAATCTAAATATAGGTTTTAGCTTTAATTTAGAGTTAGGTATATAATTTCTAAATAAAAGTTTTAGTTTACTTTACTTTAGGTTTTTAAGAATATTAACTAAATAACTTTCTTAAAATAAATTTAGTAACTACTTTAAATTTTAAAATAGTTAAGAATTTATAATATAGCTTCATCATACGTATTTCTAAGTAACTTAAAATTCTAATATATAGTATACTTTACTACACTTAGCCTTCTAATACTTATATTAACTTTAGTATTTTACTATAAAATAATATAATAAAGCTTTAAATTAGTAAGTAAAAGTAATTAACTTATAATAAGTTTTTATTATATTTAAATCTTTAGTTATTTCTAAACAGTAGTAAGCAACTAGCTTTAGAAGCTTTTATTATAATACTTTCTTAGTTATCTTTAAATAACAGACTTTTTAGAGCTTTTATTAAGATATTTATTTACTAATTATTTTTAAAAAACATACTTTCTACAGGCTCTTATTATAATAAAAATAATAATAATAATAATAAATACTATTATATTAATTTAGTAATTAATAGTAATTTATTAATAAGTATTATTATGTTTATAGTGTGTAGATAGTTTATTTATATAATCTTAGTACACATTACAAAACAGCTAAGTAAAAAAAAGAAATAAAAACGAAAAAGCTAAATACTACTAGTACTACTTAGTTATAAACTAAGTTAAAATAATTTATATTTTTAAACTTTATTTATAAGCCTACTAAGTTATAATAGCTATTAAGTTATTTTATATAGTTAAAAATATTAAACTTTATAATAATTCCTGTAAACTCTATAGTAGTATAAAGTAAAATAAAAATAAAATAATAAAAGTAACTACTTTAAAGCTAAGAGCCTTTTTAAGTATTAATATTAATAACAATATTACCTTTTACTTTAAAAATATTTTATATTACTTTTATCTATTAATAAGAGTACTTAAAAATAACTAATAAAGTAAACTTAAATATTTAAAAAAATAAGTAAAAAATAAAAGCATTTCTATAATTATTAAAAAGTGTTTTAAAAATAACTAAGAAAAAATACTTACTACTAATATTATTATATAAGTTAAAATAAATTTAATAAAAATTACTAATAAGTTTTATATATAAATTCTTTATATTAAAATACTAAAATAGTAAACTAATACTTTATTTTATATTACTAATATTATTTTATATATTAAAAGTAAAATTACAAAAGCCTTATATCTATTTAAAGTAAAAACTTAAATAAAAAAACTATAAAAGTTTAATATTAGCTAAAGCTAATTTAACTACTAAAAAAATTAAAAAAAAGTAATTTTTAAAGCTAATAAAACTCTGTTACAACTTATTAAGTAATAATAAATATATTAGTATACTAGATTTTCTTTTTTTTATAAAAAATTAAGTTTTAGTTTATATTATATACTTAGTGTAGCTAATTAATAAAAACTAATAACTTTAAAATTAGTATACACGACCTACTTGAGTAATTTTTATAGTAAAAGATTTACTAAATTTCTTAATTTATCTATTCTTAATAACAGCATTAATCTAATTTTTAAAAATTAAAATAAGTAAATAAAAAACAAGCTTAGACTTAATGTTAACTAGTATAAGTATAATAATTTAAATACTATAAAAGTAGTATAAATTACTTATATTTAGACTTACATTATTAATAAAACTAGTAATTTTCTTAACTTTTTTCTAAATACTAGAAAAGACTAAAAAAAAAGTTGCTGTAAAAAACATAATATAATACTTTTAAAACGTTTTTAAAAATTTTATTTAATATATTAAAGTATAATAAGAGCTTAGATTTCTTAAAATAAAGCTTTTTAATAATTTTAATTAGTTTTTAGTAAACTTTATATAGTTTGCTAATTTCATTAAAATACTATAAAACTAGTAAAAGAAATTTTTTTATAAAATACTATATAGTAAGCTATATATATATATATATATATATATATATAAATTAAATATACCTAAAAGTACTATATTTTTAAAATATACTATAATAAGACTTAGTGTATAGTATGTAGACTAGTTTAATTTAATTATAAGTATATAAAATACTAAGCACAACTCTAAACTAAAAGCTTATTAAAAAGTATTAAAAAAACAAGTTTATAACTACTTTTAATATTAAATTAATAACTACTATAATTACTTTACTTATTAAGTAAATTTATTATAGTTATAGTAAATTTAGTTATTTTTTATATAATTACTTAATACCTAAAAGAATTAAGAATAAAGTAATTAATTAAAAAAAGTATAGTAAGTACTTAAATAATACTCTAGAACTAAATAAAAGCTTAGAAAATAAATTACTTTAAGTAAAGTCTTTTATTTAAAGTACTTTTTTAGAGTATTTAGTATACTTATATAGTTAAATAATATAATTAATAGTTTTACTCTTATAATAAAGTGTTAAGTTATTTTAAATAATATAAGTATTAATTTCTTTAGTTTACTAAACACTAAAGCTAAAAGAATAATTTTTATTTATTTTTAATTATATTAAGTTATTAAGAAACACTTTTAACTCATGTTCTATTATTTATAAAAAGGTATTTCTATTATAGAACATAATAATTAGCTAATAAGTATAGTTAATTAATTTTTTTTAACTAATTTAGTAATAAATAAGTATTATATTACTATATAGTTTATTTTTTATAACACTAGACACTATAACCTAATTATTAGCTAAAAATAGATTAAATTAAAAAAAAATACTAGATCTAATTAATTAACGTATAGTCTAGCCTAAAAATGCTAAAATTAATACTAAATATAATATTATAATACCTAGTAAAATATCTACTAAGCTAGTAATTAACTTAATATACTAAGAAAATATTAATAAATGAAATAAGCTGTTTAATATACTTAAATCAAGAAAACATACTTTATAGAAAATTAAGTAGTGTAATAATTTATATAAAATAAATAAATAGTTATACTTTTAATTACTAGCTAAAACATTACTAATAATTAAAAGAAGATAAACTACTTTTATATAATTTTATAGTATTTATGACGGTACTGTTTGCTTTACTTGCTGTAGACTATATAATATTATAACTAGCTTACGCTTAAGCTATACACTGCTTTATTTAAAGGTAAGCCCCCTTTATACCTTTTCTCTCTCTATCTTAGTATAGCTAAAATAGAGCTAATTTATCCTATTAATTTATATTAATGCTATAATACGTGAAGACTAAGCCTATTATTATATTACACTAAGATTAATCTAATTTAGCTGGATGATAGCGACATAATATTAAGGTTAAGCTATATAATTAACCTAAGTATTTAATTTACTAATAACTATATCTAGAGAATTAATTACATGACTATGCTGAGTTATTAGTTTGTTAACTATATAATCTCTACTAAAAAGCCCTATAGTAGTAGGCAGTTAAAACTTTAAGTAATAGCCTATATAAGCCCTGCAAGATAGGCCTTAAGAGTGACTTAATAGGTAACTAAAAGATCTATAGTAGTAGGTAATATATTTATTAGATTAAAAGAAAGCTATAAGAGCTCTAGTGAATCCCCCTTTTTATTATCTTCTTTATACTAAAGAAACTGACTTCTGTGAGCACTACTAGCTTATCTTTTTTCTACTAGAAAAACTAATTCCTATAAGCACTACTAGCTTATCTTTTTTATGCTAGAGAATTAGCTAATTACTTTACCCTACTAAAGACTAGAAGCTCTATATAAATATAAGAATAGATAGGTTAAAACCATGGGAAAGCTTTCCACACTAGAGATAAGAGTTAATCTTAAGATAATAGCTACTAGTAATAACTATACGCTTATCTCTAAGTCACTTAAGTGTACCACCACGCACTATTCTAATAACGTAATTAGAGAAGACTACACTATTAAAAAGCTCTGCATCTAGGTATAATATGATAAGAAACTTTTTATAGCTATTATTAAGAGCACTATCTAGAGAACTGACACCTATAAGCCTTAGGAGATAGAGATTACGCTTTCTATTCTAATAACCTTTAATTAAGTAATAATCGCTAGTGAGCTAGAGCGTAGCTATCTTAAAGTACTTATATATTATGACTATACTAATATACTAGGAAAAGCGCTTAATATAGCTAAAACTAAGCTTAATAAGACTAGAGATAAGCTTACTAAGCTTTATTAGCTACTAAACAACACGCTTAAGCGCGTAGCGGATTAAGAGAATAAAATTAAGATACTAAGAATATAGATAAAGAAATCTATATATAATATATACTTCTTTCTCTCTGTAAAGGCTAGCCTAGTGCTATTATTAATACTAGTAAAGAAAATACACTTTACAGCTCTGCTACAGACCTCTTAGAATTAAGCTAGCTATATTACTATAGAACCTAATAATAGTTCTAATATAAGAGATCTTAGTAACTAAACTTTTTAAGTATTATTTTATCTACCCGCTACTCTACTAGCTACGCTTACTATAGGCAGCTATTAAGATAATAGTTACTTAGGATAATTTCTTAATCTACTAATACTTAAGAACAGTAAGGACGTTATCTTTAATTAATAAAGAGATATCTTAAAGGATAAGGTACGTACTAACTAAGACTAGTTTACTAGAGCTAGTAAGTAAGTTACTTAAGAGAATATTATCTCTTACATACGTATGTATACAGAGGGTCCTGTTAACTAGTACCTCTTAATACTTATATATATAATAAAAGAGAGTAAGTAGCTAGTTAGCTACTAGTATATAATAAATTACCTAAAGAGAATATATAGTGACCTATATAAGAGACTTAATACTTATTATAATTTCTAAAAGCTCTACCTTAAAGACCTTACTAACTTTATTATATTTTAAAGTGACTTTTTTTACCTAGCTTAAGAACACAGCTTATTTATAAACTAATAGGTAGAAGAATTTTATAAAAAGCTCCTAAACGCTCTGCGTACGTAGATAGGCATCTACTAATAATAATACTATAACTAGTATAATAAATATATAGATCTGATTTAAGACTTTACTAGAGAGCTAGCTCTCAGCGCTAGGAAAGCTACTAAATAAATTAATAGAAAAACTAAGAAAACTTAGTTACTATTAACTTAGTAGTTTTATTTAAAAACTAAGTACTTAACTTACGCAGTAGCTACTATTATCTTACTAATATCTATCCCTAAACTAGCTAGTTACTATAATTACGGGAAACCTAGTTACTTTATAAAAGACTACTAACTATCTATTTAAGCTATAGCTAAAGTAATTAAGCTTATAGATACTAATAAAAAACTCTATACGCCCTAGGACACTAGTAATAACAAGAAGTTTTAGCTTACTATAAAAAAACTATTAGGAGAAGACTTACTTTAGGGGAAGTCTTTTTTCTAGAGTTATTTTCTAAAGCTATTAACTAATTTAATTCTTACTAATTGTTATTTAGCAGACTAGCTTTTACCCTGCTCTATTATATCTCTATTAGTGGACTAGCTATTAAGCTAAGTAGCTTTTTTAATACTAGAGCTAGTAGTTTTATTCTAGTACACCTAAAGCACATACACGCTATTAAGAAAGGGCTTAAGATAAAAACTTACTAGATAAAATCTATCCCCCTAGCTAGCTACAATAATAGACTAAATAGATAAGTAAATAAGTACTTTTAGGTTAATTTAGTATTAGATAACTACTATTTATTAATTTATTTTATTTTCTATAATACTAGCCGCCACGACCTTATAATCAGCTATAAGCTATTTAAAGATATAGGTGTATTAATTAACTATAAGAAGTAAGCACTTAAATAGTTAGATAATAAGCTAATTAACTATAAGCATAATATTATTATTCTAATATAAGATTTATTAACTAAAATTAACCCCTTATACTAAGCTAATACTAACTAACGTGATAAGCTGATAAATATAGTAATTCTATAGTATACCTATAAGTTACTTTAGTACTTATTTTAACATATTACATATTAAGAGAACCTTAGAAAAATAAAAGAGTAGCTTTACTTATAATAGTAGCTAGAGCTAAATAAGTAAACTATTTATTTTCAACTTATCTCACGCGAAGACCTCTCTAAGGTAGGCCTTAAAATTAATACTATAAGAGTTATTACCTTTATAATATATATATAGCAGAAGGAAACTATACTAGGGCATACTAGTATCTATAAAGTAAATAAGCTTATTTAGGACTATAGAGACCTTATAAGAAAGCCTTCCTCTTAAGGCTTTAAAGACTTTTTAGTGAAATCTTTACTAGAAGGGCCCTATTAATCAAATAAGAACCTCACAGAAAAAGAGAAACTTTAATAGCTTATTAAATAGAAACTACTTTACCCTAGCTACGCCGGCGTGACTTAGGTCTACTTTTTAAAAAAAAACTCAAACATACTACCCCCGCATTATAAAGGTGTTAACTATAATATTAAATTAATAGCTAAAAACATGCTAATATTAAGCCTACTATATAGTATATCTCTTAAATAACTATAGCTTATTAAGACCTATTTAGATGATTATTTTAGATAAGGGGTTATTATTTACAGTAATGCTTTATATACTTTTCTAATACTATTTACTAAAAAGCCTAGAAAAAAGTAGTGCTTCTACGTTGACTACTATAAGCTTAATACTATTATAAAGAAAGATGTCTATTTAATTCTGCTAATTTAGGAGACCCTTGTCTGCCTAGTACATATAAGAATATTCACTAAGCTTAATATATAACAGGCTTTCTATTATATACGTCTGAATAAGGATATAAAGGACCTAACTACGTTCTGTACTTAGTATAGGAATTATAAGTATTATATACTACTATTTAGTCTCTATAATAGCCCTGCTATATTCTAGTATTATATTAATAAAATACTTTATAGCCTACTAGATGACTTCTATACTACTTATTTTAATAATATTTTAATCTACTTTAAAGACCTGCTGTAGCATGAGGAGCATGTTACTTAAGTACTAAGATATCTCTAGAATATAAGTCTCTAAATAAATATTAAGAAAAGTAAGTTTACTATTACTAGAATAAAGTTCCTAGGCCTTATTATTAGCATAAAAGGGATTTAAAAGGACTCTGAGAAGGTTACTGCTGTATAGAAATAGCTAGTATCTACATTAATTAAAAGCCTATAATCCTTTCTAAAATTCTGTAATTTCTATAAAGCTTTTCTAAAAGACTATAAATGTATTATTTGATTGCTTACTAAGCTGCTTAAGAAGGGTATATAGTACGCCTTTAGTAAATACAAGCTAACAGTTTTCTAGTAAGCTAAAAATCTAATACTATTAAATAATATCTTAGTTTACTACTCACCCTACTGCTAGACGCGTATGAAGATAGATATAAGTAATAAAGTTATTATAAGAGTATTATTATAGCTCTAAGAGGATAGCCTTTAGTAACCTATAATTTTCTACTCTAAGACTATAAATAAGCTCTAGATGAACTATGATATATATAATAAAGAGATATTAGTTATAATCTATAGCCTTTAAGAATAGCGCTCGCAGCTTATAGGCTTGTAGACTATAGAGTTATTTAATACTCTAACTAACTACTATATATTAGAGTATTTTTCTATAAAGTGAGAGCTTACTCTCTACTAGATATGCTAAGTAATAAGCGTAGTAAACTATTACCTAATATTTACTTATTACTTTAGTATAACTAACGTAGTAGCTAACACGCTCTCGCGTAAGTAAGAGAAACTAAAGACCTAAAAAAATAAAAATAAAGCAGCTTAAATACGTGTCTTTTTCTTAGTAGAGTAAATTAATATTAGCTTTATTAAGGCCGTAAGTAATAACCTAGCTATGCTATTAGCAAGAGGTATATTAGCTATTAATATAATTAAAATAGCTATTATTAATACTTTTATAATCTCATCTTCTCTAAACGACCTTTACTTACTAATTAATTATATTATTGAGGTGAATTGTAGCTATAAGAGTCTACAGCCATTCCAAGAGCGTGCCTTCTCTAGTAACTATTTAGTATAAAAACTCAGCTAAAGCCTTCTTATATACTATAGTAAGCTAATAGTTCCTATTATATACTTTTTAAGGATCTACTTTATTTAAGCTATTTATGCTACCTAGGTGACTACTTACCTAAGTAAGAGAAAAATAAATAAGTTACTTCGCAACCGCTACTACTAGGGCTGTATAAGTAAAGATATAGATAACTATATAGCTATATATAAAGCTTATAGATAGAGCTATATATTTTATAATAAAACTCTAGGCTTACTTAAATCACTACTAATTCCTAAGCGAGTATAGCAAGATGTTTTTATAGACTTTAAGTTCTTTCTTCTAGATAAGAAAGGATATGACTGCGCTTTTGTTATTATAGACTAGCTAAATAAGCGCTACTTCTTACTATCTTACTATAAAACAACTATAGCTACTTAAGCAGCTGATATGTACTATTATTATATCTAGTAAGTATTTAGTCTACTTAGGTTAATAGTCTCTAACCGCGGTCCTTAGTTTATCTTAGTATTTATAAATAAGCTATACTAACTAATAGGAATTAAGTAAAAGCTCTTAATACTATATCACCTCTAAACTAACGGGAACACTAAGGTCCTGAACTAGTACATTAACTAGCGCCTACGCCTATTCGTTAATCATTATTAAGACAACTGGTTAGACCTGCTGCCCTGTATGGACTAGGTCTAAGTAATTCTGCCACATAAGACTATAGGCTTGTTACCCTATTAAATTGAGTTTAGCCACCAGCCAATCTATCACTGGGACTGGGAGGAATATATGAAGACATTTACTACAGTTTGTGAATAGATGTCTCGTGAGGAAGCGCAGAGCTACGCTAAAGCTCAATATAATGCGGTAAAGCTAGCTATAGAGATAGCTTAACAAGGGATCGCTTAAGTATAAGAGTGATAGGCTTAACAGGCTAACAAGAAGCGCCGCGAGCCAGACTTCTCTACAGGAGACGAGGTATACGTTACACCTAAGGGCTTTACTACTAGTTAACCTAGCCAGAAGCTCAACCAGCAGATGTACGGACCCTATCCTATTATAGGCATGAAGAGACACTCCTATCACCTTAAGCTGCCGCTGTATATGCGCATGCTTGACGTCTTCTACGCAGACCGCCTACAGAAGGCTTCTACTCACCTACTGCCTGGCTAAATTGAACCTAAGGAACTGCCTATCGAGATCAACGGGCATCCTGAGTGGCTAGTGCAGGAAATCCTTGATAGCCGCCTATTCCATGGCTGACTACAGTACAAAGCATCCTGGCTAGCTTATGACCCAGATCCTACCTGGTACAACGCCCGAGGCTTTATAGGCGCCCCACACAAGGTAAGAGACTACCATGAGGCCTATCCAGAGAAAGCAGGACCGCCGGCACGACTAGACGCCTGGTTGAAAGCGTATGAAGCAGAGGAGGACCTGGAAGTAACAGAGGAGGACGACAAGGTGGCTTCAAAGACAAGAGTGGTACAGAGACCGGTAAGGAGGAGACTGTAACCTAGAGACTTAGGGACGAGCCTCCCTTAGAGGGGGGGTAATGTGACGGTGCTGCTCGCTCTGCTTGCTGTAGGCCACATGATATTGCGACTGGCTACGCTAGCCATGATCTAGCGCAGAGCCTGGAGTATGGCTAGCTCGCGCTCAGGCCATGCACCGCCCTATTTAGGGGCGAGCCCCCTTTGTACCTCTTCTCTCTCCATCTTAGTGTAGCTGAAATAGAGCCAACTTATCCCGTCAATCTGCATTAATGCTACGACGCGTGAAGACCGAGCCCGTCATCATAGTATTAAAATTAATTTTACTTTATTTAAAGAACATTCCTTTCTATAAAGTGCTAAAAAAAGAGGTGTAATAATAAAAGTAACTATTATATATAAAACTAACAAACTTATTAATAACTATTATTAAAAAAATATATTAATAAATAATACTAAAAAGCTATATAGGCTTATTAAAAAGAAACTTTCTATAACTTAAAGTAATTTAAATTAGATATTTTTATAAATCGCATTTAACACCTTAGTACTATATTATAAAGGTATTAACTATAATATTATTTTAGAAAAGATACTAATAAGGAGCTTTCTTTAAGCTTTTTTTATAATATATTATTTAAGTAACTAGAGCTTATTAAAGCCTACTTTTAAAATAATTTATAGAAAGGTTTTATAGTTTTAAGTAATATACCTTTTATTATGCCAATTCTTTTTACTAAAAAGCTTAAAAAAAGTAATACTTTTATATTAACTATTAAAAACTTAATACTATTACTAAAAAAAAAAGGTTACTTATTTTCTTTTATTAAAAAAATCTTAACTTAGCTTACTTGTATACGTATTTTTACCTAATTAGATATTAAATAAGTATTTTATTATATTTATTTAAAAGAGTTAATAGAGGATTTTACTATATTCTAAATAAAATATAGCTTTTATAAATATTACGTGCTACTATTTAGTTTTTATAATAAATCTATTTCTTTCTAATAATATATTAATAGTGTTTTATTTAATTATCGTAATAACTTCTATACTACTTATATAAATAATATTCTTATCTATTTAAAAGATTTATTAGAGTATAGTATATATATTTATGAAGTACTTAAATAACTAAGTAAAACTAGTCTATAAGTTAATATTTATAAAAGCAAGTTTAATATTATATTTACTAAGTTTCTTAAATTTACTATTAGTACTTTAAGTATTGCTATAAACTTTAAAAAAATTACTATTATTAAGAATTAAAGCTACTAACTATACTTAAAAGTATATAGTTTTTCTTAACTTTCATAATTTCTATTAAGTTTTTTTAAAAGATTATAGATAAATTATTAAACTACTTTTAAAGCTTACTGAAAAAGGTGTATAGTATTTTTTAAATAATACTAAACTAAAAGCATTTAAAGAAACTAAAGCTTTAATATTATTAAGTAGTGTTTTAGTTTACTACTTACTTTACTATTAAACTTAAATAAAAACTAATATAAGTAATAAAGTACTTACTAGTATAATAACTTAAAAGTAAAATAATAAAACTTAAAAGCTTATTATAATAGGCTAGAGTTTAGAATAATTAACTAAAATAGTTATTTTAGCTTTAACTTTATACGTAACCACGTGACTTTAGTGACTTAGTAGAGGTTAACTATTAAGTCTCTATAGTATATATAGTTAACCTTTTATTAAATCCACTTTATTTACACCTAATTACTATTATTGGCCTGGATTCTTATATTTAGATTTAATTAACTTTATTTCTCATAAGAGGCTAAGAGGCCTCCGGTAGTATAATTAATTTTATAAAAAAGTAAAAGACTTTCTAGTATTTAGAAGCACTATTTAGTAGTATAATAAACATTAATAAATACTAATAACTACTTAGTATTTATATTAATAGCTTAAGTGATAAACCTACTTAATATAGAATATAATAATAAATAGATTAACTATAAACTATGCTGGTTACTTATTTTATAAGGGTTAAAAGTTTCAGCTATTAAAATAGTAATAAGCTAAATAGAAATTAAACTTAATAACTATCCTATTTAATATAATAAAGAAAAAGTTTTATTTTTAGTAAATAGAGCCAGTAACAGTACCTTACTTAAGGAGATTATAAACGTGTTATAAGTAATATCTAAAAAATTAACTACACTAAAAAATCATAATTCTTTATTAAGGTTATTTTTATAGATTTTAGTAATAATATTAGTAACTCTCTTCATGCCAACGCCATAACTAGTAATTAAATTAGTAGTTAAACTATTTAATTTTTCTAAACTCTTTATATTTAATAATATATGATTTTTTTATTCTATGTTTAAGTATTAAGCTAAGGCTAAGTTACGATTTAATAAATACTATATAGATAGTAAAAAAAGATAAATAGACTATCTCTTTTAGCATTTAAAAGGATAAGTAGTATAAACTATTCTTTTATAGTTTTCTAATTAAAGAAATAATACTACTCTTAAAGTAATATAGGTGTTTATGGACTCTTAGTTTAAAAATTAATACTAAAAATAAAAGTCTCTAGACAAGCTGCAAAGCATGAAATAAAAAAAAAGTTAATAAGAGAATACTATATAGAGTTTAATAAAAAGCTACTACTAGTAGAAAGTAATTAGCTAAATAAAAATATAAAAAAAAGTATATTTATTTAAAGATTAAATAGAGAGTTTTAGAAGCATATTATAGTTTTTTTAATAACACTAAACTTTAAAAAATACACTTAAGAAGTAATTTATGTTAGTAATAATTTTATATAAATTATATTAAATAACTATAGGACTACTATACCTATTTATATAATACTATTTATACTAATATTTAAATTAATAAATTAGAAAGTAATATTCACGCGTGCAGGAGTAATAAAGCTATAGAATAATTAATTTAAAATACTTTAAATAAACTAAAAGGAATTTAACTAGTACTATAAGTAAAACTTTTATTATTAATACAATTCTCCTAGCTATATAAAAAATAAGTATAAATATATAAGAATAAATTAGTTATACTTAGCTACTATAGTGTTAATAAAAGCTAAATAAATAAATACTCATAAAAAAAATAAAAAAGATAGAGATAAAGGAGAAAAAAAAGAAGTATTTAAAAAAAAATAGCTTTTACTTACAGTCACAAGCAGAGGCCTCTAGCTGAAATAGGTAAAATAATATTATAAAAAGAATAATAAAAGTTTTAAAATATATATATAGATATAAACTTTATTACTATATACTTATTAATCAACCAGATGAATATCGCATATATAATAATTAATATTAAGTATTTATACTATAGTTTTATAAGCTTTGTTTTTACTGCTAAAGTTTATTTAGCATGTATTAACATAGCCTTATAGAGAATTATTAGAGTATAGAAAGAACCTAAAAAGGTTATTTAGATTACATAAATTAACCTTAATATTAAAGAATATACTAAATAAGTTTATATATATATTATTAATAACGTATTTAGGTTTAATCTTATTTTAGGTAGACCCTAAATAAACTAAAATAATATTATAATTACGCCAGCAAAGAAATCATTTTACATTCATACTTTAAAAATAAGAGTTTATAGTAAGGAAGGGAAGAAACTGTGTTAATAAAAGCTAATAGAAATTAACACAACTACTTTTTTAATATAAATAAATAAATTAAAAAAAATAAGTAAGATATGTATTTTTATAGTATTATTAGTAGACATTTAAAAGGCCTTAGCGCTTAAACTAAAGCTAAATTCTAAAATACTACTTTCTAAAGCCTATTAGAAGTATCTAAAGCTATTTTTAAAAAAGAAAGTAGATAAGCTCCTACCGCTGTAAAGTCCTAAAATAAACTATTATATTAAACTTAAAAAAATTAATAGGAAGGACCTTAAGGTCTTATGGGAACTACTATATAATATATTAAAAGAGAAATTACTAGTACTATAAAAAGAGTTAATACTGTTATTAGAGAAAGGCTTTATCTATATAAGTAACTCTCTAGCTATAGTTCTAGTACTATTTATATATAAGTTTAGTAAAAGTCTTTACTTTTATATTAACTATTATATACTTAATAAGATTTCTAAGAAGAATAAATATTCTCTTCCTCTAATCCATAAAATGCTTAGCTAGATTAGTAAGGTAAGATAATATATTAAGCTTAATATTTTAGTAGCCTTTTATAAGATTTATATTATAAAAGAAAATAAATAGCTAACAGCTTTTTATATAAGATTTAGACTCTTTAAATAACTAGTTACACTTTTTAGACTAGTAGGAGCCTTTAGTATATTTTAATAGTATATAAACTAGATCCTATAGAAGTATCTTAATAAGTTCTATTTAGTTTTTCTTAATAATATACTTATTTACTTTTTAGTCTTACTAAAAGAGTATTGCTGGTAAATTAACTTAATACTAGAAAAACTTAATACTATAGGTTTATATCTAGATATTAAGAAATACAAATTCGAAACTAAAAGCACAAAATATCTAGGGTTTATTATTAAAGTAGAGTAAGAAATTTAAATGGATTCTATTAAAATAAAAGTAATTATTAAGTAGTAGCCTTTAATAACTATAAAAAGAGTTAAAAGCTTTCTTAAATTTACTAATTTCTATTATTAGTTTATTAAGTTTTTTTTTTAGAAATTGCTGTTTTACTTATAAGATTTATAAGTAACATACTGTTCTAATAGACTAATAAAAAAGCAAATAGTATTTAATAAACTAAAAAAAATCTTTATATTAGAACTAGTACTAGCCTAATTTAATACTAATTATAAGACTATTTTAGAAGCTGATTTTTTAGATTATATAACTAGAAAAGTTCTTTTATAATACAGCGATAATAGCATACTGCGTTTATATATATACTTTTTAAAAAAAAATATACTTATAAAGTATAATTACAAGATATATAATAAAGAACTTCTTATAATTATTTATTGCCTGGAGGCATAGGATGCTGAATTACGGTCTATTAAAAAATTCTAGGCTATTACTAATTATAAGAACCTTAAGTACTTTATAAGGCCTTAAAAATTAAGTAAAAGATATACGCAATAGCAGTTATTCCTTAGCTAATATAATATAGAGATTTAATATAGGCTAGGAAAAGAAAATATATAAGCTAATATACTATCAAAACGTAAATAAAATCATCTAAGTAGAAAAGATAATAAAAGACTAAAAAGCTATATAATTTAGCTACTAAAGCCAGTAGTTACAAGTTAGAAAGAAGAGTTTAAATTAAATAATAATAAATAAATAATATAGGCTTTCTTTACTTAAATTAGTCTTTTAATAATTATAGAAGATAGTATAACTAAAGCCTAGAAGTCTTATACCCAGGAGTCTTATAATAAGCTTAAATAAAAATAGTATAATATAATACTAGATAATAAAGTGTACGCAAGAGTAGTATAGGCTTTTTATAATTAAAAATAGAGATTTTTTCTAGAGCTTAAACTAAAAGTTTCGCTAGCTAAATACACAATTAATAAAAATAAAACTTTTTATTATTAGAATAGAAAGTAAGTGCCTAACTTAAAGCTATTAAGAATATTAATTATTTACTAGATTTATTTATTATAAATAATAGGACACTTAAGACAGTAGAGTATTTATCTAATATTAATAAGAAATTACTTTTAGCCAGGGATGTTAAACTATGTATAGTATTATATTTAAAACTATAATATTTATAGTTATATAAAGTTATAAAAAAAATTATTAGTAAGAGCTGTTACGCCTATTACCAATTTCTAATTATATTTAAAAAAAGATCTTAATAGATTTTATAACTGAATTACTAGAAAGTAATAGCTATATAATTTTATTAGTAATTTCTAATAGACTAAGTAAGAACATAACTCTCTACTCTCTTCTAAATATAGATATTAAGATAGTAATATAAGCTTTTATCTGTAAGATTATTACTTACTATTAGATTTTTAATACTATAGTATTTAATTACAGCAGCTAATTTATTAGTAAGTTCTAAACTAAATTTACAAAATCCTAAGAATTAAAAGGCGATTATTAATAGCGTTTTATTTATAAATAAATAGTTTAATAAAAAGAATAAACAGTATAGGTAAGGCCTATTTTTAAGTATTTATTATATAGAACTAAGTAAACTAGGCGAAGCTCTGCCTAATAGCTAAAATTATAGTAAAAAAAAGAAACGCTATTTTAATAGGAATAAGTTTATTCTTTTTTTAGCATAAATATAATATAGAACTGCTATAAGTAGATATTAGAATTAGGTATAATATAATAGCTTAAGACCTAAAAGCTAGCGCTAGAGAAATTATAGAAAAGCTAAAAAAATATATTAACTTAACATAAACAACTATAGCTAAGGTATAGTAAGAATAAAATAAATAAATAAACTAACATCAAAATAAAGCCCCGTAACTACGTGTTAGAGATAAGGTATAGTTAAAACTTAATAACTAACTCTCTATTAGACAAGGAAATAAAAGGCTGGACTAAAAGAATACTAAATATATTATAGAAAATATAATTAGTTTGTACGCTATAAAGCTAAATATATCTCTAAAACTAAACTCAACATTTTATATAGATAAACTATAGCTAGTAAGTAATAATCTATTACTAAGTTAGCCTATAAATAACTTTTAGCTATTATTTATTTAAATAGATAACTATAAAGAGCACGTAGTGTAGGATATTATTACTAAAATATAAACAAGACAAGAATAAAGCCACTAGCTATAATATAAAGTAAAATAAAAAGACTATATATTAATAACTATAAAGTTAGTAAATTAGCTAGAAGATATAGCAGTATTAAACTATTAAAAGAAGTATATAGTATTTCTATAAAAAGGCAGATATAAACTTCTACCGGTAAATTACTAATAAGTGTTTTAAAAAAAGCTATAGTAAATAGAATTTAAAATAGATTTATAAAGGTTTTTAGGTAAACAGTTCACCAGAGAGCCTCTATCTAGTTTATAAAAAAGAAGATAATATAATAGGCTAGAGCTTAGAATAGTTAACTAAAATAATTATCTTAGTTTTAACTCTATATATAACCACGTGACTTTAGTGACTTAGTAGGGGTTAACTATTAAGTCTCTATAGTATATATAGTTAACTCTTTATTAAATCCACTTTATTTACACCTAATTGCTATTATTGGCCTGGATTCTTATACTTATAGTCTTTTACTTAAAGGTTATATATAAAGCTAAAATGTAGTATAAAATCTATAATAAAAAAATACTAATAGTAGTACAAAATTTAAAAACGTAGTATTTATAGTTAATAAGTTTATAAATAACGTTTTTTATAGTAATTACTAATTATTATGCGCTAAAGTACTTTACTATTAAGTATTTACTTAATTAATAATAAGCTTATTAAATAAACTTATTTACTAACTACTATTTTTATATTATCTATTAATTTAGTTTAGTAAATATAGTTGCTAACACCTTTATATATAAGTATAAAAAATAAAAAACTTAAAAAGAAAAAAACATTACTATATACATATAAGTTCTTATTAATTTAGTAATATTTATTACTAGTTTTAATTTAGCTTTTATATTTTTAGTTATAAGCACTATTTTTTTCTCTTAAATAATATAGTATAATAAGTATTACTAATAACACTAGTAGTAGCTATAAATAGTATAAAACTTAAAATACTTATTTATAATTAAACTCTATATAAGCTTATAAAGTATATTCTATAAGTTAATTCTTTTAGTAATTCTTTTTAGCGTTATTATAAATTAATAAAATATAATAAGTAAGACTAGTAGTTAAAAAAAGGCCTACTAACTTAATTTAGAAAATTTATTACTTATTTATACACTTAAAAGCCTAGCTAAGAACTTATTAATAAAAAGAAATATTAAAACTAATAGATAAGAACAAATTAGCAGCTAAAAAAAAGTAAAGAAGTAAAAAAAAAAAAAAAAAAGAATATAATATAGAAACTAAAAGTTTATATTTTGCTTTATTTTTTTTACTTATTTTACTATTTTTCTTTAGAATTAAGAATGATTCAATTCTTTTAAAAAGAGGTAATATAATAACTTATTATATACTATAGCTATATTCTATAGTTACGTAAAATATCTTATAAATAAGTTATTTATTATATTTATAAGTTACGTGCTATATTTTTATGTATATACTAAAAAATACTCTATAAAAGCCTTATCTCTTTTTCTTTTTATACTTTTTTTTTATACTAGAGTAGCTTTAATACAGCATTTTATTACTTATAACTATTTATAATTATTTATAAATTTATACTAGCTATAATACTATAATTATTAAAAGTATTAAAATAACTATAATAGTTAGTTTTAATAAACTTTATTGCTAAATTACTTTTATTTAGTAAACTAAAAATAACAGAAAGTATAATATATTAAAAGTAATTATAAATAAATTAACTAAGTACATATACTTTATTTTTATAATAATAGAATTATTAGTAAAAAAAACTAGCTTATAAGATTCTAAAAAACCTAATTTTATAACATAAAATACTTAAGAAGTTTATTGTTAATTAAAATAAATTATTTATATTACATTTTTAGAAAACTTTGTTAACTAAATTAAAGTTAAAAAATAAACTTTTAACTAGCTTTTACTTTTAAATAAATAAATAAATAAAGTATACAAATTAAACTCTTATATAATATTAAAAATGTATATTAATTACTTTTAAAAAAATTAAGTTAAGTTATTACTTTTAATTTAATTTATTTATAATAATATAAAATTGTTTATAACTAACACATTACTATTTTATATTAATTATTGTTATAAGCTAATAGCTTATTAAAAACTATAGAAATTAAAAAGTAAATTATATAAAACTTATATAAAAATTAAGTGACTTTAAAACTTATAAAATAAATTTAGTAAATAAATTACTTTAAAAAACTTATAAACTATAGTATAAAGAGTATTTTTTTAACTATTTTCTAACTAGCCTATTTAGGTACTTTATAGGCCTTTATTAAGTAGCTAATACTAAGATACTAGTTTATATAATTAGTATATAGTTAAGTATATAAATACTTTCTAAACTTTATAAGTACTTTTTAAGAATTTACTTTTCTTTAATTTATTTTATACTTTTTTTATTTAGCTTTTTACACTTTTTGCTTTTAAAATTCCTTTTATATATAGTAAATATAAATAAGTTTAGAATTAAAAAACTAACTTTTAAAAAAAGGAATAAAGTTTTTCTATTATATAAAAATTTAAAAACTAAGTAACTAAGTAAAAAACTAAATTATATTTAAATTAAACTATTTGAAATTATTAAAGTTAAAAAATTAATTAACTATAAGTTATAACTACTAAAAACTATAAAAATTTATTTACTTTTTTATATATTATTACTTAAACTAACACTACTAAATATACTACTAGTAATAAATATAAATATAAAGCTATATATAATAACTTGTTATATAACATACTTTTACTAGTACTTTTAAGTTATAATTTAAAAGCTTTATTAATTCTTTTTTTTTTTACTTTTTTTTTATACTAAAATAGTTTTAATATAATACTTTATTACTTATAACTACTTATAATTATTTATAAGTTTATGTTAGCTATAATATTACTTTAGTATTACTTTTTTTTAGCTTATAAAAATAATATAATATTAGTTAAATTAAGTACTTAAAACCTAGTTTTATAGTACTAATACCTTTTTTTCCTTTTTTTCAAAATTTTTTTTTACTATAATAGGTAACTTTAATTATGTTATAAAATTATATAATAAAGTTTTAAATTAGTAAATAGTAAGTAATTGATTTATAATAAGTTTTTATTTCTTTTAAATATTTAGTTATTTTTAAAAGTAATATATAGCTAGCTTTAAAAGCTTTTACTAAAATACTTATTTACTTTCTAGTTATTTCTAAATAATAGAACTTTTAGAGCTTTTACTAAAATACTTATTTACTAATTATTTTTAAAGAATATACTTTTTATAAACTATTATTATATTAATAATAATAATAATAATAATAATAATAATAACTTATATAAATAAGTATTATTATACTAGTTTAATAATTAATAATAACTTATAAAAGCTTTATAGTATATAAGTAATAAAATAATAACTTTTTTTTAAATAATAATATATATATATACTAAAAAAGTAAATAGTAGTATAACTTAATAAAGGCCTATTTTTAGTTAAGTAGTAGTTTTTAGAAAACTATAAGTAAACAAAATAACTTTAAAAAAAACTTATAAATATAATAGTTTATATAAGCTAGTAGGCTTATAAAGTATATAATATAAAAATATAATATTAAATAAAAATTTTGTAGTATATAAGTAATATAATAATAACTTAATTTTTAAATAAAGTAATAATTAAAATTTAATAATACTTAGCAATATATGTAAGTATAATTAGGCTTAGTTTAAAAATAAAAATAAATACTTATAAAAATAAAAGTAAAATTTAAAAATAAAGTAATATAATAACTTATTATATAACATACTTTTATTAGTACTTTTAAGTTATAATATAAAAGCTTTATTAATTTTTTTTAAATTTTTTTTTATATTAAAATAGTTTTAATATAGTACTTTATTACTTATAACTATTTATAATTACTTATAAGTTTATATTAGTTGCAACACTATACTAGTTAAAATATAAAGAAAAAAAATTATAATAATTTAAATATTAGTAAAAATACTTAATTAAATAAAAAAAACTATAAAATAAAAGAAAATACTCAAAATTTTATTAAAAACTTAAAGTAATGTTTTAAAAATAATTAACTAATTTTACTTAAAAAAATTAGTAATACTAAACTTAAAAAAAAAAAGCCTATATAGTCTTTTAATTAAAAAAGATATTTAAAAAAAATTAGTAACAATAGTAAATAAAAATATTACATATTATAATAGTTTAAACGTTTTTTTTTTAAATTCTATATTTTTTTTAATTAAAACTTGTTTATAAGCAAATAGCTTATATTTGTAACTATTTACTAAAGTAAGTTATTTATATAGTTATTACTAATAAAACTTAGCTTTTAATTTAAAGTTTTAAGCTTACTTTATCTAGTTTTATAATTAATACTTTTTAGTAAAAAAATTGTTAAATTTTTAAATAAAAACTACTAAATTATATTTTTAAAAATACTTAATATACTTAAAATAATAACTAAATAAAAATTTTATTTAGTTATTATTTTAAGTATATTTTTTTATAAATCATATAAAGTTAGTATATAATAATAACTATAAATAATTAATAACTTAACTTTAGATATTATTAAATATAAAAAAAAAGTTTTAAACTAAAAGTTTAAAAAAAAAGTAAGTATTATAAGTAGTAATAAGTAAAAAGCTATTATAAATATTAATAACTAAAATATAGTAAATAGTTTAAAAAATAATTACTAGCTACTAGCTAAAAAGTATGCTAAAAAAATAAAATATTAAGTAAAAAAAAAAAGTAAAGTTACTAGTTAATATTATTAAAAAACTTAATATACTAATAATAATAAAAATACATAACATTTTACATATATAGTTATAAAAGTAATTAAAGTAATTAAAATTAATAAAAACTAAGTAGCTATATTATAATTAAGTAAAACTAAAATATAAGTTAAAAAATTTACTATATAAAAAAGTATTTTTTTTAGTTTTAAATAATTAGTTTTTTATACTTATTTTCTTTTTATTTCCAACGTCTTTAAAAATAAGTTATGTAATAAATTAGTTAAATTATTACTTATTATATTTTTATATTATTAAAATAATTTATATTAATATAACTATATAGTATATATAATTACTAAAGTATTTAATATAGTATAATTAATATACTACTTACTTTAAAGTAACTTATACTTTATTTTTATAATATATAGTTAAGTTTACGTAATTTTACTACATAAAATATAGGTAAGTAAAAGCCTTTTATATTAAAATTAAATTAGCTTTTATATTAAATTTAAATTAACTTTTATTATAAATTTAAGTTTGCTTTTACATTAAATTAAAAAAAAAATTTAATTTTTTTTTATAAAAAACTTAATTTAAATTAAATATAATATATATTTAATTTTTTTTTTTTTTTTTTTTTTTTTTTTACAAAAAGCTTAATTTAAATTTAATATAAATTTTTAATAATAACTTAATATAAAGCTTTAAAAGTAGCTTAATATAAACTTTTAAAATAATTTAATATAAGTTTAAATATAAGTTAATAAATAAAGTTAAATATTAGCATAATATAAGTATAAAAAAAAGTAAAATAATAACAACTTAAAAGCATTTATATAATAAAAAAATAAGTTATAAAGTAAGTAAAAATATAGTAGATAAATATAAATACTAAAAAAAAGAAAATTTTACAATTAAAATACTAAAAATATATAGTATAATAAAGTATAATAAAGTATAAAAGTATAATAAAGTATAAAATTATAGAAAACTATAAAAGTTATAATATACTACTTTTTAGTACTAGTTTTTAAAAGTTAATACTTACTATGTAAAAGTTAACTTTAATTAATTAAATATATAAATATTAAAAAAAATTATAATTAGTAAAATATTTTAATTAAAATTTTACTTTTAAAAAATTTTATTAATATTTAAAAAAAACTTAAAGTATTTATAATAATAATAAATATATTATAAGTTTAATAAAACTATATTTAAAATTAAGTAAAATTAAATTTATATTAATAAAAAGTTTATAAAATAGTTTAATTTTTTAACTAATTTTTTTTAAAATATAAAAATAAAATATACTAAACTTTTATTAATTACAAAACTTTTTTACTAAAATAAATAACGTATTTTATAATTGAGCTGAATAAATAATCGAGCTGGACACTTTGCTAAGACCCTAACAGTACTATTATTCACGGTACCATTATGCCACCCATCAACCTAGAATCGATTTCTTGAGAAGCTAGAATACAGCTTGCTATCCAGGCTCTTAATCTAGACCAAATTCATGGCCTTCGAAACGCTGCACGCATCTATAACGTACCTAAATCGAGCCTAAAGACGCGACGCGACGGAACTACCTCATGACGCGATACCTTACCGAATAGGATGAAACTCACGGTCTCTGAAGAGAAGGCGGTAAAGGAGTATATTCTTAAGCTAGATTCAAGAGAATTTGCCCCTCCGCTTAATGCTGTTCGAGAGATGGCTGATAAACTACTAGCTGAGCAAGGGGGAGACCTAGTCGGTAAACTCTAGCCACACAACTTTATCAAGCGTACGCCAGGGATTCAAACGAAGTACAATCAGAAGCTAGACTATCAGCGTTATAAACAGGAAGAACCAGCTATTATACAAGGCTAGTTCGACCTTGTACATAACGTAAAGGCCAAGTACAGTATACAGGACGAAGACACGTACAACTTTGATGAATCTGGCTTCCAGATGGGCATAATAACAACCCAAAAGGTTGTTACAGGCTCTGAGAGACGGCATCAACCAAAGGCCCTTCAGCCAGGCACTCGTGAGTGGGTTACAACGATCCTAGCTATCAGCGCGTTAGGGTACGTAATTCCACTCTTTATTATCTACAAGGGCAAGAATCACCTCTCTGCCTGGTACCAGGAACTCAGTATACCGCGTCAATGGCAATTCAGTGTCTCTGATAACGGCTGGACAACTAATGAGCTTAGTCTCGCATGGTTAAAGCACTTTAACGCGTGTACAAAGGAGCGTAGTGTTAGCACACACCGATTATTAATTATCAACAGCCATAAGAGCCACAACTCTCTCAAATTCACGGAATACTGCAAGGAGAACAAGATTATCACTCTATGTATGCCGGCACACTCATCACACATCCTGCAGCCACTAGATGTGGGTTGTTTTTCGCCTTTGAAGACAGCCTATAGGCGCTAAGTCGAGAAGCTAATGCGTAACCGGTTCAACTATATCACTAAACTAGAGTTCTTACCAGCTTTCCGCGACGCGTTTAACGCGTTAATTACTGAGAGTAATATCCAAGGAAGCTTTCGAGGTGCTGGCCTAGTTCCATTCAACCTAGATGAGGTGATATCGAAGCTTGATGTTCGATTGCGCACGCCTACACCACCCACCAACCAAGAGGTCACCTGGCAGTTGAAAACCCCTAAGAACTATTGTGAATTTGGGTCGCAAATAAAGCTAATTACTAATAAGTTGGGTAGCTCACTCTCTTCTTTGAAGGATGGGTACCAGCAGCTTGTTAAAGGCACCCTCGCGATGGCTTAAGAGATGGTGCTTATACGTGATCGCGTTGCTGAGCTTGAAGCAGCTAATAAGGCCGTATCTTAACGGAAGCAGCGCAAAAGAAAGCGTATCCAGAAAGAAAAAGTACTTAGCTTTAGTGCTAGCCAGGATAAATCCACTGAGGACCCTACTACTGCAAGTTCTAGTAGTAAGAAGGATTGTGGGAAGGCAAGGGCAGATGGGGCTGAACTAACTTAAAGGCGCTGTGGTAACTGCGGTGGAACTGGGCATAACGCTCGAACATGCGAAATTGATGAAGATAGTACTGTAGAATCTAGTAGCGATAAGAACAGTACTGTAACTAACAGTACCGTTGAGTAATAGTACTATAAACGATAGTACTTTAATAAAGTCTTAGTAAAGTGTCTAGCTCGATTGTTTATCCAGCTCAATTATAAAATACGTTACTATATTTAAAAAAGTAAATAAAAAGTAAATATAATTAGAAATTAAATATATAGTAAAATTTAAATAACTTTAATTAAAAATTAATTAAAATATATTCATAAAAACTTAAAATATAAGTTAAAAAAATATTTAAAAAAATTATAAACTATTAAATATAATAATATAAGTAATGTAAATTAATAATAAATAATAATAATAATAAAAATTAATAAAAAGTAAAAGTTTTGCTTTTTTTTGAAAAAAAATATATATAAATAATATAAATAAAACTGTTATTATAAAATAAATTTAAAGCTAATTATACTAAAATAAGTTAAATTAAGTTAATTTTATATTTATTACTATAAAACTATAAAATATTTCTAAACTTTCTTAATTAAAAGTTATAAAAGTATTATTTTATACTATTTAAGTACTTTTACTATTTAATTATATTAAAATTTTTTTAATTAAAACCCTTAACTTTAATTTAGTTTAAATTAATAGAATATAAAAAACTTTAAAAAAAGTAAAAAAAAAATTATAATAAAAATATAGAAACTTATATTATAAATAAATAACAATTATTTGTTTTACTTATTTTTATAATATTTACTTAATTAGTACTTTAATTCTATTTTTTTAAGTTATTCTAAACTTTACTATTTTTAGTTAATAGTTTAGTTTATTAAACACTTTTTTTTTAAAAAAAAAATTTAAAACATTATTTTTAAATTAATTAACTAATTTTATTTTATAATTTTAATAGCACTAAATATAAAAAAAATTAAATAGTATTTTTCTTAATATTATAAACAAATAAATTAATAAAAATATTTTAAAGTATTGATATAAAAATTTTATATTACTTTATTTACTTTTTTTTATACTTTTTTAATTTTATAATAAAAGTAAGTTTTTAATAAAATTAACTTTTTATAAAAATTAAAAAGTAATAACTATTTATTATTTTATAAAATTTAACTTTTAACGTTTAAAAAAAATTTAATTTAATTAATTTAAAAATAAGCTAATTAAATATTAATAATTTTAGTAATAATAATTTAAATATAAAGTTAGTATTTATTAATTAAAATAAAAATTTATTAATAAAATACAAAAATTAAAAAAACTTATAATATAATAAAAAGTAAATATTTTATATATATAATTTTATATAAAATAAATTAACTTTTAAATTAAAATTTAAAGAAAAAGTAAATACTATAAATAAAAATAATATTTATAATATAACTATTATAAATTATTATAAAAAGTATAAATATATAAATAGTTAGAAATAAAAGTATAAAAATATAAATAATTAAAAATAAAAGTATAAAAACTTAATTTAAAAAAGTACTAAAATAGAAGTATTTAATAAAAACTAAATAAAAACTATAATAAAAATTTATAAAAATTACTTTTATTAACTTAAATAGTAAATACATTAGTACTAAAAAATTAAGTAAAATATAGTTTAAAAAACGTAAACTAATTAAAAGAAATTTAGATTTAGTAAAATAATATATTTAATGTAAATAATTTAATAATTTAAAATATTTTATTAACAAATTTTTTTTATTTTTATTATTATTTTTATTATAATTACTTTTATTATTTTTATAAACTAAAAAATTTAAGCTATTAAATATTTGTGTTTATTTACTATAATATAAGCTTTTTTACTAAATATTTTATAAACTTTAATCAAATTTAAAATATACAAAACTTTAAATTACTATTTATAAAATAAACTCTAATGTAACAATTTTGAAATTATTTTAAAATATTATAGTTTAAAATTGTATAAAGTAAGTTGCTAGCTTTTTAAAGTCTATAATTAAACCTAATATTATTTTGTAAAACGTTCTGCCTTTAATTTAACAGTGTGTAATATTATTGTAAGCTAGCTAGTAAACGAATAAGCGTTTGAAATGGCGTGGGCTAAAGCTCTTAATTTGTTAATTGCGCTGTGCTTACTCGACGCTTGCTTCACTCCTTACAAACACGCTATACTTGCGCCTCTTAATTAGCCCACTCTTGTCGATTGAGCGCTTGGTGTTAAGATGATCTGATGCGTTTTTCGTGCCTCCTGCGTCCACATAGTGAGTAGCTAATGAGCGCTTTTACTATATGCACTGCTTGCAAACCCAAAGGATTGTGTCCTTCATGTGCTGAATTCTGAATCCCTCATTCCGGACCTATGACGTACGCGCTCGCCTTGAATATTTAGGCTTGCCGTAGCTAGGGAACTGACTCCATAGGAAGCCGTTCCAGGCGGCATTTTTTTGCATCGTTGTTCATTAGGTCGATTCGATTGGAGGGTTGTTCAGAGTGCGTAAGCTGTGCTCAGTTTGATGGAGTGAGGAGGAAGGGTATCGTAGGGTTAGATGGAGCCTCAGAAAGCACATCTGAAGCGTCGTCGTTGGCTATATTTGCCTGATGTGGTATCGATGTAAACAATGCTGCTTTGTGCGCGCTGCTCGCGCGTTTAGGGGAAGAGAAGGATCAAATCTGTGCGCTGGTGGCTTAAATGCTGAGTAACCTAAAGGCCATCTTATTGATTGATTTTGTGTACCAGTCACTGTCGATTTCAATACCTTCTCAAAACGGCTTAATAATTTATGTATAAAAATAAAACGGTCAGTCTATTCAAACAGTCCGTTCAGCGCATCCTCAACTGACTGACTGCTAGGATTTTACGAACGGACTGACTGAGTCTTGGCATTCGGATCAGTCCGTGTCAACTGATAGAACCTACTACTCCGATCTATGGTTAGATCGTACTTCTAGGCGTCTAGAGAAGTTGTGGTTACACAGCTGCAGGCTGACTCGGCGGATATTACGGCAGTAGTGACGCATGTAAACTAAAGCAGACTGGTGGTTGTCCTAGTATACATTCTGGACAGACATTTCAGGAGAATTACGGAAGAGAATTCAGAGACGCTTACTAGTATGCTGGGAATATTTAACGGGCTGGTTGAGAACAAAATATCACGCAACCCGCGCACTATAATGGTAATTACCGGCGACTCCAATCGACACAACCCGCTGTGAGAAGGAAGCCACATTAACACTCGGCGAAGCAGGAAGAGAGCGCGCTAATTATTAAATTTATGACAAAGCTCTCACTTCAGAGCCTTCTTCCAGTAGGGCTAATTAAATTCGAGATCGACGTGGGGCGCATGTCAAAAATCGATCTTATACTCACCAACCCGGGACTCGCAAGCGATTCGGCGAAATATGCTATCTGGGAGTATAAGTACGGGTCGAACAGGCTGATTTGTACTAGCTTCTGGGTTGATATGGAAGAGTAGGAAAACCGGAAGAGTCTGCTATTTAAGAACACACGCTGGAATAGGATTCGAGAAGCCGTAGAAGTAAGGTCGTCCGTTTCCGTCAGGCTCGAATCGTACGAGGCGCCTGACTAATATTCGCTGATAATGATGCCTGCCCAGCCAAGCCCTTCTTGCTCTTAATAAATTCTAAAGGCTCAACATCCACCTAAGCGACAACACGTCCATCATAACCACCACAACCATAAGGAGAAACATCACCCCTTGGTGAAACCGGCCCAGTCTCTCATTCCTCGTCCGCATTCTCAATACTGCAATCACGAGTAGCAGCAACCAGGCAGCGTCAATACAACAGTCAGAAGCGCATTCTTCAGCCAGTAAAACGCCAACGATTGATCATTGACAGGGACAAGAAGCGATACAGCAGCGATCGGAGGTTTCGGGCAGAGAATCTATAGGTGTGTGGTGGCAGTAGTTACTGAATCTATCTGTAAGGTTATACTCTCTTCAAGGCTTTTCACAGGCGTTTTGGGCAGCCAAGCTTGTCCATCACACCGCGGGTACTCCGGCCTCGGGGACACCGTCGTTTGGAGACACTGGAGGTTCCGGATGCTCGACGTCAAAAAAAGCTCACCTGAGGCCTAACTGTCGACCGAAGAATTCAGGATGATCACGAGAGCGCTCAAGAGAAAACGAAATGACGAAAACCAATCAGACCCCCAGCTTCGAGTTTACCGGGGAAAGAGAAGGATGGGCTAGCCTGGCTCATCACGAACCTGAAAATAACCGCCACCCAGCAAAGCAGTGTAATTGACCAACTGAGAGCCCCGTCTGCGAAGGTTTGTGTGTAGGTTCGGTCGTTAGATCTAAGGATTTAGCATTTAGCATCTAAGGATCGTTTCTAGATACAGACGTAGCGAAAAGAACAAAGAGTGTGGTATGAGAGATGGTTTCTATTTGTCAGGAGCTTCCTATGTGCACATGTCACGCACCTGTTAACACCGTCCTGGGTTATCACCATCCCCCAGAGATATCCGCAGTTGGTCGATGCACAACCTTGCGCCACACTGATGCTAATAGTGGCTTCGTCAATTGAATACAGTGAAGCCAGAGCTGGAAAGCGAAGATACCTATAGTGAACGTTATAACCTTAATTCTTCTAGGCCGCTGCCCTAAAAACACGCGGCTTCGATTTAACCGTTGTTCTCAGGGCAGTGCTTCATTTCGCCCGATAGAGTATATATCTAGTTATCACATTGCCGCTGCACTTGCCTTATCTGTCACCGGGTATAGGAAATCAATGTAGCAGCGACCTCGTGATGAATTGAGGGTTTATCTGGGGATTTAAATACAGAAAGGAGTGACTAGGCAGATAAGAGCCAAGCAGGCTACAAACAGCTAACATAGGCGGCAGCACCAACCAGTACTCTTCGGCGACATTATCCCTAATAAAGATTCACCGCTCTTCCTCTCCACCCGCCGTTCTTCCTACATTAGCTGAGGTATAATAAGCCGGCCCCGTCGTGGACTGTATAGGCTCCACCGGGCAGATTCATGAAGGTGTGGCTGCTGTCCGTTATGACTGAAGGGTTCGCACGGCCTTTCTGTCCGTCCAAAGCCAACTTCCCATTTCCGCTAGGCAGGATCAAGTTCCCGAGTGTTCCGTCGGGTGTTTGGAAGTCTCCCTTAATGTTTCCTGCATCGGCCGCGGTCCAATTCGCGGAGTACTTGCCGAGCACTGTCTCGAAACCGGCGGTTACTCGCCCTAATGTCCCAAGCCGCGGCTGGATGAGCCAGGTCTTTCCATTGGTGCTATTGACCTGAAGGCCCGCGGCGAAGAATGTCAGAGCAGAAGTAGGGCCAGTGGCCCAGCCGTGGGCGTGACTGATACGGGCATCATTGTCGTAAGGTGCATAGTGGAGATCTCCATTGGTGGAATAGCCTTCGATGAGGGAGCTGTTTGTCATGCGAGGATCGTCCAGCATAAAATCAGCCCACATAAACTCGATCAAATCCACTGCGCGCTCGGGGAATCCTGCCAGATAGTGAGCCTGCACCTCGAAGCCAGTGGCAAACGGTGAGATGGTCGCGCCCGCCTCCGGCGCCGGTGCCCCGTAGGGCCGAACCCAGCGGTCCATCAGAGAAGTGCTGATCGCAGCAGCCCGATCAGCGTCAACGATGCCAGCCACTACCGCCCAGGAGTTTCCATCCTGGGGGTGTATGGCGCTCGCGGTCTGATTTCGGTCATTGTCGAAGAAGAGATTTTGAGCAGGGTCCCAAAGGTGCTCATTGACAGCGTCCTTGATTCCAGCCATAGCTGCTGTCCAGTTTGCGACTACGCTGTCGTCTCCGACGGCCTCGGCGAGCCTGAGGCTCATATCCAAGGTATGGTAGAAAATCGCATTCGCCTGTCCATTCAAAAGAAGTAAGTTCTCGTCATAGAGAGCATTGCTCGCAATTCTGAAGGATTACTGACTTCAACATTGTGGCCTCCCATGCCAGATCTGAGCCAATCATTGGAGCTAGTGACGTTGGCCATTCTCGAGCCGTCGATGGTCCCCAAAGACCAGGCCAAAGCCAGCTTGAATTGTCCCCAGTAGTTTTCCAAGAAAGCCTGTTCACCAGTATAAAGGAAGTAGTAGTACAGATCAAGCAATGTGTAGAGGTGGTACGTAACGCTGAATGGGAAATTTCTAGCTCTGGTGAAGGGGGTACCAGCCCATGGCAGGCGTCCGTCAGGCTGCTGCAGTATGAACAGGGAATCGATGCCGTTTTTAATGCCGTCCAGACTATTAGTCGACACGAAAATCGACGGCCCTGAAATGGCAATATCGCCAGGCCAAACAAGACGATCCCGCTTCGCTCCATCAATGAGAACTGATGTGCCATCTAATCGTTCAATAGTCAAATAACGTGGGATAATTGCTGAAGTACGCGAACTTACTCGCAATAGTGGCATTGTAATACCAGTCATTTCCTGGAATTCCCAGCGCGTTTCCGTAGGCTGGGTCCATGCTGCACAACTGATTGGTGTATGCGCCAGCGTACCAGACGCGATTTAATCTTTCGCTATCGCTGTTGAAGTAGCCAGAATAATCCCGAAGATCGTCCATTTCCGGCGAGGCGGTGAAATTCACCGAGAGGTCTCTGATAGCCACTGTTCCGGTGGAATTGTGCCAGATGCTCATGTAGCGAAAGCCCCCCCGCTGGCGCTTCTTCTCGGCGTTGTACTTGCCCTCGGAAGGGATATTGAACCAGAGAGGGCTATCAAATATAGCCGCCGAAGCCGAGTCACAGTGAAACGGGCTGATCCACATTGAGCTCTCCGTGAAAGTAAAACCGAGGTATTCATCCATTCCTACGACGCTCTGGAGCGAGAATGTACTGTGCGAACGGCGTGGCAACAACGAGGCCCGATAGAAGAAATGCAGGTATCGCACCCAAACGCAGTGCCCGTAGGACCATCATGGTGGCGGTTAGCGGGCTGAGGACGGCGCCGGCCCTCTTGTAAGATTTCTGGGCTCATCACCCAGCGGCAGGCCATTGTTGAGAACGGGCCTTCCTAACGTCGAGTCGGCCGCATACAAACCGAAGGCTGCAGACCCTGCCCGCGATCAGCAGCGCATTTCAGGGGAAGAGGGGGATTAGGTACGTCCAGGGGGAGCGGGTGTGGGGTTCGATAGCTCAGCCGATCTTTGTCGCGATGCCCACAGCCCACAACCCGCTGCCGACTCGCTCCTCGGTGGTTAGCTCGGCTGGAAACGAACCGAGCGGCGAGGCAGCCGCTTTCCTGGCTTGCGGGGGCCCTCGAATCTGGAAATGCGACTTATGTGCCACTACTGCACGACCGCAATCCCACCCAAGGGTGGAAAAGAAGCGGGCAAGGGCTGCCCAGCTGTGCAAATCGGGAGACTTTGGACGCCTCTGAGCAGGTCACCGTGCCGACTCGCAGGAAAAAGGTTCGATAGTGGGATTCTAACATGTGCGGCACTTTCAGACCGGTTACATTGCCCCAGCTATATTGCATGAAGTTTGATGTCCAGAATGGCATCGCTGACCTTTAATAGACATACAGACGGAGAACAAACAAGCAAATAAGTAAAATGACTCGAATTTTTTTTTTTTTTTTTTTTTTTTTTTTTGGACATTGGTCTATCTAGGTTTGGTGACGGCTCCCGACTCTCAACAATGGCTCTATAGCATGCCATTAAAAGATTGCGACGGCGTTTGGCGGGCTCGCAACTCCTCCTTGAATCTTTGATATATCGGCAACACAAGGTTCCAAGTAGGCAATCGACGTACCTTCAGCGGCACAGTTGACGGGAAGAAACTGTACCTGCCCGTCCTCTTATAATACTCTGCTAACTCTTTCAAGTCAAAAAGCTCACCAATTGGCATACCTCAACTGGCCAACAGTCAGAGGTGCAGTAAACGTCTCGACTGTAACTGTTTAGGTGACGGCGGCAGCTCCTCAAAGCCAACAGAATCGCCGGCGACCGCTGCAAATCTTGAGTCCCAGATCCACTTCAGAGATTCCTCTCCAGGCTCCAGACCAATAAACTCGGGGGACCGGCGCTCCGACATTGTCTTCTGCTGCTCAGCATTCATGCCCTTGTAAGCTTTCCGAGGCCGCTACGGATGAAGAGTATGTCGCTTCCGTGGATTTCTACGTATTGCTCATCAATGATAAGCTTGATATCGGAGGGGGAATAGAGATTGGTGCGAAGGGCTTCACTTCGATGCCCTTCTTCGAGGCCCAGTCAGCCCAGTCGACCAGGATGCCGCGGCGTTGGATGCCACCGTTCTTCAGCCACACTGAGCGCAGTCAACATATGAGCTTGGTGGGATCTTAGGGATAGCATGCAGTCTGTATCAATGACGGGTGAGCGTTCCAATGTTTCCTGCTTGTGCCCATGAAGAATTGATCCTACGTCAAGCAGCCTTTTTTGGTCACTCTTCACGTTCCTGCTGCTATTATTCGTTTGCCTTCAATGCTTACCAAAGTGCCTGTATCCGTCCCATGGTACGCTGCCCTGCGTATTGAATGTAACTATATCGTCATTCATTGGCCCGCCCACATTCCTCGATACGATTGTATGCTTGAAGTGCTCCCTCCCAAAGCATGTGTAACCGAGCAGCATCGTCGCTGGTCTCCCTTGCCAATTCTTTTTTTTCCCCTGTCGATCCTTATACGGATTACAAATCACCCTCAGAGCTCATCTCCCTCGTTATTTATGTACGATAGCTCTCCATAGTTTTCAATTCATAAAGTTCTCTCCAACTCCTTGTGTATGTCCAAGGTTGCTCGGTGACAGCATGGATACAGGGAGAAATTTAGAGGCAAATCCAACGATATACACACGCCGGTCTGGATCTCCTTTGCAGCGGCTGCGACAGGGTCTGGAGTTAAGAGGTTGAGCATTCCGAGCTCATCCTCATTGCCGAAAAGGTCCCATGCGTTGTCCTGGGGCCCACTGAGATCAATAGTGAGGGCGACGAAATCAGGAGCTGAGGAAAGCTCATGCTGAGTGGTGTAACTGAGAGTTGGGATTGCTCCTTTGGTGGTCGTATTTGAGAAGCGCACACGCCGCATAGCTAAACCTACGGATCAGACTGATATCGTGCCAACCCATTTAGCTGAGGAAAGCGGCGGGCGAATTCTACTCCGTCTCCACTTCGTGCCATTTCAAGAGCTTTACAAGCTCTTTCGGTACCCAATCTGATGGAGGAGGTCAGGTCTTGGCAGCTGGAAGTACTCATAAACATTGTCTTGAACATCATTAATTGATTGATTGCTTGACGGTAATGACTGATTAAGTACATAATAATCAAATAGGCGGTAACGAAAATATGAATCTTCAATGGCTCACCATGCCGTAGTGGCGTTGGTACCTTGAGTTCTGCCTACCTTTAGCGCAAGGCAGTGAAGTTGCAAGGTTGCCTATCGCGGTTATGCCAACACAACCTCGCTCTGTTCTTCCAGGTTTTCATAATGGATGTCGTTGGCGCTTCCTTCTATTCTTTAAATCGATCGCTTGGAAGATTGCATGCAACGGTTGTACTTTTATTGGCATGAAGGACCCGCTAAGTTCAAATCCTCATCCGAAAATCTAGACGAGCACAGTGAGACGAGCAGCGGGCTCTCCAGGAATAGGCCAATCAGGCTGTTGACCCAACTGCTGCTGTTCCTAGTCGGAGAGATAACTTACGGGTATACTGGGGGAGACGACGTTGCGTCAAGGTTCCCCAAACGACTGATCGACGGCCTGCGGCGGCTTCAGGCGAAGAGGTTTAGTGAGAAATTTGGCGGATGGAGCGGCGCTCCAGGTATCTCCCGTCGTCTGAAAAGGGCGTGACCAATAATGTGGCAAGATACTATCATAATAAAACGATTCGTTTGGGCGGTCGCGATGACGAAACTTGCGCCTGTGTCCGAAAATATAATAATGCAGGTGACAGCTACGAGTCAGGAGGCTCAATCCCGCCTCGCTTGTCGCATAAGCCCGAAAGCAGCAGCTCGCTACGGGGCAGAAAAAAAGGTCTTCTAGTGACAGTAATCCTCACTTTTTATGCTGCATTTTAGACATCTTCCATGATTAAAGCTGTAAAGGAATCGCCCTGCCTCCCTCCACCGCAGATCTCACAGTCTGTTCTTTTTGGGAATAGATCCTAAATCGTCGTGGCTTATAGTGGGTGTCAATCAAACGGTTTGTCCTGATACAATTTTTTCTGGAAAGCGATCAGCGCAGAGTTAGGACATTTTCTCCAAGTATAAATACTTCCAGTTCTAGATTTCCACTTAACCACCTCAAAAAGATTCTGACTGTTTCACCCTTAGGCACAATATCAAGGTGAATATTCTTAAGGTAGGCCACCTCCAATAGTCCAATTGCTGTGCGCTCAGACGCACTTCCAGCTCGCCGCATCATTCGGGTCGCCAGACTTCTGATAGACGTTCCTATACGGCCACCTGCAATGCTTCCTCTTAAAGGCGACATCCGCGCTCGGCGTGCCATTCACATACGCAGTCCCCGTAATCGTATCTGGCGCAATGCCCTCTTCAACCCAGCGAACCATCGCCATTAACACATTCTCATTAGGGTCGTAACTCGCAACACTCCGCGGCCCGTTACCGATGAAACTAGCCCCCGGTCCACCACCACAGTGGGCCATGCCCGATATACGGAAGTAACGGTAGAACTCATCCAGCTCCTGCGGTGCCAGGCCCATGGTTTGGGAGACATGCTCGTAGTAACGCGGCGAGTTGTCGCTCGAAATTGTCTGATCCATTAAGCCGTGATAGTGGAGGAGCTTGCCACCTCGCGCCTGAAAAGGAGACAGGTCGCCGTTCCAGGTCTCGATATTGAAGAGATTCAAGTTTGACGAGGTGACATAGTCTTGGGTTGTTAGCGTTGCTGGGTCCCAAGTGGTATCGTTAAATATTGCATAACGGAACCAGTCGGCTGCCCCGAAAGGTTGTCCATTGTAATAGGTTTGTGGTGCACCAACATTCTCCGACCCGGGTTGCATGCGTGGGTAAACCAGGCTGCCATCGACGCCTAGGAGGGGCGAAAAGATACTACGGACCGTTCGCGCCTGAGTCAGCGTGAGGCAGTCGGTGGTGTTTGCCCGACCCGGGGCACAGATGAGGCCATCGGGGTTGTATTTACACAGGTCAGGAGACTCGAGAATGCCGTCACTAAGCCCATCGAGTTCGTCACACTGCTTCAGGATATCCTCGTGAATTACGGTCCACATGTTTAGAGGAACAAAAGTATCAGACCCTGGAAGCCCAGTGAGCGGGAGGAAATGGCAGCTCCATGAAGTGAGGTTATTGAATGAAAAGGCGGGCGCCCCTGCGACTATACCGTCGAAGTCCCCCGGGAACGCCTGGGCTTCTTTAAAGCCCTGCCGTCCACCAGTCGAGCAGCCGAGGTAGTAGCTCTTCGTGTGCGGTTCTCCATAGAAAGTCTCACTAATTTGCTTGTCGACCCTTACGCCCGTGTGCAATGCGCGATACGCAAAGTCTTCGATCACGTCAGGGTTGTTCAAGAAGGACTCTCCACCCATCCCGTTGTGGCCATTGTTGGTCCCGACAGTGGAAAAGCCCAAGGATGCGGAGTATTGCATGTCTTCATACTGGATACACCCACCCAACCCGCCGTTTCCGGTGCTAAGAAAGCGACCTGACCAGTTCTCTGGAAGCCATGCTTCCATACTGACGCTGGAACGATTCGAGGTGGTAACAGATAAGGTGACACGACAAAGGTTGACTGAGACTTCTTGAGAGGGACGGCTGCAACTGGGATCGCTACCAGGGAACTGAAGGGTCGTTCCAGAAGCGATAAACTGAGAAGATAAGACTTCAGCCGGTGGGATGTCTAACAAGCCTGCAAGTGACGCGCATTTGCGCTGGAAGGTAGTGTTTGGATTAGCAGAAACTCCCAGCACAAGAGCACCAGGTGCGAGGTACGGTGCGAGTTTCATGGAGGTGATCATGTGAAGACGGAAACGATGAGGAGAGGGATGTAAAGGAACCTAGTGTTGGCGCAATCCGCGATTGGCAACCTTGCTACCTTGCATTATTATGTGTAACCAAGCAAGGGTTTTCATTCCATCATTGTTTTCATTCCACCAGGAGATTGCAAATCCTCCCTTGTCAACATCAAGAGGTTAGGAATCCTCATTCCAGCTCATCTCGCTCATTATTTAAGTAGGATAGTCATCCTTAGTTTTCAATCAATGACAATCTTTATGAGTACTTCCAACTGCCAAATATGACCTCCATGACCTAGTGATGACTGATTTACAGCGCCGTCCTGGGGGGGCTCCCTTCTAATAGATCTTGATATTTACTCGGTTTATTGGTGCCTTTTTCCTTTTTCCCTTATACGTCGTGTAGAAATATCACATTCATGCGATTACAACACTCGGCTAATCTACGGCAACAGCGATGCCAACCCTCGGTGACAGATGCACCGATGCATAATTGCCTCAGAAGCGCATTAACATGCCATCTTCAATCGTACTCGTGCATACAAGTCCTCTTGACCGGGGAATAGATTTGCTAGGACAATTTAGCGCTACTTAATACAGGGGTGGCTCATACAGCGGAGGATGCCCTTTCAGAGCTCATTACTACTAAGGCTCTCGGCTTCTAGCCCGACCCTACACATCTTAAGTATCTAGGCTTCCCCTTGTTCCATTTATCAAGCAGGGGATATAGGACAGGCAAGCGTAAATTTCCCAGTGATCTCCGCGCCGATCCCAACTGGAGGGATTAGCTCAAGCAGCCAACTCCTTGATGTGCCAACCTTTACACCTCAAGGACTAATTAGTCAGTTTGGTGCTTTAAGGCCCACATCCTAACCAAAGTCGCAGGACGAGCAATCTGCCCGGGCTTACTAGATGATTCAGTGGAGTTGGACGACAGATACTCCTCAATTGCACCCTGGACCAGCACAATTTTAGTCTCGCAATGAAATCCGGTGTCTCCCAGTCGTTCAATATACCTCTGACGGAAACAGACCGGCGTATATATGACCCCGTCAAGGTTCGCATCGCCCTCTACAAGGCACGTGGCCGCCGGTGCCACCAGCGCACCACTCACTGATGTAAGCTTTAATCAGTATTGTCATACTCAAGATGGACACTACCGTTGACTCACGGTAATACATGCTTACATGAAACCGGGCACCGCCATATGCCTGCTGGATTAATTCCCCTCGATATCCGGGGACGCGACCCCACGAAACTCGATAACCTCTTTCTCGGCCGCCTCCTTATCCGGACCTTCGCCCGGCTGGTATAAAATCCAGTTTAAGAATAATTCTCAACGGCCTCATTGCCGGGATGAAACTGACGAAGATAAGGCTGATGTAAATGGAGTTACCGGTCATCTTGTTGGGCGCCTTCATGTACTGCCTGAAGGTAAACCTGTGCCCATAGAACTCGCCTATACGGGCCGGAATGGCCTGCAACAAACCCTAAGTACGTCCCATGATGTGGCGTCGCTCACTTTCGAGAAGGAGGTGGTGAGTAGGCCACCTAGTGCGGAAATGTCCACAAGGCCGGTGAGCCTCGCCAGTAAGCAGGAGGACTTAGTTGGGGCATCGGGGTTTGAAATGGGCGACATGGCGAAAGGAACGGCAACACCTTTCAGCTCCATGAGCGTGAAGATTTTGGGGCGACTTAGAGCTGTTAAGGACGAGCCGCCGTAGGAGCTGCTGCTCAATGTGTGAACAATCATTGCAATTTCTGCCGCCGCTGTTTATAACTGAGATCTGTTGGTATTCGCCAAGCACAGGGTCAGGAGGTCTGCGGGGGCCGACTCACTACCAATCTGAGGGAGCATGGTGGCTCCACTAGGTTTGATAACGTCTTCGTATTTCCTGATCATTCGAGCGACGAACAGCGCCTCGGCCGTGACGTCTAGATAAAGAGTGCCATTTTCGGCGCAAGCCTTAAACCTATGTTACCGTACCTGCAGTAGGGACCAACAACGGCAATCAGGGTATATGTTTTCTTGGCCTAGGAGCTCAGTTCGTTGTCATCCGGAGGTCAAGTTTCTATCCCTGTTGACAATTTTAGACCATGGGTTTTTCTATACCGGGAAGGAGACCCTCGAAACTTAACGGTCCTCAGGGTCTCGGAGATGAGGGGCTTAAGCTCACCCTGCCTCTGAAAAGTAATCTAACTTACCCGGCTGGCGGGGATCTGGATTTGACTTCTTGCAATTGGCAATGAGTCTCCAATTTCTCCCAAGGTTGCCCTGCCACTACCTAATTCAAGTCTGTTGGAAGGCTGTTCGTAATAAACTCTGCGATATCTTGACCGGTGTATTAATGCTGCTTTGTCGTTCAGTGACACACTTATGCTATTACTGTGGTGCACAACTCTCGATCGTGACAAATTTAAGGTGTCAGCAGCTCGCGTTAGCGGGTTCAGCAGCTTGCACTAGTCTATCTCTGTGATTTGGCTTGGTTAAGCAATCAAAGAAATAAAGGAAACTGCGGCAGAGCTGGTACAGCTGATTGCTTGCGGGATAGCGAGACCGAGCTTTATCGTCAGCAGCGAGATTGGGATTGAACAAGCGCCCGCGTATTATGAGAGATTTGATCGGCATGAGGAGGTGAAGGCGCTTATTCCGCTTCTTGAAAAGTAACACTGGAGCAAGTAGGACAGATCCGGACACTTGGACATCCACAAGGGCAGAGACTGCGGCAGCTTGGCAAAGATGCACATACGCGCGTAGCACACGGTAGATCTTATGGGTCTTCGAATGGATCTATCGCTTTTACTAACTCGCTTCTTGAACGCCATTTTGGTATTGGCCCAAAATTCGACCTGACATAGACGTTGAACGTCCAGTTCACGCTTTTTTACGAGGCTGAGAAGTAGTGAAGTTGTTACCCGGAGTCTATTCGGTCCGTGTCAGCCGGTTGCATTAGTGTAAACTCGAGAGCCCCACTAGATCTGCAGTGTAGATCAGGGCTTGCGCCGACCTGAGTCATGGAAGAAAACGTGTTTATCTGGACCGTGCACACCCTGGAGATGAGAGATGTTAGGGACCACCCCAATAACGATTCGGGACCATCCCAGTAAGGATGCCGAGCCACGGAATACATTTCAGTGCCTCTGGCGCGGGACTTGATTGTTTTTATATGAAATTAGCTGTATTTAAATTTTTATAAAACAGAATCCTATACAGCTGATTCAACCGCGTGGTGCCTGGGTAATCCTCAGTCCGGCTGAGAATTCTGTTAGTAGATTCGCATTTTAACGCGTCGTGGGTAAAAAGTCGAACTTCACCATCTCAAACCTCTATTTCGTGTGCAGTTTTGTATGCCCCAAAGCTTATTAAAATATCTTCTATTCAATTGTCGCCCCTGCTATAGTATATTTACCATCAAAAGTTTTCCTACGCTCGCTACCCCTGTACGAGGAAATGGATTCTAATGTTAAAGCCTTTAACAGCCGCTCTGCTATACCTGCCTTAGAGGTAAGTGTAGAATCCTAGAAATCGCTGCCCTCAACCTCGCCCTCAACTACTTCTAGTGTTAACGACGAGCCAAAGGCAGCTACTAAGCTGCCTTTTAGTAAGTAGAAAGCCCAAGGCTAACAGGTTCGCTAGTTTTATATATGGAATTGTTGTTAGCGCCTAGCTACTAAATATGGCAATATTAACCTTACTAACCTCTAGAAACTAAAACCTATACGTTAACTAAGAGTATTTACTACTACCTAAATTAGTATATAAATTGCTTAAAGAAGTAGTAGAAGCTATACAAGTTTATAGTAAAATATATAGTATTTATTACTTAAAGTAAAAATAGAAACACAATAGTAATTATAAATTATTAATAGTTAGTAACTAATAAAAAAAAGTAAATAAATAAATATAAACTATTATAAAAGTACTACTAGTAAAAAATTACAAACTTAAAAAAGTTTTAATTAATTACTATATATAATACTATAATTTGAAATGTTATATAAAAAAATATATAAAATAATTATAAGTAAACTTATAAATAGTTAGTTTAAAAACTTTTAAACTAATTAAACTAATTAATATATTAATTATTATAACAAGATTTAATAATACTATAATAATTACTATTATATAAAGTAAAATAAAATTAAAGCTTAATTTTTTAAAAAAGTAAAAAGTTTAAATTATATACATAAAGTTACATAACATAGTTAAATAACAGTTAAAAGATACTAGTATAATACTATTATTATAACTAATTTTTTTATAAATATAGCTTTATAAAAATTTAAGCTTTTAATATATTCTATAATATACTTTATTAAAATTAAAAATTACTTAATTAAATAACTTAAAAAAAAATAAAAAAATCTAAATGTTTTAATATATATTTATACTTTTATATTATTTACTTTTTATGAAAATTATAAATAAGTACTTTAAAAAAAATTTAAAAATTTATTATATATAAAAACTATAAATTTCTATTTTTAAATTTAATAATATATTAAATATTAATATTTACGTTAATATACTTATAAATAAAAAAAGTGTAATTTAAAAAATATAATTAATAAAAAACTTTTTATTTACAAAAATAATTTAAATATATAATTATAGCTAAAGTTTTGTAAAATTAGATTTTATAGTTTTATATAATAAGGTTTAAAAACTTGGTAGCTGCTATTAATATTTTATTAAAATTATATTAATAAACTATTAAAGTAAATATAAAAAAATATATATAATTATATAATATTAGTATAGTAGTATAGTAATAGCATAAATTTTTTTTTACTAAAATAGTAAACTTTAATAAAAATATAAAAACATAACTACTATATTTTATTATATATATTTAGTTATTTAAATTAATAACCAATATTATTTTAAAAATTTGTTTTTTTAATATTATATTATATTACATAATATATATATATATAAAATATAAAAATTACTTATTATAAAAGTATTTGTATAAGTAATTTTCTAAAATTATATGTAATCATATAAGTACTTTATAATAAGTATACTATTACTTTATAAGCTAATATTTTTATAACTACTTATTTAAATTACATTATTTTTAAAGCTAAACATACTATAAGTATACTCTATTTATTTATAGTTTAAAAAGTAAGCTAAATAAACTATAAATAGTTAAGTTAAATTAGTTTTTATAATAAGTAAATATTATGTAAAAGCTAAAAGAGTTATTATATATTTTAACACAACTTTATATAACTAAAAAAAACTTAAAATATTAATTATTTAAAGCTATATAAGTATATAAATATATAAGAATATAAGTATATATAAAATATTAAAATTAAAAATTTAAAAATAACTTTTAGTATAAAAGTAGTTTAAAAAAAACTTTTTTTTTTACTTTAGTATTTTTAGTACTTTTTTTTACTTTATTTTTTAATTATATATAGCTTTTTATTTACTAACTAGTACTACTAATACTATTAGTACTACTTGGGTTTATTAATAAATTAATTTAAACTATAGTTAATGTATTTTATAAGTAAGCTATATATATAAGTAAGTTATATATTTATTATAAACTATAATAAAAATAACAGTATAGTTAAGAAAGTGTTATTTTAGAAAGCATAGTATAAAAAAATATATAAGTAATACTAAAGAGTAGAAACTAACTAAAGAAAATAGAATTTATAAATAAAACTACTTTAAAGTAAGTTTAAGTTCTATAGAAAACAATACCTAAATAAATAATAAAGTAAAATTACGAGCTTAGTAAATAGTCTAAAATTAAAAAAATAGTTAAACTATTACTATTTATTTTCTTTAGTAGTATTTAATATACTTTTAATTAGTATATAATATACACACAAAGGATTTATTATAAATATAAAATATTAGACAGTTTATAGTTACTTTTAATTTTTTATAGTTACTTTAAAATTAAAATTTACACCTTAAGTAAAATAGTTTAATATTATTTTATTAAATTTTAACTTACTATATTACTTTTTCTATTTCTACTAAGTTTAACTAAACTTTTACTACATATTATAAAAGTTAGTAGTTTATTTTAAATAATTTTTTAGTAGTAAAACTATACTTTAATTATATTACCTAAATATTAGTAACTACTTTACTTTTTTTTTAGCTTTTATATAATGTTATAAGAGTACTATATATAAAAAGTTAAGAACTTAAAAAAAAGTGTTAATTAATTACTATATATAATACTAAGTACTAGTTTAAAATATTATATAAAAAAAATAAGTTATAAATAAAAATATTTAGAAGTAAAGTTTATATACTAGTATATAACTAATATATAAATACATAATAAAAAAAAGCTTATAAAAAAACTTTTTTAAAAGGTCTTTATAAAATATTATAAATAAATACTATAAAATATAACTACTAAGCTTATAAACTTTTTTTTTTTACTTTTTTTTATACTTTTTTTTAATATTTTTAATAGTAAATACTTTTACTAAAGTAATAATAATAAGTAAACTCAGTTTTATAATAGTATTTATATTAAAACTACTTTATATATTTTATAGCTTCTTTTTAGTTAATTTATAAGTACTATATAAGCTAAAAAAAAGTTATTAATAATAAAGTTATTTTTATTTAAACTATTTTTTAATAGTACTAGTATATTTATATTTTAAAATAAAACTTTTACTTTTTAATTTAAAAATAAAACTACTTTTATAAAGTATATAATAGTTTATAAACTATATATATAAAAAATTAGCTATAATATATATAAACTACTATAGTAAGTATATTAAATAAGTTTAGTAAAATATACTTTAGTTTTAATAGCTAGTTTATAAAATTTAGGTAAAAATTTTTTTATAAGTTTTAGTATTCTATATACTTACTTTTTATAATAAGTATGTTTTTTTTAAACAAAACAAAATTAATAGTATTAAAATATATTAAATTTTTTATAACTATATTAAGTATAAAAGTTTTTACTTATAGTTTTATTTAATAAAAATTTTAATTTTATACTAGTTACTATAGTACTAAAATAAGAAAATAGTTTTACTAATAATATACTAGTACTAGAAAAAAAGTTGTGCTAGTACTTTTTGTGTGACAACTTATCACATGCTACATTTACATACAACGCTGTTGCCTACTACAGTCACATGACATCACATGACACCCTTTCACTAGCGCCCAAGGTCGCTCTATAAAAGCTTTGCCAACTCTTCTTCTTTTACTTTCTCTTCTTCATACTAGAGTAGCTCCAATACAGCGCCTTATTGCTCACAACCACTTGCGATTGCCTATAGGTTCATGCTGGCCGTGACATTACTCTAGTATCACCCTTTCTTTGGCCTGTGAAGGCGACATAATATCAGTCAAACCGAGTGCTCAAACGTAGTTTGCAGCGCCGACGACTTTCTCACTCTTTTCAAGTCCTACCGTGCTAGGCAACCCCAATTGCACTACGAGACGGTGTAACGAAGCCCTGGATTGGCAGGCAGCAAGCGATCAACCTACGACAGGCTCTCATCGCTCTTGAATCTCTGGTCATCTCCAAAAGCAGCAAGCGGCTGGCTCTAGGAGCTCTCACCGAGACACTCACTTCTGGTCATCTCTAGACAACGAACCTTCTAGAGCTCTCACCGAGACACTTATTCACTGATCATCCTCAGGATACGCATTTCCTGCAGGCTCTCATCGTGACGACGACGATGACGACGACGACGACGACGACGACGACAGCAACCCATCGACAAGCGCCATTACGCCAATTTAGCACCCAACGGCAACCCACAGACAAGCGTCACTACGTCTGCAGTGTGCAGACAGCCCATTCACACAATCTCAGTGCGCGTCACGAGGCGGCTGAGTGGAGAGGAATGAGCAAGAGCTAGGAAGCCAAGCACTGCTAGCACTGCCCGGTTGTAAACCGAGTTAGGACGATCTACACCCCGGGCCCCTGCTTGCAAGCCTGCTGAGTTATAGTAGCCATCAGGTTGCTTTGTGTAATTGAAAACGTTAAACCTCGTAGTAATTCCTGTGAACTCTGCAGTGGTGCAAGGCAAGGCAAAGACAAATTGGTGAAAGCAACCGCCCTGGAGCTGAGGGCCATCCCAAGCATCGGCATCGATGACGACATTACTCTTTACCCTAAGGACACCCCACATCACTTCTATATATCGACAAGAGAGCTTGAAGACGACCGACGAGACAAGCTCAGACGTCTGGAGAAGCAGGCAAAAGACAAGAGCACCCCCATAACCATCAAGAAGCATTCCAAGGATGGCCAAGGAGATATGCTTACCACCGACATCGCCACATGGACCAAAATGGACCCGACAGAGATTGCCAACGAGCTTCATGAGCAAATACTCTATATCAAAGCACTGGAGCAGCAGACCGACACTTTGTTCCGCATTGCCAACGATGCCCTACATGCTGAGAGCGAGATTGCAGGAGCCCTGCGTCCATCAAAAGTGGAGATTCAAGCAAAGAAGGCCGTGAAGAAAGCCAGCTCTAAGATCCAAGTCCAATATCAGCCAAAGCCAATTCAACCACTGGAAGAAGAAGAAGAAGAAGAAGAAAAAGCAATCTTTGAGGCTGCTGAAACTCTGTCGCAGCCTGCTAAGCAATGGCAGACTCGCCAGAATGCCAGGTTCCCTTCTCTTCGCGGAGGATCAAGCCCTGCCCTGCACCGTACGCTAGGTGCAGCCACTCGACAAGAACCGACGACCCCAGGATCAGCGTACGCCACCCACTTAAGTGCCTCCCATGGCCAGAGGTCTGCCAAATTCCCTGACCCGCCTATTCTCGACGACGGCGTCAACCCGACATTCAAGAACTGGAACAAGCAGATGAGAAACAAGCTCAGGCTCAACGCCGACTGGTATGAGTGTGACGATCCGGACGCCACAGAAGCAGCACGAATTGCTTATATCCAGACTCGCATCGCCGGCAAGGCCAGCGATTTTCTTAACCCTTTCCTGGACGCCAGAGAAGACCGAGGAGAAGAGGTTGCCGTGGAAGACGTGATACAGTACCTCCAGAGCGTCTTCGAAGACCCTGACCAACGCATCAAGGCGCGACAAGAGCTCAGGTCTCTCAGGATGAAGCCCTCCGACGATTTCAACCAGTTCCTAGCAAACTTCATGCGGCTTGCCAATCTCGCCAGGACGCCACAAGACCAGTGGAAGGAAGACCTCCGTGAGATGCTGTACAGCGAGCTACGTACGCACATGGAAAGCAAATACGCCCAGGAGTACTGCACCTTCGAGATGTACTGCAACAAGGCTCAGCACATGGCACGCGGGCTAGCCCGATCCAACCGCGAGCGTACAGAGCGTAGAGCGCTGCTCCAAGCCAAGAGAAGCCCGCCAAGAAGCATCGAGAAGAGCAAGTCTGCGCCGGCTCTCGAGCTTAAGCAAACCTGCTACAGCTGTGGCAAACCCAGTCATCTCTCGCGCGATTGCTTAACGCCTAAGAGAATCGAGAGCAAAGCAGTCGATCAGGAAGAGTACTCAGACGATGCCCTAGAACCAGACGAAGGCTCGGGAAACGAATTACTCTAGGTGAAGTCTCCTGCCTAGAGTACCCTCCTAAAGCATCTAGTGCACCTATACGGCTAAGCGACATAATCGGTGGTCCTGCTCTTACAATGAAGTGTCGAGTTGCTTTAGGCGGCGTGGGTATCAATATCTTTGGCTTGCTGGACACCGGAGCTAAAGGAACAGTTTTCATTCATCCCCGACTCTACCACGTTGTCAACGAACGCCTTCGACCCAGGTTCTATTATTCACGGAAAGGCATTCCTGTTGCAGGGCACAACAATCAGCGAACAGGCGTAGTCAATCAGCTCTTTTCAGCCAATCTAGTAATAGATGGGCATCGCACCGCCACATGGTTTATCTTTTGCGACACTGGACGTCACGACCTGATTATCGGCCGAAAATGGATCAAATCGACAAGAACAATGCTGGACCCAACCAATCGACGCATAGTCTGGCCTGAAGACGCTAAAATCGATGCTAAATGCGACATCGTAATACCTAGGAAGGCATTTGCCAAGCCAGCAATCAACCCAATGCACCAAGAGGATGCCGATAGACGAGACAAGCTATTCGACGCACCTACACCAAGGAGACGTACTTCATGGCAAATCAACCAACGCGATAACCTGCGTAAGATAAATAAGCTGCTGCACCATTAATCGCCAGCTAAAGCTTCGCCAGCAATTAGAAGGAAACGAACTGCCCCTGCACAACGCTGTGGTGCTGGAATTGACCTTGCTCTACTCAAGGAACACTCCTTTCTACGAGGCGCTAAGAAAAAGGGCGTAATAGTAGGAGCAACCAACATATACGAAATCGACAGGCTTATCAACGACTATTGTTAAGAGGACGCTCTAATAGACGATGCCGAAGAGCTACGCAAGCTTATTAAGAAGAAACTTCCCATGGCTCAAAGCGATCTAGACTAGGTATTCTCACAAGTAGTATCTGACACCTTGCCGCCACATTATGAAGGTGTTGACCATAACATTATCTTAGAAGGAAATGCCAACAAGGAGCTCTCTCCAAGCCCTCTCTACAACATGTCGCTCGAGCAACTAGAGCTTGTCAAAGCCTACCTCTAAGACAATTTATGGAAAGGCTTTATAGTTCCAAGCGATGCACTTTTTGCTGCGCCGATTCTCTTTACCAAAAAGCCTGGAGGGAGGTAGTGCTTCTGTGTCGACTATTAGAAGCTTAATGCCATCACTAAAAAAGACCATTACCTACTTCCTCTCATTAAAAAGACGTTAGCTAGGCTTGCCCGCACGCGCATTTTCACCCAATTGGATGTTAGACAAGCGTTTTATTACATTCGTTTAAAAGAATTAGTGGAGGACCTTACTACATTCCAAACAAGGTACGGCTTCTACAAATACTGCGTGCTGCCATTTAGCTTTTATAATAGACCTACCTTCTTCTAACAATACATTAATGGCGTTCTGTTCGATTATCTTGACGACTTCTGTACTACCTACGTAGACGACATTCTTATCTATTTAGAAGACTCATTAGAGCATGATATACACGTCTGCAAGGTGCTTGAACGGCTAGATGAGGCTGGCCTATAAGTCAATATTTGTAAAAGCGAGTTTAATGTCACGTTTACCAAGTTTCTTGGATTTATTATCAGCACATCGGGAGTCGCTATAAACCCTAAAAAAGTCGCTGCTATCAAAAATTAGGAGCCACCAACTATGCTTAAGGGTGTAGAGTCTTTTTTTAGCTTTTGCAATTTCTACCGAGTTTTCTTAAAAGACTGTGGACGAATCGTTAGACCACTTTCAAAGCTTACACAAAAAGGCGCATGGCATCCTTTGGGCAACGCCGAGCTCAAAGCATTTAAAGAAGCCAAAGCTTTGGTACTATTAGGCAGTGTTCTGGCCCACTATTCACCCTACCATCAAACCCAAATAGAGACCGATACAAGCAATGGAGTACTCGCCGGTGTAAGGACCCAGGAGCAAGACGACAAAACTTGGAAGCCTGTAGCCTTCTACTCAAAGGTCATGCACAAAGCTTAGATGCGGTACGAAATCCATGATAAAGAAATGCTAGCAGTAGTACGAGGTCTAGAAACATGGCATCTATAGTTAATAGGTCTGCAAACGACGCCTTTTACAGTGATTACCGACTATTACGCCCTGGAGTACTTTACCACCAAGCGTCTACTTAATCAACGGCAAGCTCGCTGGGCAGACATGCTTACTGACTACTATCTTCGCATCACCTACCGACCTGGTTCAGCAAATGTAGTTGCTGACGCCTTTACGCGCAAGCACAAAGAGCAAAAGACCTAGAAAGAAAAAGACATTGCCGCATGCACGCAAGTTCTTATCAATCCAGTAATAACTGTCGCCAGTCTCGATCCAGCTTACGCACCTTTAGCCACTGTCTCCCTTGTCCTAGGCAATGCAGCACAAAAAGCGACACTACCAGCTATAGACGGTACTAAAGAGAAGCTTAATGCACCTATCCAAGATTAGGCTCCACACAAGCTTGCAGATTACATCTTACAGAACTAGAAGCTGGAAGAAGGCCTACTAACTTGATTTAGAAAGTTATGGTCCACCTGTACGCCTAAAAGCCTGGCTGAGAGCCCATCAATAAGAAGAAATGTTAGAACCAACAGACGAGGACAATCTGTCACGGAACAGCATTGATTGGTACTGTAGCCTACACTTGTTCGTTACCGCCTACACTAGGTCCATTACCGCCTACACTAGGTCCATCTGCCTTCATTAGTCCCTTCTAGCCTCCTTGCTACCTGCTTGGCGCTCATCTGCCTAGTCACTCATTTACATATATATACATCATCTAGATAGCCCTTAATTCATCATGGGTTGCTACATTGATTCCCTGCACTCGGTTACAGTTATGAGCCCGGCTCGTGCTGTCAATCTTCTGCGCAACTAGTATACCGACGCTTGTACAATCTTTCAGCATCTCATCGCTATTGTCAATCTTTTGCATACTTCCTCAGTACTTCTTTTGATTTATTCCTCATCACTACCATGGCTACATCTCTTTTATCAGACGATCAGGTGATCCACAAGACTACCGTAGTTCTTGCTACCTTAAAAGACTTCCACAATTAGTTGTTTCTTGTCAAGGTTGCGGCACTGAACACTGGAGTGTAGTCTTACATTAATCCTGATCTTACTAAAGATAAGCTGTCAAAGAACGATCCCCTAAAGAAGCCTTTACCTGGGGAGATCCAGCTAGCACAGCTAGATGCCAACGGGACAGTCCAACGTAATGTAGCCGCATTAATAAGGGACCTAGACAGAGATCGACTAGCTGTTTACAGCACAGAGTTCTCGATCTATCGTGATGACTTACAGGAGTTTAATCGAATCAGGAAAGCCCTTGCAGATATTACTATGTACATTAGTAAGACAATCAAGAAACGCTATATATCAATTATTCAAGACCTTACTGAGCCGTATGACCAGCTGAAGGCCCTTACAAAGCAACTCTATCCAACAGATGCAAGCCGTAAACGGGAGGTTGCCGCTAAGTATAACTGAGTCAGGCTTTAGAAAGAAAGACAGAATGTGGATAAGTGGCTTAAAGAATGGCAAAACGCCTATATGCTAGCAAAGAAACTGAACCTGCCAGAGGTCCATAAGAATCAAGTATAAGAAGACTTTATACTAGCTATTAAGGCTATACATCCTGAGTTTACTGGAGCACTTAAAGTTCATCTATCAGAACTATAGCTAAAGAACGAGGCCTTTCCTACAGTTAAAGACCTTCAGGCTCGCTTCATTAACTTCCACCGTAAAACTAGAGGACTTAAGATAGTTAATTTTAGCTATTTAGCTTATGCCACGCTAAACGGTTAATCGCCACCTGCATCTAGCAATAATATAAAGCCATACAAACCTTGTTTATGTGGCGACAACTATCGATTCTGAGATTGCCTATATTTCTTTACCTGGAATTAATTAAAAAACTGGAAGCCAGACGCTCAGAAAGACAAGAAAGTAAGAGATAAGCTTTAGAAGAACTGGAAGCTAAGAGCGACTATAAAAAAAATCAAGAAGCAAAAAAGGCAGGAGAAAGAGAAGTAACATAATTCCAATATGGTAACACTATAAGGACCTATTAATATAGGTTCTCCTTCAGAGATGACTCCGCGTATATTATTTGTAGCTATATACGAATCAAGCTTCTCCATCACTCATTTAAAGATAACGTATTCTCTTAAAAACAGCTGGATCCTGAATTCTGGAGTAGACATATATGTGTGTAATAATAACGCTAATTTCAGAACTACTAAACCTACTATTTTTGACGAGGATGTCTTAATTACTAGCAGCAGTTAAATACAGATTAAAGTATGGGGAGATGTTATAATTAAGATTAACACGCTAACCGGCCCTTAAGCTATAAACTTATATAATATTGCGCTTATAAAATCGTTCTTTACCAACATTATAGCGCTTTCTAAAGCAATCTAGAATAACATCTATTTTAATTCAGGTTATAATATACTGTATAATGGTAAATCAGGTGCTACTATTTATACTATTAAGTATATTAATAGGCACTAGTGTTTAACACATCACCTAATTACCTCTAAGACTTATAAATTATTAATTAACTTTTATGAAACTTTTTAGACCTTTGTATCTATAAGGCTACGTCTATAGAAGCTATTAATTAACAAGTAACTAATTAGGAATACTTATTAGTATTTTTATAAAATTCTCAGCTATCCTAGCAAGCAGATAATTGATTATCTGCCTACTAAAACTTAAGATATAGTTTTTACTAATAGAGAAAGAGCACCAGCCATAAACAAATATAGTATATATATAGAGATAAAATTACATTAGATAGTGTCTTAAAGCACTAATTATAAATTCCTAGTAGATAAGCTATTTAAAAGAATTGCTATTAATATTATAGAGCTTTTATATAAAGCTTATAATAGCCACCATTACATCCTATATTTATATAATATAGTTAGTAAATATAACTAAGTTCTTATACTAGTATATATAAATAAAGCTATTATTATTTCAGTTATTAAATCTCTAATAGCAGAGATAAAGCGCGAATTTGGTATCGACATTATTTAATTCTAGACTAATAACAAGTAAGGATACGGTAAAACAGGCGACTATATAAAAAAATAATATAAAGAAAAAGAAATTAAGCTAGAACTTAGGTCTTTATATACCCCTAAGTAAAATAGTATTACTAAGTGTTTAAATAAAATACTAATTTAGTATATAAAAGTAATATAGCTTAAAGCTTAATTACTAGCTAAATTAGCTCTAGAGATATTCTTTTATATAGCTTATTTTCTAAACTAAATACTTAATAAGCAGCTTAGCTAGTATACACTCTATAAGATAGTCTATAGCAGGCTTCTACCTATAAAATACTTAAGAATATAGAGGTATAAGGTATATACTCTGAATAAGAAAATTCTAAAAAAAAAAAAGCTAAATTCCTGAGCATTTATTAGCTACCTAATTAGCTATAATTTAATAAACATCTATCACATCTAGATCCCAGAGAAAGGTGAGGTAATTTATATAAGAGATATTATATTTCATAAAAATAACTATTATAATACTAATCTATAGACTCTAGACCTCCTAATTAGAAATATACTTAAAGACATAATTTAGGTTATTAAGCAGCCAATTCTAGCGCCTGAAATAGTTATTAATTATGAAATTAACTATTACGCTATGAATTTAAATCTAGAAGTAATTAATCTATAAAGTACTCTACTAAGTATTTTACTAGGCCCCCTACTAGCTACGCTAATAAAAGATAAAGTAAATTAGTAACTACCTACCCTAGATATATTTAGAAGATAATTATATAAATTACTATTAGATAATAGTAACGTATTTAGCACTTTAGAGGGTTATTTAGCTAGAGGTAAAACACTAATACAAAAAGCTACTACCATAAAACCTAAAGAAAAAAAGAAGAAGAAGAGTATATTCTAAATAGGCATGAAAATAATATGCTAAAAAAGAATAAAATCTTAGTAACTCTCTCTAATAAGTATATATTATTAGAAGGATTTTAATGTATAGGCAAATCAGCACATATAGCCTTCCTAAGATATCTAAATCTTAAAGACTTAGCCAGCTACTATTTAGCTTTTGCTACTAGATTAATAAAAGACTTAAAAAACTACTTAACTAGAAAACTCCATCACGACTAGCTACCACCACCGTTAAAGAACTAGAAAAAAATACTATAATATTTCTATTCTACTAGCTTCAAGCTTACTACTAGAAAGGAAGTTAATTATTATATAATAATAGAAGTATTTCTTCTAGTTACTAAAGATAAAGCAGGAGATGTAGTAGTTATTTCTATTATCTAGATTTTTACATATAAATTTAACACTAACGGATTTTTGATTAAATGTAAGATAAGAATTTATATATAAGGTGACTTATAGATTACTTATAAGAATATATTTATAGCTATTATAGTAGTAAGAATGTTCCGAGCTCTTATAGCTATTACAGCTATATTTAATCTTAAGATTTAGTAATAGGACGCTGTTAATACCTTCTTGAATACTAAGCTAACTAAAAAGACTTATTATATTATTATGAGTTGCCTTAACTTAATGGTACGTTTTATGTTAGTAACTTTACCCTAACTGAATACTTAATAAATGCTTAGCTCTTTCCGTATCTGGAATAGATAGCTCTAGGTTTAATAGAATAGAGTTTAGTCTTATCACAAGGTAAGAAGAGAGTGTATAATAGATTTAATAAGATAGTATTAAACTATTTCACTTAAGGTCAAGTCTCAACTTAGAGAGAAGATCTCGATTTTAGAGTAACTATAAAGAATCTAAAATATCCCTAAGGCGTCCTATGTCTCATATTTATAGGAAACCCTCTGTGCGTACATTATATACTTGCTGGCCGTATATTAGATACTGCTAGAGAAGATGAGGGTGATAAGTCCCTTATCTGCCTTATCTATCTTATCTGCCAAGACCCTGCCTTGGTCACGTGCGTGACTGCTCCCAATCTTCTAGTATGGTTCCGTATCTCTATTCTTACTTCTTAGCCTGTACTTTAGCCTATGCCAAAGCGTCCCGTGTACGCTTACAGTTCTTTCTTTCTAGCTCGAACATACGTTTCTATTCTAGAGCTTTATTGGCCGTCGCTGCCAGTTCCTTCAGCTCCTCAGGTATAGTTGCCTTACTGTTACTGTCCGTAACATTATCCCCCTCTTCTAAGTCTTCGTCCCGGAAGATAGTTTCTCCCTTTTATAAACAGTATAAAGGCAACAGGTCCTCCGGCCTGTGCTCTAAACTGTAAGATTCTTGACTTCCTTTCCATCCTGCCCAGCTTCCTGACGATGACACGTCCTGAGTCATCTCTAATACGTGCTCGCTGTTTAGCTTCTTGAATCCGTAGCGAACCCTGTCATATACCGTCACCGTGTTCTCGCTGCCGTGACAACGGTCTTTAATGCTTAGTGAATCCGGCTTCTAGTTGTTGTTCTAAATGCGTTGATCGTAATGTGAAGTGCGATCTAGTCGTAACGCAGCCTGAGTGGAATCATCTCGACTATGATAAGAAGAAATTACAGGAGTAACTTCGCCGTGCCTAAGAGGAAACGGTAGCCGCTCATTCCCGTGAGTTACGCCTTCACCGGCAGCTAGCCTAAATAGACTCTCGGGAGAAGGAAATGTTCCAGCGTGAACTTGCCTCGATTGACGAAGTTCGTGTGATGGAGGAGGAAGAGTAAAACCGTTAGAGTCGATCTGGCACACTGCTACCTACAGCGTCTGGTGTCGCTTTACCTTCCTTCTCTGGTTTTGAATGGAACGTCTTACATTCTCCTTATGCTTTAGACCCATCCCTGGAGCAAGCCTTTTCCGTATCTTTTGATGGTACTAGTTAATTAGCTCTAAACTGTTCTTCAAGTTCCTAATTAGTTCCCAGGTATTGTTCTCAGGTCCGTATCCCTTCTATCTGACCAGATACTTCCACTGACGCCTAAACCGTTAGTAGTCCAAGATCTGCTGGACTTCATACTCGGTATGATCTTCCTTGAGTTTGAGTTTTATCTGGAGTTTGGCGTTGTATGGTGCTGGTTCTAATTTGGATATATAGAAAACTAGATAGATCCTAGTGTTGTTGGGTAGTTGTAGTTTGTAATTCACAGGTCCTGTTCATTGTTTAACCTTGAATGGTCCTAATTTTACGTGATCCAGTTTTCGTGATGGTCTCTTTGTTTCTAAATTCTCCTTTTTTAAGAAAATCTTATCCCCTTTCTTAAAGATTGGTCCCTTAATCTTAGCCTTGTCTTTAATTTGTTTGCTAAGATTGCCTTTATAAGTGATTTTCTATGCGATTTCTTAATAAAGTTATTATAGTTCCTTAACTTTTGTCCTTACAGACTCTGATATTTTGTCTAGTGTCTTTGGTTCTTAATAAGCCGTCAGCTCATAACCATAGTTCGCATAGAATGGTGATTTTCCCGTTGTTGATGACTTTACAGAGTTGTATGCAAATTCGGCCATTAGTAGTAGGTTAATTCAGTTATTCTATGGTTCATTAACATACATTCGTAAGTATTATTCTAATGTCTGATTTATCCATTCTGTTTGTCTATCCGTCTGTAGGTGAAATGCTGTCAAGAGGCGATGTTCAGCCCCTAGCCGTCCTATAAACATTTTCCAAAATGTTAACGTGAATAACTTGTCTCGGTCTGTGATGAATTCTCGTGGCATCCCGTGTCATGCAATTAGTATTTTAATTAGTAATAACGCTAGTTTATCTGCTTTTATTTCCGTATGGGTTGGTTCAAAGTAAGCGTACTTTATTAGTCTATTAATAATAACTAGTATCATGTCGTACTATTAACCTGTTAAGGTAGTAATTATCGGTATTCCTATGATAAAGTCTATCATGACTAATTCCTATAGTCCGTTTAGTAAAGGTATTAATTACATGAGTCCATACTCCTTATGTCTTAATGCTTTATTCTTTTTGCATTTAATGTATTCTGAAAGAATATTCCTAACCTTACTCTAAATTCCTGGAATCCAGAAGTGCCTGTTAATTTGTTCTATAGTCTTCTTAACTCCTTAATACCCATGCAGTTTAGCTGAATGTTGATTCTTAATTAGCTCTGTTTATAATTCGTTTAGTACATAAATTATTCTTTAGTCCAGATTCTAAAGTAGTCGTCTATTGTTAAATTTCCTTATTTGTTTTTCCTAAGTGTTTTCGATTATGACTACTGATTTAACATCTATTTATAAGCTTCCCAGGGATCTGTCTTGTCTTTGCTTGAGTATTATATTATATATTTCCAGTATATTCCTTATATAGTCTGCTTATTAACTAAGTGCGTTAGCCACTATATTTTCCTTCCCCACTTTATAAAGTATTTAGAAATCGAAAGTTAATAGTAGTTCCTACTATCTGACTTATTATTAATTTAACTTCTTCGTCGTTGTAAACGTTGTCAGATTCTTATGATCTAAATATACAATAACCTACTACTTAGCTTCTTCTAAGTAATGTTTCCATTTTTCAAATGCTTAAACTATTACTAATAGCTTTTTATTATAAATGTCATAGTTTAACTTAGCAGTTGTAAGTTTATGAGATAGAAAGTCTACCAGGTGTTTCTGTCTATTATCTTATGTTTATAAGAGAATAGCTTTTATAGCTTTATCTGATGCGTCTACATATATCTCTGCTTAAAGTCCTAGATTAAATATTTTTAATATTAGTAGTTCTTTGAATCTTTGTTTTAGCCTTGTGAAAGCTGTGTTCTCTTTACTTATCTACTTAAATTATTAATCTTTCTTAAGCAATTCCGTTAAAGGTGCTGTAATTCTTAAATAGCCTTTAATAAATTGCCTGCAGAATCCCGTGAATCTGAGGAAAGAATAAACTTCTTTCGCATTTATCAGTGTTGGCTATGATAGAATATCCTTAGCTTTATCTAAGTCAACTGCTATCCCGTTTCTAGACATAATATATTCTAGAAACTTAACTTCTTTCCTGTGGAACATATATTTTCCTGTTTATATATATAGGTTGTGTTTCTTAAGCTTCCGTAATACCTTCTTAGTATGCTCAATATGTTCTTTTAGTGTCCCATTCGTGTATACTAAGACATTATCAAGGTATGCTAGTACAAAGACATCTAGATATTCTCTTAGAATATGATTAATAATGGCTTGGAATGTTACTGGTGTGTTGGTGAGTCCTATAGGCATAATTATGTATTTATATAGCCTATAGCTTATTTTAAAAGCTGTTAGCCATTCATGTCCTTTAGCTATTTGTATTTAATAGTATCTATCTTTAATATCAAATAGGCTGAACCATTTAGCCCCTCTGAGTTTATACATGAGTTCTGATATTAAGGGTATTAGGTAGCAATTTTTAACTATTATCTCATTTAATTATTAATAGTCCATGCAAAGTCGTAGTTTCCTGTTTTTCTTTAGTATAAATAATGCTGGTGATGTAACCTCGCTTTTACTTTCTTATAGATATCCCTTTTTAATGTTGTCGTTTAGGTATTGTCGTAACTTCTCTTACTATTCAATAGATATTTAATATAATAGTACTAGTTTCAGTTTCTCTTTTTCCTTAAGTATAATCTTGCAGTCCTAGTTCTTATATTCTAGTATTTAGTTTTCTTATTCTTCTATAAACTATTCTCTGAATTCCTTCTGGTATTCGTCTAGCATAATAAACGTAGTATCGTAAAGAGTTGCTTTCTTTATCTATATTATGACTTTTATTTATCTATAGTAATTCTTTCTAATCTCTACAGACTTTATTCTCTAGTTAATTAGTAGATTCTATTATACTAGCTAGTTCTATCCTAGTATAAAATCCTTATTACCTAGATCTATAATCTTAATGCGGCGGTTATCTGTATAATCTGCTACTTTAATAGTTATATTCTCCGTTTCAAAATTAATTAGATCTTCTCTGAATGTTGCTGGATTATTGTTTATATATACTACTCTTACAGGTTCTTCTAGAACTCTAGTTAAGATATAGTATCTCTATATCTATTTATTTAATATAAGTGTTTCACTAGCCCTACTATCTACGAGCGCTTATATTTAAAAGCTATTAATACATGCATTTATATATAGCTTATTTTCGTGTTTTCATCTAAGTCGTGTATAGTTGAGTGTTAGCTTCTTTATTTTAACCTTAGATTAATTCTCCAGCAGCACGGTTATTGCTTACTGGCCTTCTAGTTTTTTATTAATTATTAACTCCTAATTGGTAGTCGGTTTCTTGGTGTTTCTTCCTTTGGTCCGTAAATGGGGTATTGTTGGAGTTGGTATTATTCTTATAGTAGCATTTTATGCTTTTTTCTTGTCTCTTCTCTATAATTTCGGTACTTTCATTCTAAGAAACATTCCTTAGTCATTAGTTTAGCATGTAATCTTATGGCTAACTATCTATTTTGGCGGCGTTTGGCCTGGTGATATTAGTATCCTAGTTAGCACTTATCCCAGTCCAACTATTTATATTTCTCGGTCTTTAGGTCCTGAAGTTCTTCTTCGGAATCCATATAAATTAGTTCCTATTATGTGTTGAGTTTTTATTTCTGTGCTATCTATTTTAGCACTTATCTTATTATTAGTCTTTTAACTCGCATAGTATGAGCTGCCTATTTATATTCTTACCTGATATACGTCTTTTCTCTATATATCTAGCACCCTTTTTCTATAGATCTTTCAGCAGCATCGTTATCCTGTATCTATAGTATTAGTAAAGTGAGTTCCTTATTGGATTTCTTATTCCAATCCCATCCTAGTCCAGGGTGTCCGACGGGGTGGTAGTAAGTTACATAGTTTATAAGTAATATAGGTTCTTATCTATAGATCTTATTTATCCACGTGGCTAATTTTTATCTACTGAGTCCCTTATATTACTTGTTACTGGCTGCCTGTATTACTTATCGGTATTTATACATCCCGTCTCCTAGAGTAACTTCCTAGTGTTTAGTAATATAATATTCCCCTATATAGTGTTCCGACCCGTAGATCTAGTAATATCCCTAGCTTACTTGCTGTCTAATTATTATAGACATTAGCTCTTTTCCTTCTATTATCTCTTAATCCTGTTATTGTCTAAATTTCTGATTTTCTGCTTTGAAGGGTCCTCCCTTCTGTTGTATTATCTCATAGAATCAGTTAGCTTCTTTTAAGGAGTTGGCTTAGTATTATCTGATAATAGTCTCTCGTATAGTGGTAACCACATCGCTAGTTTGTCCTTCTAGATAATCTTTGACCTGCTAATAAGGTATTTCGCATTCTTATCTAAGATATATGTGACTTCTATAGATCCAGCATTATTCTCTCTAGAGTCGTCGTGTGATAGTCTCTTGGGTTATCCGGTTGTTAGCTGATTCCACTCAGACTATGGCAATCTTAATTTCCTTTAATGCCCTGGTCTGGACATAAGCCTGTTTAATATCCACTGTTTGTTGTTTATATTCTTTGACAAAATGTCCCTGCTTTCTATATCTGAGGCATGCTTTACGTGCATATCGGTCCATTCGTTCCTTAGTACATTTATCTTATTTCTTTTTATTAATCCATGTATTCTTAACTGAGACATGATCGATTTCTATTGCGTCATAGGTTCAAGTATCTTTCCCGTTCCTTCATGGTGCATGGATCACCGGCCTAGCATTGTTTTTCTTTTCCTGTTCCCTCTAGTACTGATAGTTGTCGATAGTCACCGCTTGTTCAATGGCCTCCAGAAGTGTACTAGGTCGCTTTCCTTGTGAAATCTCATCCTTGATCCTATCCTTTAGTCCTGCATAGTATATTATAACCAATGGTTAATCTGCCCAATCAAGTCGTGATTGGATTTATTTGAACTCTGCTATGTAGTTAGCTGCCGATGTTCGTTGCTTGAGTCATTGGAGCTTCTAAATTGCCTTTGTTTCTTCGTCAATCTCGCTGAAGACTACAACCAACTCCTTCTTAAAGCTCTCATAATTTTCGAAGGTTCTCTTGACATCGTCATTACAGTTCGTGAGTCCCACCAATCCTAGGTTAGGGTCTCCTTTTGCTAGATAGTTCTTTGCTAGCGGTTTAAACCACTTCATGGCTCTCCCTATCATATTCATACCAGCTGCCAAGATCCGGTCTTGGTTAGTAGTGAACGAAGCTTGATTAAACCGACAGTATAAGTCCATTACGGCCATGAATGTCTTAAGTTTATCCCGATTTCTGTCGAATTTAGATGGCGGTTGGATCTTTACAATCCCTCCCCTCTTATTCTTTGCTGCTTCAACTTGTTGCCGCATACTAATCATAGTATCACGTAATTCCATGATAGCTGCTCTTTGTTCCTGGATGACCTGCTATGCGCTCTTAGTTTCTCCTGATATACTTCTAGTAGTAGATAAAGGTCCTGCCATGACTTCTTCTTTACTGCTACTATCACTTAACGAGTAAAGTTCTTGTTCGTCCTTGTAGTAGGTCGTTATAGACCGTAATCAGAAATTCGTTATTGGAATCAATCCAACGTCTTCTCCTACACTTTGAAAGGGTAGTTATAATGTTACGAGTTGCCTTAACTTAACGGTACGTTTTGCGTTAGCAACTCTGCCCTGACTGAATACTCAACAAATGTTCAGCCCTTTCCGTATCTGGAACAGATAGCCCTAGGTTTAACAGAATAGAGTTTGGTCTTATCGCAAGGTAGGAAGAGGGTATACAATAGATTCAATAAGATAGTATCAAACTATTTCACTCAAGGTCAGGTCTCAACTTAGAGAGAAGATCTCGATTTTAGAGTAACTATAAAGAATCCAAAATATCCCCAAGGCGTCCCACGTCTCATATTTATAGGAAACCCTCCGTGCGTACATTGTATACTTGCTGGCCGTATGTTAGATACTGCCAGAGAAGATGAGGGTAATGAGTCCCTTATCTGCCTCATCTACCTCATCTGCCAAGACCCTGCCTTGGTCACGTGCGTGACTGCTCCCAATCTTCTGGTATGGTTCCGTATCTCTATTCTCGCTTCTTGGCCCGTACTTTAGCCTGTGCCAAAGCGTCCCGTGTACGCTTACAGTTCTTTCTTTCTAGCTCGAACATACGTTTCCATTCCAGAGCTTCATTGGCCGTCACTGCCAGTTCCTTTAGCTCCTCGGGTGCAGTTGCCTTACTGTTACTGTCCGTAACATATACGCCACTATAGGGTTTTAAGTATCTTAGTTTAATTCTACTTCTATTATAAGTACTATACGGCCTTAAGTAATTACCACAGCTCTAGTATAATAAGCTTCATAAAACTCTTCTTAAAATCAGATTAATAGAGATTCTAGGAGTTAATTACTTGTTCACAAATAGCAAGCTGATTATTTTCTTTTATATTAATAATATTATGGCTATGCGCACTAAGCAAAACCTTTCTACTTTATAAGAATTCAAAAATACTCTGCTATAATGCTACTAATTACGACAGATAGGTAAGCTCAAGTAGTTTCTAGGAATTCAAGTTAATTAAGATTAAAAAGAGAGAAAGCTTTAGCTATCACAAGCTTCTTTTATTAGCAAGATTTGCAATAAGTTTAACACTAAGGCACCTACTAATAGGCACTATCTAAAGACTCCACTGCTTAATAAGTTTATTTATGACTCTAAGTAAAAATACAACGCCCAGCGTACACACGCCTACCAGTAGTGAATCAGTTCATTGGCCTATCTAGCTCTTATTATAAGACCAGACGTTGCCTATAACTATACGCTAATGTCGTGATTCCTGACGAATCCTTCGCAAAAGCACCTTAAGCATGCTAATTAAATGCTGAAGTATCTGCCAGAAACAATATATCATGCGATTCAGCTGTCAGCCATGGATTATTCCAGTTTAATGTGGATTGAAGATGAATCTGAGCCTGAGTTTTACGGTGTATCTAACGCAGCCTTTGGTGACGACTCAGCCACCAGGAAGAGCTCTTAAGGCTATCTATTCAAATTGTTTAGTGGAGCTATTAACTGGAAAGCAACTCTGTAGTGCTTAGTTATAAAATCGACTACAGAAGCCGAATTGTTATCGCTGTCAACAGCTGCAGTGGAACTCCAGTGGTGGAATCAGTTCTTCAGATTCATTAGATTCGACCCAGAGGTCAAGCCCTCGCTGTTTTGTGACAACTGGTAAATAGTGCAGCTGATGCGAAAGGATACTTTAAAGCTTAACACCAAGCTTCGTCACGTGGACATACACCAGCACTGGCTATGATAAGAAGTTCAAGAAGGCAGGATCGATATAAAATGGCTGCCTACAAATTAGATGCCAGCAGATGGGCTTACAAAGCACCTACCATAACAGAAACATGAGATATTTATGCGCCAACTCGGCTTGGTGGACATTCAAAACAGGATATTTGAAAAATGTGAAGCAAAATTGACAAATGATGGCTCAATTTACTAGGATTTTAAGAATGAGCTTAATTAGGGTAAATTATTATACTCTATAGTTACTCTCTTTATTACTCTTATTTTCCTATTTAATTTACTTGTTTAGGCTTAGTGCCTTTTCTTTTAATGCTTTATTATTCATTTACAGCCTATACTATAGCTCATACAGGCTAAGGGGGTGTGTTATGGAATAGCATTAATTAGTACTATAGTCTACACTTATTTATTACTGTTTACACTAGGTTTATTACTGCCTATACTAGGTCTATCTGCTTTTATTAGTTTCTTTTAGCCTTCTTACTACCTGCTTAGTGCTTATCTGCCTAGTTACTTATTTATATATATATACATTATCTAGATAGCTCTTAATTTATTATGGATTACTATATTAATTCCCTGCACTTAGTTACACAATCTAGCAACCAAAAGAGGCAAAGAGATGAGGAGAAGAAGGAGAAAGTAATAGAGAGACTAAAAGTCTATATTTTACTTTACTTTTTTACTTATTTTACTACAGGATCAGGGACGATCTTACTCTTTTAAAGAGAAGTAATATAATGACTTATTACATGCTATATTCACATATAATACTGTTATTTATTATAGTTATATAATATTATATAATACCTCTTTACTAGCGTCTTAAGGTCACTCTATATAAGCTTTACTAACCTTTCTTATTTTATTTTCTTTTTTTTATACTAGAGTAGCTCTAATACAGCGCCTTATTACTTATAATTACTTATAATTACCTATAGATTCATACTAGCCGTAACATTTTATATATAAAATAAAAAATCTTTATAGTATATAGTACTTATAAACTTTTTTTTATTATCTTATTTATTTTATTATTTTATAAAAAGTTTATATAATAACTACATAAAGTTAAGCTTTTTAAAGTAAAATAGTTAAATAAAAGTAAGTTTATAAGCTTTATTTTATGCTAGTTTTCTTTACATAAAAAGTCATAGTAACTAAAAAGTAGGTTTATATATATAAAATTTCTATAGTATATATATTACTCTACTAAAAAAAAAGTTCTATATATATAGCTACTTATTAAAAAAGTAGCTAACTTAAATACTATTAATATTATAGTTTTTATAGCTTGTATAGTTAAGCTTATTATACTATTAGCTATACTACTTTAAGAAGCTATAAACAGTAATACTATAAAAGTTTTCTATGTTATAATTACTATATACAACCTATAGTTGCCATAACTTGATTATAGCTGTAACGTAGGCGTTAACAGTACTTTTTATAAATAGGGACTTTTTATAGAAGCTACTAGCACCTCTATAGCTAGTACTAGAGTAGCTAGTAGTACGTAGCCCTTATACTTGTTTGTAAGCAGCTTTGCAGCCTTAGCCAGCAGTACCTCTAAGGTTTCCGCTAAGGTCTTAACTTCTACTATGGCTGCAGCGTCTGCCTGCTCTTGCTATAGCTACTGCTACGCGGCTCTAGCTACAGCAGCGGTACCTATACGTAGCAAGCGTCGTGTAGGCACCTTCACACGCTGCAAGAGGATATCCTTTTGGAGCCAGGCAGCTAGCTTGTTAGGCGTAATAAGCTTGCCGTCAGGCCAGCTATAGAGCGAGCCATTCTGCGCAGTGCACGGCGTATAGCACCAGGTCTATATTAAGGAGTGTTAGTTAGCCGTATATACACATATACACGCGCGCACGCATGCGCAGAAGAATAGAAAAAGAGGGGAGGGAGGGGGAAACACCTTCCACTCGCGCTGCTTCGACACGTAGCTGCGCGCCGTGTTCGGGGGCTGCTCGTCCTTCTTGGCCTGCAGGCCGGCCCTGCGCGCTGCGCGCGCGCGCCCGTCCGCCGCGGTATAGAGGTCGTCGGCCATCGTCAGGGGGGATGAGGTAAGGTCGAGTGATAAGTCGTCGCGGCTTATCCAGGCACTTATCACCCCCCAGCGCACGCGATTACGAGGACGCTTGGCGGGCAAAAATGGCGGGTGATAAGCCGGCACGTGCGGCGCTAGGAGGCTAGCGGATTACAGCGTAATTACGCGGACCACCGATAAGAGACTATTGCTTTAGCGAGAATATCGGTAGAAGGAGAATCGCCATACCGAGACTCAGCTGTACCTCATCGTGAAACATTGATGAGACATACTGTCATTACTGCACATTTGATTATTATGTACTTAACCAGTCATTACCTTCAAGCACTAAATCAATCAATGATGTTCAAGACAATATATATGAGTATTCCAGCTGCCAAGACATGACTTCTACCAACAACTTGAATGTTCGGAAATGTCGACTCTGGAGTGTCTCGGAAGGAGAGTCCTTCTACAGGCATGGGGGATATTATCAACTCTAAAATGGTCGAAGGAGCCGGGAGTCAAGGTAATATCCTAATGCGTCATGAATTTGTCCTAACGCTGGCTAAGCCCGTTCGCAGATGATTTACTACCCTGCACGAGCGACGATGGCAAGGTGACGAAATCCGTGCGTTTTGCTAACCACTTGTCGATGCCGGATACTAAACGCCGCGATACCCCTGAACGCCATCGCATGAATTCAGACATTGATGGAGATGCGCCGTCTGATCGCTTCACTGACCAGCCAACACAAGGCGCCAGCGGTCACATCCACCTAAATGCTACAGCACATCGACCGCAGCTACTAGGGGAGAAGAAAGCAAATAGGCAAAGTAAGTATATGCTATTACAAATGAAACCATCCTATCTAACGATAGCAAGGCGAATTTACTGCGCTCGAAGACGTGAGAACGGCCAAGTCGTTGCTGAAGCGCAAGCGGAAGCTCTCTGAGCATGCTGTACACTCTGCGGGGCGACAAAAGCCATCCCCTTTCCGCGGCAGGCCGCTCTCCAACGACAATTTCAGTAGCGACAACAGTAGCGACAACAGTAGCGACAAAAGCAATGAAAATAGCAGCCATCGCCGTCGCCGTCTTCCAAACAACGAGTGACTGAAGTCTACCGCAAGCCCTGATCGCTCGCGCAAGCACAATAGCAAGCGCGGTCGCTGCAGTGTTCAGCCTTCACGATCTAATACCGAGAGCACCTCCCCTTCGTCCGCCCTCTCACCACACGCGGCCGCAGAAACAAGGCCATGGCCTTCCGCAGAGGGTGCATCACCTGGACAGGCTCAGCGACAACTCCCTGACTTTACTATCCATCCACTCTCATCAAATATAGCGTTTCTAACGGCCCTCGTCCGTGATTTTAGCGACATGGAAACATTTTCTATCAGCCAAGCAGTCACGCCCCTAGAGAGTCAAGCCCCGATTTAAAGAACATTTGCTTATCCCAGCGGTAGCGATACATTTCTGACAACGTTTCTTTTATGTATATAATGCGTATTGTAAATTGTTCTCCTGGAGTACCCACAGACATAGCTCGCCAACTAGCTTTTTCGTCTTAGCGAGATTCCTTAATGGCTTTCTGTCCCGTGGCTGTGTCGTAATAGAACTCTGTCTTGACCGAGACGTTTGGGAGTATACGCTGGATGAGCGGAGCAGGGTGTTGATAAGTCCTTGTCGGTAGAGACACTGGAAAAATGTAATTGAGCAGCCGGTTGACGTTCGTTCGCAGGCAGCGTTTGCCTTGTTGGAGAGGAAGAGTTTGTTTTGGAGCGGGGAGCTGTTTGAAATTATAGAGTTGAAGTGCTTATTGACTTCCCGACAGCGTAGGATTTCGTGAAGCGGAAGTCGGAGTAATACAAGCTCAAGTATTTCGAAGTGCAAGCGACCTTTGGCCCTGATGTTTCTTGGTCTGAAGGGTTGTGGTTGGTACTGACGATTGTTGGAGCTGGAGCATCGATTTTTTAAAACACGTCCGCAACCCGACTATTCCGTAGGATACAAACGAACAGCGTTCAATGAGGGCCAATTTAACAAGCTTTCGCCCTTTATTGGCGAATTCCTCCCTGGCGACCAGTCCTTCTTCATGGCCACGTACTATATGTACTTCCCTTTCCTCACCTGCGAAGTCAAGTGTGGCGCTGCGGCTCTCGACATCGCCGACTGACAGAATGCGTACAGTATGACGCTCGCAGTGAGGGCCGTCGTTGAGCTTTTCCGGCCCGTCAAGCGCGAGAAGGAGATCTATCGGGAAATCCTCGCTTTCTCCGTCTCGCACGATCATCGGTTAGTCCGGATCTACGGTCACTACGCTGTGATTGATGGGGTCAACACTACCTTTTATCGCCACACTATTCATACCTTCGATTCCACGGCATTGGGCGGCGAAGATAGGTGGACGGCGCACAAATTCACCAAGAATGTTTATAATACGTGGATGCCAACTCACTTCAAAAGACTCTGCTCAGCCATTGATGATTTGCCCCTTGAGTTAGATTTTGATGTCCGACCGCTTCTGCAAGGCTCCGGGCTCTCGCAAGGCTTAGAATCCCATCATCTCTCGCAATCCTTAGCGGAGTCGGCATCTCAGTTAGAAGGTGATAGTCAGGTATTGAGGATAAAGGAGATATCACCCCGACACCTCATTCACTCAACAAGGAGCCTCAAAAAGGCTGAGGGGGAAGACGGCAAAATAGAAGCCCTGCATGAATACATTGTTTTGACTTTTGCCATTGGGATTGCGGTGTAGTTTCTGGAGTACAGATTCTCAGGCCGCTGGCTAAGTTTATTGCACTGATTTACGCGGAGATATGAACTATTTGGGAAACAGTTCATTAATCCTTTGACCTTCCGCTCTTGTTACCAGCTAATGAACTACTATACCAGTATGGGTGTGCCTCACACAGCAACTTGTTACAAACAAACAGGCAACAAAGTCGCAACTAAGCAGAGGCGCCGAAGGAGTGTTAAGGCTTGTTGAGGGTAAGATGAACACAATAATGCCTAGGACGATTAAGTTAGCAATCACATAACCCTATCGCCAAGGGCAGAAAGGGGTCGTTTGGATTATAGATGCCTGTTAGGTCGCCGCCGATGAACGCCAAACAATAACAGCTCCACAAGTTAAGAAGCTCCGCACATAGCGTTAAGTTAGATCTTTTACCTTAATTAGTGCTGAAGCAGAACGCATATAATCGTCCAATTCCTGCATTTCTGTATAGGACGGACAGGACAAGGCCGACGCTTGTGTACCGCCCTGATGGTCAACATATGGGCATGGGCAGGCGTGCCGACTTGCCAGCATCAATGTGTCCCATCGGCAGGATATCAGGCACCGCGGAACCGCGGAAGTATGTATCCAGGGGCGAGATGCAGCATTCCCTCCCAAACACCAGGTAACGGGCGGGCAAGCTGTCCGTCAGCACCCATCAGCGCGGGAGAGATATTAAGGGTCCTCTCTTTACCGCCATTTTCAAAGCAGACCGAAAAACGCGGTTGAGTGAATGGTGTGATGGCCATTACACGATTAGGTATTATAGTGGCGACTGGATCTATGCAGCGCAGCCCGTTGACTTCATGCAGCTCTTGCTGGGGTTGTCATGTAATTTCCATGCAAATTCCATCATTCGCCAATGGGGACATTGTCCAACTTCCCTCCTACGCCCGAGTAATGGTTGATCCAGTTGAAGATTTCAGTGTGCCAGAACAGCAAATTCTCTACGTTGAGAACCCCGTGGCTCTCGTCAGGAAAGTTAAGGAACCGCGATGGGATTCCCTTGGACTGTAGAATGTTGAACAGCGCGAGCCCGTTGCTCTCCGGAAGACGATAATCAAGGGAATTGTGAACAACAAACTGCGGAGTACTCCAGTTCGCTATGTGGTTTATGGGGTTGAACTTCTCGTAAGTGGCACCTTCGTCGTAGATCGTGCCGTTGAAGTCATGACGGAGGAACCAGAGCTCTGTTCGATGGTTAGCAAGTTCAATCATTTCGCCTTTCAGAGTCTTTTACCTTCAGACGAGTAGGCCCCAAGGGTGTTGGAGATGCCGTCGTGTGTTACAATGGCCTTGAATTCGTCCCCGAGATCGTGACCCTGTATCCAGTTCGTCCTGTAAGGGACAGGGGCGAGGTTAGCGCAGTTCTAAAAGGTGAGGGTTGTTGGTACAATGTCTATGTCGTTGCAAGGTTGTCTGTGAGACACTACCTAAGTAGCATCTTGCAATGACTTTGCAACAAGACATTGACTCTGCACTCCATGCTTACTCACATGTATCCACCATAACTAGCACCAGCCACAATTCCGTTCTCAGTATCGACATATGAGAGATTCTCCTTCACGTATTCCCACCCAAGCACAATATCCTCGTAAGGATAGCTGCCCCAGTTCCCTTGAATCGCATCGGTAAGGTACTGGCCGAAACCAGTGCTTCCAGTCGGGTTAGGAGCAACGACAATATATCCTTGGTCAGCCCAGACTTGGAAATTCCACCCGGTGCTCCATACGTTGCCGTTGGATCCTTGAGGACCACCGTGGATGATGTATGCGAGCGGATAAGTCTTGTTCTTGACGAAGTTGCTTGGCTTCACCACCAAGGAGTGCAGCTCACTGCCAAGTGATCCAGTGTAGAAGAACTCCTCATAGGTGTGTGAGCCGAGACCAGCCAACGCCTCATCGAGATCGAGGGAAGAGAATAGCACGTTTTGAGTGCCGTCGGCCTTGAGAACATAGAAGTCCCTGGATGTCCAAACACTAGACGCCGATACCAACAGCGAAGAATCAGGAAGAACGGAGAAGTCGGAGACAGAGGTAACATTTGTCAATCTTTCCGGAACGAAGGTCTCTTCAGCCGACACAGGAATGTTGAAGGCTCGGGTGATTGCATAGTCTTCTGCAGACACGAAAATAGACTCGCTATCTGGAGCCCAGTGAATAGACCCAACGGATCTATCCCACTCCGGGGCGAGTGGTTTCCAGCTACTGACACCCACTTTACCGGAGTCAGTGCTGATATCGACAACGTAGAGTTTTGACCTATCAGACTCGTAATAGTCGCCGTCTAGCTGAGTATATGCGAGTTTGAAGCCATCTGGTGAGAAAGTTGGGGATCCAGAAGCACCCTTATGTCCGCCGGCACTGGCTTCACTGTCTGGGCCATTGAACGGTGCCGCAATCTCAGACCCATCGAAAGGACCGAGATAGATGTAGCTGGCAGTGAACTCCGCCTTGTTCAGGTGTGTGGCCTTGTTGAGAAAGGCGAAGACATTGCCGTCAGGGCTGATATCGTAGTCGGTACTGCCACCAAAAGGCTGCACGGGACTTTCTGGTCTCGTAACATTGAACTCTATTCCCTGGAGAAGGTTCCGGAGGGCAGTGTTAGCCAAGCCGTAGCTCGAATTGGCGAGCAAAGCTCCTCCGAACACCGCATATCGCTCCTTGGTAAGCCAATGGTCCCAGTGGCGTGGGTAAATGTTCTCGTAAAGTCTTCCAGAGTACCGAGGTTCAGGTACCGACTCAGGATTGTATGCGGTGCCATTAGGGTATGCGGTGCCATTAGGGTATGCCGTGCCATTAGGGTATGCCAAAGAGTTCACGAGGAAATGCAAATCGCCAGACGAGGTATTTGCAACCCGCAACCCTGAGAATGGCGCGCCCAATGAAGCTACCAATTTGCTACATTCTGTTAGTTCATCCCTGATTGCTGGGTAATGGAACAGGAGTTGTACGTACCTCTCTGATGGACTCCGGATATCGCCAATCCAGATAGTGACGCCACCAGGCGTTTCTTCGTTCGTCCCGTTAATATAAATTATGCCGGTGTCGGTCCCAGGAAGCCAAACAGCCTCTTTTACGTCGCTCGCACTCAATCCGGAATCAGTTATCTCGCCAGTCTGCAGGTTTAGCAATTGCCATGCAGCGGAGCGTGTTTGGTTCTCGAACGAGTATTCCGACACAGAGAAAAGGGCAATTTCTCCAGAGGAATTCGGCGTAGCGGTAGAGCGTCGCGGGGCACTCAGCATCTGCCTGTCCACTCGTCAGCACTCATGTCGCGCGAGAATCGTTCATCTGAGGGAGCTCTCGGCTTACTCTGGAGTTATTGCAAACGCGCCTGTGGCCGCTAACGCGGCCGCAATGCTCAGATAACGCGCCATGTTGGTTGTTGCTTGGCTGGAGCCTCAATTGGACCTCTCGAGTGCCGAGCAGTGTCTCTTCAAGCCAGGCTGCAGGAATATATGAAATGACGAAGTGGTGAGATTACGCCAACACCACCAGGTAAACTCGTCCCAGTATGGTACTTGTAGTACATGTATATGTAGTACTGGCTTGCTCCATCATCGTCCTACCGGTCTGAAGCTCCATCAAAGATCATTCTGGGGATTCGTCATTCCTTTTCGCGTCAGCGTTACCTTACGTGATACCAAGAGCTGCGCCTAGATTTGCAAGTAACTGCAGCCAATCGATAAGTGGTAGGACGGAGGTGGATCAACGCGTTATTCCGTGGAGATAAGCCTCTCGAATTGTTCCTAAATCCTGGGTGCAGAATGCGGACGGCTTTTAGGCTTTGATATACGACGTCGTGCGGCATGTTTTCAACCTCATCGTATGTTTGTGCTTGTTGTTTGCCTCCTCGGATGCATGAGCTCGCTATCCTTGGCAGTTGAACGGAGCAAGGAGCGGACAGGATTCCCGTCAACCAACACGAGGAACCTTACCAATCAATCCTTCACTTCAGAGTAAGCAGACGCGCGGCAGCCAAAATTCCCTGTACACTCAAAATCGCGCATTTTTATTAACATTAGCATTACTACCTACAACGCCTAAGTTATAGCTTGTAGAAAAAGCTAATATTAAAAAGTATTTCTAAAAAAAAGAACCTATATACTAGGTAATAAGTAATATAATAAGAAGCTATTACTAGTATATTACTTACTTAAAAACTTAGGTTAATAACTCTACTATAAAAGCTAGAAAAAAGTAAGTAAAAAAAGTAAAATAATTATAACGTATTCCACAAGTGAGCGGGCCACCCAAGCGAGTGGGCCACTTTTGCCAAGAATTACCTTTTCTTTAATAACTTTACGAAAACTTAATATTATTTAACAAAAATTTAGAATTAGCTTTTTAGATACTAAATGCAATTAATTTTAAATTTGCATCATAATATCATTACGTAATCATAAGTTATTAAGCTTAGAATCTACTTTACTTTAAAATGCATTTTAGCTATTTGTAGTTATAATATTACCTAATAATAAATTAAAAAACTTAAATACAAAGTATTTAAACCTAAATTTATAATACATTAAAATTTTAAAGCCATAGTATTAGTAATTTTTAAGATATTAAAAAGGGGGGGCTAAAACCTCTCTTTATCTAGAGTTCTTAAAAATCTACTTATTCTATTACTATAAAATCATAATATAGTCTAAATTATATATAAAATAGAGTAAATTTGAGTTTTATAATTTATTATTAGGTAATATTATAACTACAAATAGCTAAAATGCATTTTAAAGTAAAGTAGATTCTAAGCTTAATAACTTATAATTACGAAATGATATTATGATGCAAATTTAAAATTAATTGCATTTAGTATCTAAAAAGCTAATTCTAAATTTTTGTTAAATAATATTAAGTTTTTGTAAAGTTATTAAAGAAAAGGTAATTCTTAATAAACGTAGCTCACTTACTTGGGTAGCCCGCTCGCTTATGGAATACATTACTTAAAGTTTAAAAACTAAAAAATTATAACGTATTCAATAAGCGAGCGGGCTAAATAAGTAAGTAGATTAATTTAAAACTATTATAAATTACTAACTTACTAATATAAAGTTAAACTAGTAACTAGTTATTTAATTAATTATATAATATTAATTAGTTCCCTCGTGTCCGGATTAGATAGCTTATTAGACTTAATAGAAAAGTAGTTAAACTTAGTTAAAATAGAAAAAAATAATATAATAAGTTAAGATTTAACAGGATAGTATTAAACTATATTACTTAAGATATGAGTTTTAATTTTAAAGTAATTATAAAAAAATTAAAAGCAACTATAAGCTGTCTACTGTTCTATATTTATAGTAAATTCTTTATATATATATTATATACTAATTAGAAGTATATTAGATACTGCTAAAGAAGATAGGAAAAAATAAGTTTTTATTTTTATTATTTATACTTATTTTTCTTATGTTTTCTTATAGTTAGTTATTTAATTTATTTACTTATTTTAGGTATTACTCCCTATAGAATTTAAACTTACTATAAAGTAACTTTATTTATAAGTTCTATCTATACTAATTTACCTCTACTCTTTAGTATTATTTATATATATTTTTATATTATTTTTTCTATATTAGTGCCTTTTTAGGTGCGTTTTTTTTATTATTACTATTTATAATATTATCCCCTTCCTTTAAGTCTTTAGTCTAAAGGTTATTTTTTTTTTTCTATAGATAATATAAAGATAACTGATTTTCTATATAAAAATTAAGATTATAAGAACCCCTTTTTCCTTTTCTGTTCTTTTAATTTCTTAAGAATAACTTAAGCAGAATCGTCTTTAATATAAGCTTACTATTTAGTAAGAAAGGTTTATAAATATACTTATCTTATACTATCTTCTTATTCTTACTGTTATAATAGCGGTTATTATTATTTAGTCTATCTAGCTTTTAGATAATATTCTAAGTATATTAATTAAAACGTAAAGTATAATCTTATTATAACGTAGTCTAAGTAGAATTATCTTAATTAAAATAAAAAGAAACTTTAGTAGTAGCTTTATACTATTAAGGAGGAATCTCTTACTATAAAATCCTATAAGCTTTATCTTTATTACTAGTTAGTCTAAATAGATTCTTAGAAAAAGAAAATATTTCAGCGTGAGCTTACCTTAATTAACAAAGTTTATATAATAAAGAAAGAATAAAACTATTAGAATTAATTTAGTATATTATAATCTATAGTATCTAGTATCGCTTTATTTTCTTTCTTAAGTTTTAAATAAAACGTTCTATATTCTTCTTATTTATTAGATATAGTCTTAGAGTAAGTGTTTACTATTTTCTTTAATAATACTAGTTAATTAGCTTTAAATTATTCTTTAAATTCCTAACTAGCTTTTATGTATTATCTTTAGGTTTATAGTTTTTTTATTTAACTAAATATTTCTACTAACGCCTAAATTACTGGTAGTCTAATATCTATTAAACTTTATACTTTATAGTATCTTCCTTAAGTTTGAGTCTTATCTATAGTTTGGTATTTTATAATACTAGTTTTAGTTATAAAATATAAAAAACTAAATAAATTCTTATATCTTTAGGTAGTTATAGTTTGTAATTTATAGATTCTATTTATTATTTAACCTTAAATAGTTTTATCTTGATGTGATTTAGTTTTTTTAATGGTTGTCTTATCTCTAAATTTTTTTATAATAAGAAAATTTTATCTCTATTCTTAAAAATTAGTCTCTTAACTTTAGACTTATTCTTTTTCCTTTTGCTAAGATTACCTTTGTAGGTGATTTTTTATATAATTTTCTAGTAAAGTTATCATAATTTTTTAATCTTTATTCTTATAGATTCTGATATTTTATTTAGTTTCTATAGTTCTTAATAAGCTGTAGGCTTATAACTATAGTTTATATAAAATAGTAATTTTCCTATAGTTAATAACTTTATAGAGTTATATATAAACTTAGCTATTAGTAGTAAGTTAATCTAGTTATCTTATTACTTATTAATATATATTTATAGGTATTATTTTAATATTTAGTTTGTCTATTCTATCTGCCTATCTGTTTATAAGTAAAATACTATTAAAAAATAGTATTTAACCTCTAGCTTTCTAATAAACATCCTTTAGAATATTAATATAAATAATTTATCTCTATTTATAATAAATTTCTATAGTAGTCTATATTATGCTATTAATAGTTTAATAAGTATAGCTACTAATTTATTTACTTTAACTTCCGTATACGTTAGTTCAAAGTATACGTATTTTATAAGTCTATTTATAATAACTAGTATCATATTATACCACTAGCCTTAAAAGGTGATTATTATTAGTATTTCTGTAATAAAGTCTATTATAACTAATTCCTATAGTAGGTCTAGTAAAGGAATTAGTTATATAAGTTTATATTTCTTATATCTTAATACCTTATTCTTTTTATACTTAATGCATTCTAACAGAATTGCTCTAATCTTTTTTTATATTCCTAGAATCTAGAAATATCTATTAATCCGTTTTATGGTTTTCTTAATTCCTTAATGTCTATACATTTTAGCTAAATATTAGTCTTTAATAAGTTCAGTCTATAATTTATCTAGTATATAAATTATTTCTTTATCTAAATTCTAGAGTAGTTATCTATTATTAAACTTTTTTATTTATTTTTCTAAATGTTCTTAATAATAACTACTGTTTTAATATCTATTTATAAGCTTCCTAAGGATCCATCTAGTCTTTACTTAAGTATTATATTATATATTTTAGGTATGTCTTTTATGTAGTTTGCTTATTAACTAAATATATTAGCCACTATATTTTCTTTTCCTAATTTATAAAGTATTTAAAAGTTAAAATTAGAAACTAGTTTCTACTATCTAACTTATTATTAATTTAACTTCTTAGTTATTATAAATGCTGTTAGATTCTTATAATTTGAATATATAATAATCTAGTATTTAGTTCCTTCTAAATAATATCTCTATTTCTTAAATACTTAAACTATTACTAATAGTTTTTTATTATGAATATTATAGTTTAACTTAGCAGTTGTGAGTTTATGAGATAAGAAGTCTACTAGATACTTTTATTTATTATTTTATATTTATAACAGAATAGCTCTAGTAGCTCTGTTTAATGTGTTTATATATATCTCTATTTAAAGTTATAAATTAAATATCTTTAATATTAGTGGTTATTAATTTTTTTTTTATTCTAAAAGCGTTTTTCTCACGTTGTTTTCACTTAAATTACTAATTCTTTTTTAGTAATTCCGTTAAGGGTGATGTAATTTTTAAATAGTTCTTAATAAATTATTAGCAAAATCCCGTAAATCTAAGAAAAGAATAAACTTTTTTAGTATTTATTAGTGTTAGCTAAGATAGTATATCTTTTATTTTATTAGAATTAACTACTATTCTATCTTAGGATATTAAGTATTCTAAGAATTTAACTTCTATTCTATAGAATATATACTTTTCTGTTTAAATATATAACTAGTGTTCCTTAAGCTATTATAATACCCTCTTAGTATACTTAACATATTCTTTTAGTATTCTATTTATGTATATAAGTGTATTATTAAAATATACTATTATAAATACGTCTAGATATTTTCTTAGTATATAGTTAATAATTGTCTGAAATGTTACTGGTGCGTTAGTGAGTCCTATTAGTATAACTAAGTATTTAAATAATTCATATCTTATTTTAAATATTATCATCCATTCGTGTCTTTTGGCTATTTGTATTTGATAATATCTATTTTTAATATTAAAGAGACTAAACCACTTAGCTTTTCTAAGTTTATCCATAAGTTCAGATATTAGTAGTATAGGATAATAGTTTTTAATTATAGTTTTATTAAGGTGTCTGTAATTAATACATAACCTTAATTTTCTATTCTTTTTTAGAATAAAGAGTATAGGTAATGCTATCTTACTTTAGCTAGTTTATATATATTCTTTTTATTAGTTCTTTTACAAGAATCTTCGTAACTCTTCTTATTAGTAAATAGATACTTAATATAATAGTTCTGGTTTTAGATCTATTTCTTCTTTAAGCATAATCCTATAGTTTTAGTTTTAGTATTCTAGTAATTAGTCTTTAGCTTCCTTAAAGAACTATTCTCTAAATTCTTTCTGGTATTCTTCTAGTATAATGAATTTAGTATTATAAAGTATTATTTTCTTTATTTAAATTATTACTTATTATTACTATTTATAGCATTCGTTCCTGTTGTCTATGGTTTTTTTTTTCTAATTAATAGTTAAGTTCTATCATGCTAGCTAGTCTTATCCTAAGATAAAATTCTTATTATCTAAATTTATAATTTTAATATAACAGTTATTCTAATAACCTACTGCCTAAATAATTACATTTCTTATTTTAAGATTAATTAGACTTTTTTTGAATGCTGTTAGACTATTATTTATATATTTTACTTATATAAGTTTATCTAAAACTCTAGTTAGTATTTAGTATTTTTATATTTATTTATTTAATATAAGTGTTTTACTAGCCTTACTATCTATAAACGCTAGTGTCTAGTTACTGTTAATATATATATTTATATATAGCTTATTTTTATGTTTCCTTTAGCTTAATTATATATACATAATTAATATATTCTTTCTAACCTTTAGTTAGTCTTTTAGTAGCTTAGTTATAGTCTACTTAGGCTTTTCTAGTTTTATTAAAATTTTCTACGAAAATACCCATGCAAAGTACAGGCTAACGAGTTTAATAATTATTCTAGACTTAATAATTATAACTAGAGTGTCCTATATTTCTATAGGAAATACATATAATTTTTAGTAGAGCTATTTATAGATAATATTATAGAATATATATTAAAGAACTAGTTTATTTAGTAATTTAATACTGTCTTCGTTGCTGCTCTTGTTGTCTTAAAGTTTAATTATTAACTTATCTCTAAACTTATTCTCTTTCTTAATATCTACTTACTATGATTTCTATGCTTAAGAAGTCTCTTATAAGCGCTAAGATATCTTTACTACTAATTATTTATAGCATAAAAAAATAGTATATAAGTTAAACTTACCTTAAGCTAGTAAAAATATTTTAAAGCTAGAAGTTTTCTCTTTAGTAATATCATGTCTTAGCGTAAAAGCACCTCTTATATTAAGTTTTTTAATAGTATTATTATGTATTTTTTAATAGAGCTTAGGCTTAAGTTATTAACTAAAAATATTATAAAAGCTATTAATCTTAAAAGCCCATCTTTTTAAGTATTTCTTATTATAATTATATATAATAGAGAGTAGTCTCTTTTACTTATTATAGATTTTTTTAATTTCTCTAGTTTTCTTTTTATGTAGCTTTTACTTCTACTTAGTAATTTTATTCTCCTTATACTTCTTAATTATTACGCGGCTATCTTTAGTGTATAAAGGGTTTTTTTTAATATTAAGTATATACTATAAGCGTTTATAGTGCTCTGCTCTAGTTATTTTAATTACTTAAGTAAACTTAAGCTAGTGCTTAAAGCTATTAGTAGTAATAACTATAGCTATAACAGTTATTAAAGTTTATTTAATATTAGTTATAATAAATAATAGTAGCTACTCTTTAATAATGCTGTAGATCCTTATTATCTAACTTAAAAAACTAATAATATCTTTAGAAATTACCTAGCTAGGTTTACCAGGCTTAGGGATAACAGAATAAGAAGAAATTAAATATATTCTATAAAGTTTAGCCTATTTTAATTCTCTTTATATAATATTAAAGCGCCTAAGGCTACTATTATTTACTAAGTAATTTTTTAATTTATTATTATTCTCTAGCTTAGAGGAATGGAAGATTAGTGTAGCGGAACAACACACAGCTAATTACTCTAGTAATTTTATAAAAGTATTTCTAGATATATTATCTACTATCTCTTACTCTTAAAGCTTTTTTATAACTGTTTTAGAGTTAAATAAGTATATGCTAGTTTACCTCTAATTATTTTAAATTATACTAGACTTAAAAGTCTCTATCTAAATAGTATATATAGTTACTAAGAAATTATTCTTTATAATTTCCTTTAAGCTAGTTCTTATAGCCTAGTTAAGTATTTTACTATAGTACTATTTTAATAGCTAAAAGCAGCCCACGTTAAGTACCTATAAAAAGTATGTTATATAAGAAAGTAAAGTAAAAAGCTATATTCTATTTCATACTATATACTAAATAAATTTATGAATATAATAAGAGCTATATCTATTTAGAATTAAGAGTCACTAAATACCTTTAATTTTATACTTTATTATTTTATTAAAATACTTAATTTAATCTAAACTCATCTCATCATTACTATACCCAGAGTCTGATTTATGTATAAGATAGTTATTAAGAAAATCTATTACCCATCTTTTAAGAATTATACTTACTTTAATAATAATTATAGAATTAATAATTTCTTTATTAGCTAAATAAGCTTCTACCAGCGTTATCAGCTTATAATTATTTAAGTAAGATATAAAGACTTAAGAAATAATGTTAGAGATTACATTTATATTAAATAGTATAAGAGCTTACTATTTTATTATATTTTATATACATATATTAGTTCTTTACGACCCCTATTTAACAGCTAGTTTTATTTATGTTTTATATATCCTCTACTAGTATACCTAGCCTTTAAATAATAGTATAAAGCTTTTTAAACTACTATAAAATAGTCTCTAGCTACTATATAAGCTTCCTAGTGAACTTTATAAGCTTTATTTTAATATATTAATACTTTTTATAAGCTGCTAGCTAGCGCTCTATCTAATGCTAACTATAGTATAAAGAATTTCTATCTTTTTTATAAAAGGCTATTAGAACTATATTATACTCCTACTCTACTAACGCCTTATATATACCAAATCTAATATTATTAATAACGTTATAGAAGTGTTTAAGAGTGAGATCTTATTTCTTAATAAGTAGCTAGTTTATTTTAAAGCACGTTTTATAATTATAGCCCCCTTTATATACGCATTTAAGACGTTAGTAAGATAGATTATAATTATAAGTAAATATAGTAATATTTAGGTTAGACACTATTTTAAGAGATTTTACTATCTTATTAATAAGCTTATAAGTTCTGTAGTACTCTGTGAACTTTGCTATATATTTTAATATAAAATTTATATAGAAAACCTATATAAAATATATATACTAATATAAAAAGTTATCGTGTTAGTACACGTGATTATTAAGTCTAGAATAATTATTAAACTTATTAGCTCGTGTTTTGCACGGGTATTTTTATAGAAAATTTCAACAGAATTAAAAAAGCTTAAGTATTAGTTTTCTAGTTTTTTATCTACAGTTAACTCCTAAGTAGCAGTTATTTTATTAGTGTTTTTTCTTTAGGTTTATAAATAAAATATCTCTAAAGTTAGTATACTTTCTTATTAAGTATTTTATATATATTCTTAGCTTATTCTCTATAATCCTTATATTTCTATCTTAGGAAATATTCTTAATATGTGAGTTTCTTATATAATTTTATAGCTAACTATTTCTTTTAGTAGTATTTAGCCTAGTATAATTAACATTCTAGTTAACATTAATCCTATAATAACTATTTATATTTATTTAAATTTAGGTCCTATAATTTATTTTCTAAGTCCGTATAAACTAATTTTTGTTATAAGTTAAGTTCTTTTTTATCTATTAATTATTATAATATTTTCTTTATTCTTAGTCCTTTGACCTGTATAACGTGCTTATTTTATTTATAATCTATTTTAGTATAGTCTAATACTATATATATCTAGTATTTTTTTTTATAGTTTTATTTACAGCGTTATTGTTTTATACTTATAGTATTAATAAAGAGTTTTTTTTTCTTTTTATTTTAATCCTATCCTAGTTCTGGATGTCCGACGGGGTGCTAGTATGTTATATTAATTATAATTAATATAAATATAAATATCTATTTATAGATTTTATTTATCTATATAGCTAATTTTTATTTGTTTAGTCTTTTATATTATTTATTTCCTACTAACTATAATACTTATTAATATTTATATATTCTGTCTTTTAAGGTAACTTTTTAGTATTTAGTAATATAATATTTCCCTAAATAATATTCTAATTCATATATTTAATAGTGTTTCTAGTATACTTACTGTATAATTATTATAAATATAAGTTCTTTTCTATTTTCTGTTTTGTAATTTTTTTATTATCTGAATTTCTAATTCTCCTTTTTAAAGAATCCTTTTTCTGTTCCATAATCTTATAAAACCTTTTTATATTTTCTTAGCTTTTAGTATTATATTATTATATTACTACTTCTTATATTATAGAAATTATATTACTAGTTAATTCCGCTAGATAATTTTTTACTTACTAATATAATATTTCGTATTTTATTTTAAGATATATATAGCTTCTATATATCTAATATTATTCTTTCTTAGTTTTTTATATAATAGTTTCTTTAGTGATCTGGTTTTATGCTTATTTTATTTAGACTATAGCTATCTTAATTTCTTTTAATACCTTAGTTTAAATATAAGTTTTCTTAATATCTACTTGTTATTACTTGTAGTTTTTAATAAAATATTCTTGCTTTTTATATTCTAAACAAGCTTTTCGTGTATAGTGTTCTATTTATTCTTAGTTTTACTTTCCTTACTTTTTATTAGTAAAGATCTTATTATGGTTAATATTTATTTCATTATAGGTTTAGATATTTTTTCTATTTTTTTTAGGTATATAGATTACTAGTCTCTTTTATACTTTTTTCTTTTACTTTTACTAGTATTAGTAATTGTTAATAGTTACTACTTATTTAATAATTTTAAGTAAGATACTTAGCTATTTTTCTTTAGAAATCTTATTCTTAATTCTGTCTTTCAATTCTTTATAGTACATTATAACTAATAATTAATTTATTTAGTTAAGTTATAACTAGATTTATTTAAACTCTACTGTGTAATTAGCTATTAATGTGAATTACTTAAGCTATTAAAGCTTCTAAATTACTTCTATTTCTTTATTAATCTTTTTAAAAACTATAATCATTTCTTTTTTGAAGCTTTTATAATTCTTGAAGGCTTATTATATGTTATTATTACAGTCTACTAGTTCTATTACTTCTAAATTAGAGTCTTTATTTACTAAGTAATTTCTAGTAAGTAGTTTAAACTATCTTATAGCTCTTTCTATTATATTTATATTAACTACTAAGATTTTATCTTAATTAGTTATAAAAAATACTTAATTAAATTAATAATAGAGATCTATTATTGCTATAAAGGTCTTAAGTTTATCTTAGTTACTATTAAATTTTATAGAAGGTTATATTTTTACTATTTCTCCTTTCATAGGTTTACCTATAGCTATTTATTATTATAAGGTAATTAGAATATCACGTAATTCTATAATTACGGCTCTTTATTTCTAAATAACTTATTATATACTTTTAGTGCCTTTAGATGTACTTCTGGTTATAAATAAAAATCTTATTATAATTTCTTCTTTACTGCTACTTTCTTCTAATAAATAAAGTTCTTATTTATTCTTATAGTAAGTTATTATAAACTTTATTTAAATAATATAATATTAGAATCTATCTAACAGCTTTTTTTATTTTCTTAAAATAATAATTATAATATTACAGGTTACTAACTGACTAATATAAAGTTAAACTAGTAACTAGTTATTTAATTAATTATATAATATTAATTAGTTCCCTTATGTCCGGATTAGATAGCTTGTTAGACTTAATAGAAAAATAATTAAACTTAATTAAGATAAAATAAAGTGATATAGTAAGTTAAGATTTAACAGAATAGTATTAAACTATATTACTTAAAGTATAAATCTTAATTTTAGAGTAATTATAAAGAATTAAAAGTAACTATAAGCTGTCTACTGTTTTATACTTATAATAAATCCTTTATTTATATATTATATACTAATTAAAAGTATATTAGATACTACTAGAGAAGATAAGAGAAGATAAGTTCTTATCTTTATTATCTATACTTATTTTTCTTATACTTTACTATAGTTAGTTACTTAACTTACTTACTTATTCTAGGTACTGCTTTTTATAGAACTTAAACTTACTATAAAGTAATCCTATTTATAAATTCTATCTACGCTAATTTGCCTTTATTTTTTGGTATTATTTATATATATTTTTATACTATTTTTTCTACATCAGCGCCTCTTTAGGTGCGCCTTTTTTACTATTACTGTTTATAATAAAAATTCACTAAAAAAATTAAAAATTTGCACTTGAATATCTTAATAACCACTTAATGATAAATTCTAAAAATTGAAATTTGAGCTTTTCTATATGCATTACGGCGTTTCTGAATATTACATGAAAATTAGTTAGGTAGTCTTTAAGATATAGTAATTTAAGAGCTAAAACTATACTATATTACTATATCTTAAAGACTACTTAACTAATTTTCATGTAACATTCAGAAACGCCGTAATGCATATAGAAAAGCTTAAATTTCAATTTTTAGAATTTATCATTAAGTGGTTACTAAGATATTTAAGTGTGAATTTTTGATTTTTTTTAGTAAGTTTTAAGGTAGCCTACTTGCTTATCTAGCCCACTTACTTATTAAATACGTTATACTTTTATTAATAGACTTTTAACTCTTTACTTAAATTAGCTACTTATTTAAACTACTCCCTTTTTTTATACATTATAAGGTTAAATCTAAATAATAAAATCTTTATTCTTTTATTAATTTAATGTGTATTATAGATTTGCCTATACTAATTAATATGTAATTAACTTAAAAAGCTTATATATAGCTTGTAATTACTACTTTAATAAAAAATTTATTTCTTATTTTATTAAGCTACAAAGCTTTTTAACGTTTTTTAAACTATTTTTATATTATAATTGTGACGGTGCTGCTCGCTCTGCTCGCTGTAGGCTATATAATATCGTAACTGGCTACGCTAGCCACAACCTAGCGCAGAGCTTAGAGCATGGCTAGCTCATGCTCAGGCTATGCACCGCCCTATTTAGAGGCGAGCCCCCTTTGTACCTCTTCTCTCCCCATCTTAGTGTAGCTGAAATAGAGCCAACTTATCCTGTCAACCTGCATCTATGCTACGACGCGTGAAGACTGAGCCTGTTATTATATTACACTAAGATCCCTCTAACTCGGCTGGACGATGGCGACACAATATCGAGGTCAAACCGCGCGATTAATAAGAGCGTTTGATTCGTTAACGACCGCACCTGGAGGATTAATTGCACGACTACGCCGAGTCGTTAGTTCGTTAACCATATGATCTCCACCGGAAAGCCCTACAGCGGTAGGCAATTGAAACCCTGAGTGATAGCCTGTATAAGCCCTGCGCGGCAGGCCTCAAGAGCGACTCGGCAGGTAACCGGAAGACCTACAGCAGTAGGCAACGTACCTATTAGATTGGAAGAGAGCTACGAGAGCTCTAGTGAACCCCCCCCCCCCCCCCCCTCATCATCTTCTCCCTGCTAGAGAAACCGACCCCTGCGAGCACCACCAGCTCATCTTCTCCACGCTAGAGAAACCGACTCCTGTGAGCACTACCAGCTCGTCTTCTCCACGCCAGAGAATCAGCCAATCGCTTCACCCTGCTAGGGGCCAGAAGCTCTATACACATATAAGGACAGATAGGTTAGGACCATGGGAAAGCTCTCTACGCTAGAGATGAGGGTCGATCCTAAGGCAACAGCCACTGGCAATGACTACACGCCTATCCCTAAGTCGCTCAGGTGTACCGCCACATACTATCCTGATAACGTGATTGGAGAAGACTATACCATCAAGAAGCTCCGTATCCAGGCACGATATGATAAGAAACCCTTCATGGCTACTACTAAGAGCACTACCTGGGGAACCGACACCTACGAGCCTCAGGAGATAGAGGTTACGCTTCCTACCCTGATGACCCTTGATCAAGCGATAATCGCTAGCAAGCTAGAGCGTAGCCATCTCAAAGTACTCACACATTGCGACCATGCCGATACGCTAGGAAAAGCGCTCAACACGGCCGAAACTGAGCTTAACGAGGCTAGAGATGAGCTTGCTGAGCTTCGTCAGCTACTGAACAACACGCTCGAGCGCATAGCAGATTAAGAGAACAAGATCAAGACACTAAGGGTACAGATAAAGAAACCCACGCACAATATACACTCCTTCCTCTCTGCAAAGGCCAGCCTAGCGCTATCGTTGATACTAGTAAAGAAGACGCGCTTCACAGCTCTGCCATAGACCCCTCAGAACCAGGCTGGCTATGTAGCTGTAGGACCTGACGATGGTTCTGATATAGGAGATCTCAGTAACCAAACTCCTCAAGCATTACCTTACGTACTAGCCACTCTACTAGCTACGCCTACTGTAGGCAGCCATTGAGGTAATAGCCGCTTAGCCTGATTCCCTGATCCGCTAATGCTTAAGGACGGCAAGGACGTTACCTTTAATTAATGGAGGGATGTCCTAGAGGATAAGGTACGCGCCAACTGAGACTAGTTTGCTGGAGCTAGTGAGTAAGCTACTTAGGAGAATATCATCTCTTACATGCGTACGTGTACGGAGGGTCCTGCTAACTAGTACCTCTTAATACTCATACGTATAGTAAGAGAGAGTGAGCAGCTAGTTAGCTACTAGTATATGGTAGATCGCCTAGAGAGGACGTATGGTGACCCATATAAGAGACTTAACGCTCGCCGTGACTTCTAGAAGCTCTACCTTAGAGACCCTACTAACTTTGCTGTATTCTAGGGCGACTTCTTTTGCCTAGCTCAAGAACGCAGCCTGCCTGCAGACTAATGGGTGGAAGAATTCTATGAGAAGCTCCCAAACGCTCTGCGTACGCAGATGGGCATCTATTGACGGCAGTATCGTGACTAGTATGATGAGTACGTAGACCTGGCCTAAGACTTTACTAGAGAGCTGGCTCTTAGCGCTAGGAAAGCTACTAAGTAGATTAATAGGAGAACTAGGAAGACTTAGCTGCTGCTGATTTAGTAGTTTTGCCTAGGAGCTGAGCGCCTGACTCGCGCAGTAGCTACTGCCATCCTACTAATACCTATCTCTAAGCCAGCTAGTTGCTACAATTGCGGGAAACCTGGCTACTTTGTAAAAGACTACTGACTACCTGCTTAAGCTATAGCTAAAGTAATTAAGCCTGTAGATACTAATAAAGAGCTCTATACGCCCTAGGATACTAGTGACGATGAGGAGTTTCAGCTTGCTGCAGAAGAACTATTAGGGGAAGACTTACTCTAGGGGAAGTCTCCTTCCTAGGGTTACCCCCTGAAGCTACTAACTAGTTCGACTCTTGCTAACTGCTATTTAGTGGACTGGTTTTTACCCTACCTTACTATATCTCTGCTGGTGGACTGGCTATTAAGCTGAGCGGCCTTTTTAATACTGGAGCTGGTAGTTTTATCCTAGTACACCTAAAGCACATGCGCGCTATCAAGAAAGGGCTTAAGATAAAAACTTACCAGATAGAATCTATCCCCCTAGCTGGCTACGATAATAGACTAAACGGATAAGTAAATGAGTACTTTTAGGCTGATCTAGTACTAGATAATCACCGCCTGTTAACCTACTTTATTTTCTGTAATACTGGCCGCCACGACCTTATGATCAGCCGTAAGCTGTTTGAAGATGTAGGCGCTTTAATTAACTGTAAGAAGCGAGCGCTTAAATGGCTAGATGATAAGCTAATTGACTGTAAGCGTGATATCGTTATTTTAATGCGAGGCCTATTAACTAAAATCAACCCCTCATACCAAGCTGATGCTGACTGACGTGATAAGCTGATGAATATGGTGATTCTGTAGTGTACCTATAAGCTACCTCAGCGCTCGCCTTAGCGTGTGGCATAGTGAGAGAATATTAGGAAGATAGAAGAGCAGCTTTACCCATGATAGCAGCTAGAGCTAAGCAAGTGAACCCCTTGTCCTCAGCCTGTCTCACACGAAGACCTCTCTAAGGCAGGCCTTGAGATTAATACTATAGGAGCTGTTGCCTTCATGATGCACGCACGGCAGAAGGAAACTGTGCTAGGGCATACTAGCATTTATGAAGTAGACAAGCTTATTTAGGACTGTAGAGATGAGCTTAGCCTGCCAGACCTAAAGCTCTCCTCCTAAGGCTCTAGGGACCTCTTGGTGAAGGCTTCGCTAGAAGAGCCCTATTAATCAAATAAGGACCTCACGGGAGAAGAGGAACTTTGGCAGCTTATTAAGCAGAAGCTACCCCACCCTAGCTACGCCGGCGTGACTTAGGTCTACTTCTTAAAGAAAGACTCAGACATACTGCCTCCGCATCGTGAAGGTGTCGACTATGATATTAAACTGACAGCTGAGAACACGCTGACGTTAAGTCTACTGTATGGTATGTTTCTTAAGTAGCTGTAGCTTGTTAAGACCTATCTAGACGACTACCTTTGATGAGGTGTCATTACTTACAGTAACGCTTTATATGCTTCTCTAGTACTGTTTGCTAAGAAGCTAGGAGGAGGGTGGCGCTTCTGCGTCGACTACCGTAAGCTTAATGCTATTATAAAGAAAGACGCCTATCTGATCCTGCTGATTCAGGAGACCCTTATCTGGCTGGCGCGGGCAAGAGTGTTCACTAAGCTTGACATATGACAGGCTTTCTATTATATACGTTTGAATAAGGATATAGAGGACCTGACCACGTTCCGTACTCGGTATGGTAACTATAAGTACCGTGTGCTACTATTTGGTCTCTGTAATAGCCCTGCTATATTCCAGCGCTATATTAATAAGGTGTTTTATGGCATACTTAACAACTTCTATACTGCCTACCTTGATGATATCCTGATCTACTCTGAAGACTTGCTGTAGTATGAGGAGCATGTTACTCAGGTACTAAGACGTCTCTAGGACGTAGGCCTTTAGGCAGACATTAAGAAGAGCGAGTTTGCTGTTACTAGAATGAAGTTCCTAGGCCTTATTATTAGCATAGAAGGGATCTAAAAGGACCCTGAGAAAGTCGCTGCTGTATAGGAATAGCCAGTATCTACGTTAGTTAAAAGCCTGCAATCCTTTCTAGGATTCTGTAACTTCTATAGAGCCTTCCTGAGGGACTATGAACGCATTATCTGATTGCTTACTAAGCTGCTTAAGAAGGGCGCATGGCACGCCTTTAGTGAACGCAAGCTGGTAGTCTTCTAGCAAGCTAAGAATTTAATGCTATTAGATAATATCTTAGTTTACTACTCGCCCTATTGTTAGACGCGTATGGAGACAGACGTAAGTGATAGAGTCGTTATAGGGATACTATCATAGCTCTAAGAGGATAGCCTCTAGCGACCTATAGCCTTCTACTCTAAGACTATAAGCAAGCCCTAGATAAACTACGACATACATAATAAAGAGATGTTAGCTATAATCTACGGCCTCTAAGAATGGCGCTTGCAGCTTATAGGCTTACAGACTACTAAGTTATTCAATACCCTAACTGACTATTACGTGCTAGAGTACTTCTCTATAAAGCGAGAGCTTACTCCCCGCTAGATATACTAGATAATAAGTATAGTAAACTATTACCTAATGCTTATCTATTACTCTAGTATAGTTAATATAATAGCTAACGCGCTCTCGCGCAAGTAAGAGGAACTAAAGACTTAAAAAGATAAGAATAAAGTAGCCTAAACACGCGCCTTCCTCTTAGCAGAGTAAATTAATATTAGCTTTATTAAGGCCGCAAGTAATAACCTAGCTACGCTGTTAGTAAGAGATATGCTAGCTATTAATATAATTAAAGTAACTACTACTAATACTTTTATAGTCTTACTGCCTCTAAATAACCCTTACTTACTAATTAATTGTATTATTAAGGTGAATTATAGTTATGAGAGTCTATAGCCATTCTGAGAGCGCGCCCTCTCTAGTAACTATTTAGTATAAAAACTCAGCTAAAGCCTTTTTATATACTATAGTAAGCTAGTAGTCTCTACTATACACTTCTTAAAAACCTATCTTATTTAAGCTATTTATACTACCTAGGTGATTACTTACTTAGGTAAGAGAAAAATAGATAAGCTACTTCACAACCGCTACTACTAGAGCTATATAAATAAAAATATAGATAACTATATAGCTATATATAAAGCTTGTAGATAGAGCTATGTATTTTATAATAAGACTCTAGGCTTACTTAAATCACTACTAATTCTTAAGTGAGTATAGTAAGATGTCTCTATAAACTTTAAATTCTTCTCTTTAGATAAAAAAGAATATAACTATGTTTTTGTTATTATGGACTAGCTAAGTAAGCGCTGCTTTTTACTATTTTACTATAAAACCACTATAGCTACTTAAGTAGCTAATATATACTATTACTATATCTAGTAAGTATTTAGCCTGCTTAGGTTAATAGTCTCTAATTACAGTCTTTAGTTTATCTTAGCATTCATGAATGAGCTATGCTGACTAATAGGAATTAAGTAAAAGCTCTTAATACTATATTACCCCTAAACTAATAGAAATCTTAAGGTTTTAAATTAGTACATTAACTAGCGCTTATGCTTATTTATTAACTATTATTAGAATAACTAGTTAAACCTACTACCCTATATAGACTAGACTTAAGCAATTCTATTATATAAGACTATAGACTTATTACCTTATTAAATTAAGTTTAGCTACTAGCTAATCTATTACTAGAACTAAAAGAAATGTATGAAGGTATTTACTATAGTTTATAAATAGATATTACGTGAGAAAGCGCAGAGCTATGCTAAAGCTTACTATAATATAATAAAGTTAACTATAAAGATAGCTTAATAAGGAATTACTTAAGTATAAGAGTGATAAACTTAATAGACTAATAAGAAGTACTATAAGCTAGACTTTTTTATAGAAGATAAGGTATACGTTATACCTAAAGGCTTTACTATTAATTAACTTAGCTAGAAGCTAGACTAGCAGATATACAGACCCTATTCTATTATAGACATAAAAGAACATTCCTATTACCTTAAGCTACTACTATATATGTGTATACTTAACGTCTTTTATATAGACTACCTATAGAAGACTTTTACTTACCTACTATCTAACTAAATTAAACTTAAGGAACCGCCTATTAAGGTTAACGGGTATCTTAAGTAGCTAGTATAGGAAATTCTTAATAGCTATCTATTCTATAGCTAACTATAGTATAAAGTATTCTAACTAGCTTATAACCTAAATTCTGTTTAGTATAACGCCCGAGGCTTTATAGGCGCCCTATATAAGGTAAAAGACTATTATAAGGCTTATTTAGAGAAGGTAGGACTACTAGCATGACTAGATATCTAGTTAAAAGCATACAAAGCAAAAGAGGATCTAAAAGTAATAGAGAAAAATAATAAGGCAGCTTTAAAAATAAAAGTAGTATAGAAATTAGTAAAGAGAAGACTATAACCTAGAGACTTAAAAACAAGCCTCTTTTAAAGGGGGGGTAATATAATAGTGCTGCTTACTTTACTTACTATAGGCTATATAATATTATAACTAACTATACTAGTTATAATCTAGCGTAGAGCTTAGAGTATAGCTAGTTTATACTTAGGCTATATACTACTTTATTTAAAAGTAAGCCCTCTTTATACCTCTTCTCTTCTCATCTTAGTATAGCTAAAATAGAGCTAACTTATTTTATTAACTTGTATCTATACTATAACGCGTAAAGACTGAGCCTGTTATCACAATAATATTATAGCTAGTACTTTACTAAAAAGTGTTAATAATTTTAGTAATATTTTTCTATATAAAAGAAAGTATTTATAAAGTAATATATACTTTAAATAATAGCTTAAAAATAGCTAATTATAATTTTATACTTAAAAAGCTTAGTATAAAATCTATTTTCAAAATAAGATAATATGCAGCTACTAGGCTATAATTAGTATAAGAATTTTTTTATATAATATTCTAAGATTAAGCTAAGGCTTATTTACTATTTTAATTAATTTTAAAAAAACACTACTAAATATAATATACTTAAGAAGTAGTTTACATTATATAATAAAACTATAGCTAAGTATAAAATTTTAGCTAAAAATTAATATAATATAAAAAAAAGGCTTTATGAAAAGTATTAGTAATAACTATTAAGTTTTTATTAACATTTAAAATTAAAAAGCTAAGTATATTTAGTTTAATAATTAAAACTAAATCTCTATATTTAAGGCTATTAAAATAAGTAGATTTTTACTTTTACCTTTTATAATCTTTTTAGGTAAGTAAATATAATACTTGTAAATTAATATTACTATTAATTATTATATAGTTATTTAAGTTAGCTCTGCTAGCTAAATAAATTATAAAATAATTATATATTAAATTCAACACTTTTACTAATATACTTGTTCTAAAATAGTTAAAAACTATTATCTTCTAATTTTAAATAACTATAACTCTTATGTTTTAATTAAATTTATATAGTTTTATAAGAATATAAAAATTATATTTTTTACCTACTTTTTTATTTAATATATGCTTTATAACTTTTTAATATTAGTATTTTCTTACTACTAATAAAAGCTTATAAAAAAAAGTTTTTAATAATAATTTTTTTAGTATTAAGTAAATTATAAATAATTAATTTCTTATTTTCTTTAACAAGCTAAATAGAAGGTAGTTATAAAATATAATATTATTAAAATCTAAAGAAAAATAGCCTTTTTTTCATATAATTCTTTATTAGTTTTTTTAAAAGTATAAGCTTAAAACACTTTTATTTATTAGCTTTACTAATAAGAATAGTATATAAATTAATATTTAAATAACTTAAAATTAATTAGTAAAGATTAATTAACTTATTATTAAAATACTTAAAAATATTTTTTTTTAGTTTTATTTTCTAATTAAATATTTTAAGAATATTAGTTTAACTACTTTTACTAATAAATTAGCTCTTTAAATTCTAAATAATAGCTTTATTAAAAAGCAAAAAAAGAGAGAAAAAAAGGTATAAAGAAATACTTTAGTAATATAAAAATTCTTACTATTAAGTAATACTTAAAAAAGATAAAAGTAAAAAAAGCTTAAAAAAAGTAAAAATTAGATATAAAAAAAATAGGTAGTTGCTTTTTAAAGTAAAGTAGAGCTTACAAAACTAGTCTAAAAAAAGCTACTAATAAGTTTTAATATATTTATAGTAGAAATTTAGAAATATATAAAATAGTATTTACTTTAGAATTTTAACGTGTTAGATTTAATTAGGTAATTTTAAGAAAAATTAAATAGTTTAAATAAGTAGCTAATTTAAATAAGTAGCTAAAACTTTAAAGTCTACTTATTTTTAAGCTTTATAAAAAAGTATTATATTATTTAAAAATTTAGTAAATATTATTATATAAATTATATATAATGCTAAAAAATTAATATAAAAAATTATTATTATTTTACAACTTTATTTTACTAAAATGTAATATATGAAAATATTTTAGTAATTTAAAATTTAACTATATTTAATAAGTAAATTTAGTAAAAAACTAAAAAAAATTTAAAAGTTAATATAAATTTTAATAAATTATATTATAAAGTAAAATATTTTATTAAATTTAAAATATAAAAATAATTATAAAAAATAAAATTAAAAAAAGTATACATAGTTTTTTAAAAGTATTTTATACTATAATTAAAAGTAGTTAATTTTAATAAATTACTTAATTTTATTTTTTTACTTATTTTATATATACTTTTTACGTATATTATTTAAGTTTTAGTTTAGTTTTTATTTATATAATTTATTATTAATTTAGTGTTTTATACTTACATTTAACTATTACTAATTAGTAATATTAGTTATTAAAATATTATAAAATATAATAATATACAAATGTAGCTATATGATAATATATAAATAATTATAAAAAACTAAATTTTTTAGTATAAAAACTAAAAAAAAGAAAAGTATTAAAGTTTTATTACTATTAATAGTTAATAATAAAATAAAATTAAGTACTTAATTAAAATATAAGTTAAAAAATAAGTATTATTAATTATAAGTTAGTAGTAAGTAAATATTACTACTTAATAATAATTAAATATAAATATAAAAACTAAACTAAAATTTAAATAGTATATATAAAAAAGTATATATAAACTAAATAAAGTAAAAAGAATTTAAAGTAAAAATGTTTCTATTAAATTTATTAGTATCTTTTACTTATAATTATAATATAAATTATTTAAAAAAAAGTTGTATAAAAAAAGTTTTTTAATTATTTAATTTTTTTAAAATATTTTTAAATTTTAAATTTAATAAAATATTTTATAATATAACTTATTTTAATTTTATTATATTTAGTAAAATTTTTATTAAATTTTTATACTTTTTATACTTTTTTTAAAATGTTTAATATATAAAATAAAATAAAACTAAAAATTATTAAATATAATTAAGTTATTAAAATTTAATTATAAAATAACTAAAATATTTTTATTAATAAATATAATTAAAATACTAAAGTTTTATAAAAACTGCTTTTATATCTTTATATAGTAGAGATTAAAAATTTAATAACTACTATTAATATTTTATTAAAATTATGTTAATAAACTACTAAAGTAAATACAAATATATATATATATATAATTATGTACTATTAGTATAATAGTATAATAATAGTAGTATATAAAAATTTTTATTAAAAAAATAAATTTTAAAAAAAGTTTAAAAACACAATTATTATATTTTAACATATGTATTTAGTTATTTAAATTAATAAAAACTATTTTTCTAGTTTTTTATATTATATTACATTTTATTATATAACATATATATTTAATATATAAGTAATTTATATTTTAAAACTATAAATAAAAATAGCTCTTTATTTTAATATTTTTTAATAACTTAAATATTTAGTTATTAAATCTTTAAATATTTTTATTACTAAATTATTTTTTTTATTTGTATTATATTAAAAAAAGCTTAAATTTAAGCTTTAAAATAAAGTAATACTTAGTTATACTTTATTAACTTTTTAATAAAAAAATAAATAAATAAACCTTTTTTAAAGCTACATACATTTAAATAAAATATAAGTAGTTATTAAAGTAATTATATATATAAAAACTTGAAAAAAGCTAGAAATAAATACATAACTTTATAAAAGTAACATATAAATATAGTAAAAATAGTTTAAATAATAAATAAAATAAAATAGGTATTTAAATACTTTTTTATATAAAAAAAACTAAAGTATTAGTTTTTTACTTAGTTATTTAGTTTTTAAATTTTTGTATAGCAGTAAAACTTTGTTTCTTTTTTTAAGAATTAATTTTCTAACTCTTAATTTATTAGTGCTCTTTACAGTTTATAAGTTCTTTAGTTATTTAGTTTTATTCTAGGCTTAAAGTAATTTACTTTTTAAGTTATATAATTCTTTATAAGTAGTTAGCTTATATCTGTAATTAGTATAAAATAGTAACATATTAGTTATAGATAACCTTATACTATTATAAGTAAATTATACTAAAGGTAATAACTTAACCTAATTCTCTTAAAAGTAATTAATATATATTCTTAAGTATTATTTTAGAGTCTAATTTGTATACTCTGTTTACCTATTTATTTAAAAATAAAAGCTTATTAAAAGCTTATTTTTTGACTCTAACTTAGCTAATAAGGTTTTCTAAAAGTATAATATAAATAATTTATTTTAATTAGTAATAAACTCTTTAGGCAATTTATGTTTTAAGACTACTATTTCTAGAACCCCATATACTAGTTTCTCTACTAATAAATCTATAACTATTAAATTAAAATATGTATACTTAGTTAATTTATTTATAATAACAAGTACTATATTATATTTCTTATCTGTTTTTAGTTTCTTAAATAATAGTAATTCTATAATAAAATTTATTAAAACTAACTACTATAGTTGTTTTAGTATTTCTAATAGTTATAAAAATCTATAAAGCTTATATTATGCTAGTTTATTTTTCTTATATTTTAAATAGGCTTTAATTACTTTCTTTATCTTTTAGCTCTTTAATATAGAAATTCCTAGAAATTTACTTTATAGTTTTTTCTACTTTTTAGTGTCTATATGTAATAGTTTTATGATTTTTTTTAATTAACTCTTTATACAGTATTTCTAGCACATAAATAAGTTTATTTATATATATAAGTTTTAATTCTAGGTCCTAAAAGTTTTGTTACTTAAAATTCTATATTTTCTTTATTTAGTAATCTTTAACTCTGGTAATTGTTATAATTTTTAGGTAATTATAACTTATACATTCATCTAATCCTATTATTAATATCGTGCTTAATATTAGTTTACGTTATTTTATATAGTCTGATTATTAGCTAAGTATATTTACTACTTTATTTTCTAATTCTTTTTAGCAGAATATCTTAAAGTTATAAATAGCTAGTATTTCTAACTAGTATATTTATCCTCTGTTGAGTTTCTTTATAGTAGTAAAACTTATTAAGTTCTTATAATTTAAGAAAACCTTTACTTAATACTTAACTTCTTTAAGATAAATTTACTATTTCTTAAATACTATTACTACTACTAATAACTCTTTATTATAAACATTATAATTCAACTTAGTTTTTATAAATTTTTTTAATAAATAGTTTATAAAATAGAAACGTTTATTACTGTATTATTAACTATAAATTACTTTTATTACATAATTAGATGCATTTGTTTCTAGTATAGTAAGTAATTCTAAGTTAAATATTTTTAATATTAGTGTCTAAGTAAACTTATTCTTAAGTTTCTTAAATATTTACTACTATTCTTACTTTTAATTAAATCTATTATCTTTCTTAGTTAACTCTGTTAAAGATATCGTGATTCTTAAGTACTTTTCTATAAACTTTCTATAAAAATTTATAAATTTTAAGAAGAATTATACCTCTTTTATTATTAATAATATTAGCTAGTTTTATATTTATATTAATTTCTTTAGGTCCACTAAAATGCCTTCTCTTAAAATAATAAATTCTAGAAACTCTATTTTTATGACATGGAATTTACATTTTTCTAGCTAAATAAAAAAATTATATTCTTAAAGTTTCTTTAATACTTTCTTAATATATACTTTATGCTTTTTAAGTGTTTTACTTATATATACTAGCATGTTATTTAGGTACACTATTATAAATATATTTAAATATTTATAAAATATATAATTAATAACTACCTAAAAAGTTATCAGCACATTTGTTAATCTAAATAGTATAATATAATACTTAAAAAGTTTATATCTTATTTTAAATACTATTAACTATTTATATTTCTTTTTAATTTAAATCCTGTAGTATTTCTTGTATATATTAAATAGACTAAACTATTAAGTTTTTTAGAGTTAATTTATTAGCTTTTAGATTAATAGTAATAGGTATTAATTTTTTATTATAGTTTAATTTAGTTATTTAAAACCTATATATAATTATAGTTTCTTATTTTTTTTAAGTATAAATAATATTAGTAAAGCTATTAAGCTTTTACTTAATTATATATATTTCTTCCTAAAATTCTTTTTAATATACTGTTTTAATTCTTTTTACTGTACTCTTAATAAAGAATATATTAATCTTAGTTTAAGCTCTTTTTTGTTTTTAACTAGTATTTTATAGTTTTAAAATTAATACTTTAGAAGTACATTCTTCTCTTTCTTACTAAATAAGTATACAAATTTCTTATATTCTTAAGGTATTTAGGCTTTAGTAGTGTTTAAAACTTTCTAAATTTATATTATATTAATATCTTATAGTTATTATTATTACAATTTATTATATAGCCTTATATAAAAAAATTTCTATTTTAGAGTGTTTTTCTTTTATATTTAGTTTTTATATTTATACTACTTTCTTTATTAAATTATACTATTAAATAGTTTTTTATTGCTAATTTATTATTAGATTATGTAATAAAAGCTAATTCTATTTTAAGATTATATTTAGCTCTTTTATATTTAAAATATTAATATAATAAATATTTTATAGCTTATTGTTTTTAGCTCTATTACTATAGTCTCTAAATTAATTAGACTTTTTTTAAAAGTTATTATGCTATTATCTACTTATTTTACTCTTACTAAATACGCCTTTTTTTAGTATAATATATTATTTTATTTAGTTTATTAATTTAAAATAAATGTTCTGTCTACTCTACTATTTACTAGTATTTTTAAAGATTTTCTATTTATTTTCATACTAAAGTAAAAATATAGTTCTTATTATACTTACTATAATTTAAGAGCTTTAATAATTATATTACTAGCTTAAGCTTTTTACTAATAGTTATCTAGTTTTTTAATATAAAATCACGTATACTATGCTCTTAATTTTATTTTTTTAAGTTAAAATACTTTTTTTTAACATGTATAAAGTAATAGTTATAATAGTATACTAAATATAAAAGTTTATAATACTCTTTCTTTACTTTATTTCTATATGTTAGGTATTTTTATTTTAGGAAATATTTTCTATAAAAGAGTTTTAGGTGCTATAAGTTATTTTAGTACTAGCCTATTTTTTTTTTTTATAGTATTTATATTCTAGTGTATATTTCTTTTAATATTATTATTTATATTAATAGTTCTGTTAGCTGTTCTTGTATTTTATATTAACTATAATATTTAGAGCTTTTAAAATTCGTTTATTAAGTTCTAATTTTTTTACTATTTTTTTATATTATTTTTTTTCTTTTAGTTTCCCCATCTAAATTAGATATATTACTTATGTGTATATTTTTTTATATAGTTAACTTACTTACAAATCTAGCATTTTTAATTCTTTAGTTATTAAAAAATATTAGTGTTTTTAATTTATATAGTAAATAAAAATATTTTTATTTTATTATATTTATTGTCCTTGCTTTCTAGCTTAGTTTCTTATTTAATTAAAGTAAGTTTTTTTTCTTATTTTTAAAATATATATAGTTTCTCTTATTAAATTTTTATTAGAAATTAAAATATTTTTTTTGTAAGACTACTATACTATAGGAATGCTACTTACTTTAATTAGTCTTTAAAATTATAAAACTCTTCTCTTAATATAATTTCCTAATACTTGGTTTTATAATTTTTGTTTAAATATTAGTCTAATTTATAAATTTAACACATGTTTTTATTTAGCTAGTATTAGATAATTATTATTATAATTCTAAAAGCTTTATACATTAAAGATTATATTTTCTAAAATAATTATTACTTTTTATTAATTTCTTAAAGTATGAGGTTCTCTACTTCTATGCTTTCTACTTAGTACTATTTTTAACTACTTTTTATAATACTTTCTCTAACTATTATTAACTACTTATAAGTTTGTGTTTTATTTCCTAATATTGTTTTTTATAATTTCTTTTATAATGCCTATTAAATCTATAAATCTAATATTAATTATTATTAAGTTTCTTACTAATAACTTTAACTAATAAGGTTTTTTCTTGCTATCAGTTTTATTCTATAGTCTTAAGTTTTATTTTAACTATTATAATTCTTAATTTTTTATCTAGGTATTTTTTTTATAAAGTGTCTAATATTACTATATTTTAGACATGCTTTTTTATTAAGTTGCTCTTTATATTCTTAAGTTATAAACAACTTTTTTAGCTTTTTTTATAATTTAGGCTTTTTTATTTAGACTTTATTAATATTCATTTTATTATATACTTAACCTTATTATGTTAATACTTTCTTTTTTTTTATAATTATTATTTAACTCTTTTTATATTTTAGTTTATACTTGTACTACCTATTATTTATGTATATAGTAGATTTTATAAAAGCGTAAAAATTATCTAGTTAATTTTTTCTAGCTAGTTTATTCTTAACTTAGTTTTTAAGTCTAGTGTAATAAACTACTATTAATAGTATATTATTCTAATTAATTTATAACTATAATTAGCGAAATTCTGTAATATATACTAAAACTAATTTTATTTACTTAAGGTTTTATATCTTATGTTTTATAGTTCTTTTTTTATTAATTTCTCTAAAGACTATAGTTATTTAGGTTTTAAAATTATTATAACTTCTAAAAACTACTTTTATCTTATTAGTTATATTAGTTATATTAGTTTTCTTATTTATATAGTTTCTAGCTATGAGCTTGAACTAATTTATAGTTCTACTTTTTATATTTATATTAACTACAAGAATCTTATTCTAATTCTTAGAAAAAGTGTTTTTATTAAAATAGGTATATATTTCTATTTTTGTTAAAAAGCCTTTAAAGTGTTTACGTGTTCTATTAAATTTTTTTAGTAATTATATTTTAGTATTAAATATATAGATTCTTATATTAGCTTAGTTTTTTAACTTTATAATTATTTATTATAGCTTTACAATTTGTGCCTGTTGTTGCTATATAATTTAAACTATAAATAATACTAGTACTAAGGCTAAACTACTTAGGCTTATTATTATTATATATAAGTTACATAATTTATAGATACTTATAGTATTATAGAACAGGCTATAACTTTTATATACTTAAAGTCTTTATATAATAGTATATTATATAGCTTTGTTACTATACTATAAAAAATAATATATAGGTCTCTTTAATATAGTAAGTATAAGTATATACTAAGTTAAATACTTTAGTAATAATATAAGATTATATAATAACTTACTTTCATGATTATTCTAATAATATAAAGATATAATAAAAAATAGTTTTAACTAATTTATTATATAACAATTTTAGAGAGTCACTTTAAGAATAAGTTAATAAATATAAAAAAAAAACTATCTAAAAGCTAAAGAAGACGCCTTTTATATAGTAAATTTTCTATTTATAATTTACTAGATAATAAGCCTTAATAAGTGTACTAAGTTCTTATTACTACTTATTATACTTATTTATTATATAACTTTATATATAAAACGCCACGTGTCTTTTTTACTATTAGTTTTATTAATTATTTTAATAATATTAGCTAGAAGCTTTACTTTTTGTCTTAATTTTTTTAAAGCATTTACTTTATCTTCTACTTAGTATTAAGTTTCTACGTGTATTTTTCTACTAATAGCTAATAATCTTTTTTTAGTTAATTTACTATTTTTTATTTATAATTATTACTTGTAATAAACCTCTACTTATTACTAACTATAATATTATTTTAATGAACTTATATAACTTTATATATAAATAGTTTTTTTTAATACTTATATATAGTAAGCTTTATAATAAAAAATTACACTTTTACTAATAATACTATTTATATAACTTAAAAAAACAAATATATATATATTAGTTTATTTAGAGTATAAATAGTAGTACTATTAAAATAAACTTAAAAAGTAAATTAAAAATTTTTATATATTTACTATAAGTATATAATAAAGAACTTAAGTAAGTAAGTTATAGTAAACTCTACTATATAATATATAATATATATATTTTTTTAAATAATAGTTTATATACTAAGTTAAAGTATTTATAATAAACTAGAAAATAATTTTTTTTTGTTTTAGATTATAAAATAAATTTTTTTAATATATTAGCTAAAATTTTATAGAGTTTTTTTTATTAATTTTTTTTATTTTATATTATAGAGCTTTACAAAGCTTATAGTAATACTTATAAAAACATATATATTAATAGATTTGTTAATAATACTATACTTTTTATATATAGTTTTTTAATAAAAGTTAACTACTATATACTTAAGTATATTTATAACTAATATATTAGCTAAGTAGTTTACTACAAAGTAGTTTTTATACTAAAAATATATAAACTTATATACTTGTTATAAAACCTAAAATACTTTAATATAGTAGCTTTTATAAACATTAATAGTACTAAAAAAAGCTTTTAAAAAAGGCCTAGATTTTTAGTATTTAACTTAACCTAGCTTTTTATTAAAGTATATATTGTAAGGATCCAGGCTAATGATAGTAATTAAGTGTAAATAAAGTAGATTTAATAAAAAGTTAACTACGTATGTTATAGAGACTTAATAGCTAATCTCTATTAAGTTATTAAGGTTATATAGTTACGCATAAAGTTAAAGCTAAGATAACTATTTTAGTTAATTATTCTAGGCTCTAGCCTATTATATTACTTCTTTTCTTATAGACTAAGTAGGGGCTCTCTGGTAAATTATTTATCTAAAGACCTTTATAGGCCTATTTTAGGTTCTATTTACTATAACTTCTTCTAAAGCTCTTATTAGTAGTTTACTAGTAGGAGTTTATATCTACTTTTTTATAAAAACACTATATACTTCTTTTAATAATCTAATATTATTATATCTTTTAGCTAGCTTACTAACTCTATAGTTATTAATATATAGTCTTTTTATTTTATTTTATACTGTAGCTAGTAGCCTTACTTTTATTTTATTTATATTTTAGTAATAATATCCTATACTATATGCTTTTTATGGTTATTTATCTAGATAAATAATAGCTAAAAGTTATTTATAAGCTAGCTTAGTAATAAGTTATTACTTACTAGCTATAGTTTATTTATATAAAACGTTAAGTTTAGCTTTAGAAATGTATTTAGCTTTATAGCATACAAGCTAATTATATTTTCCATAATATATTTAGTATTCTTTTAGTCTAGCTTTTTATTTTTTTTGTCTAGTAAAAAGTTAGTTACTAAGTTTTAACTATACCTTATCTCTAACATGTAGTTATAGAGCTTTATTCTAATATTAGTTTACTTATTTTTTTTATTCTTACTATACTTTAGCTATAGTTGCCTGTGTTAAGTTAATATACTCTTTTAGCTTTTCTATAATTTCTTTAGCACTAGCTTTTAGGTCTTAAGTTATTATATTACGTCTAGTTCTAATATCTACTTACAGCAGTTCTATATTATATCTATACTAAAAAAAAAATAGACTTATTCCTATTAAGATAGTATTTTTTTTTTATTATAATCTTAGCTATTAAGTAGAGCTTTGCTTAGTTTACTTAATTTCATATAATAAACACTTAAAGATAGGCCTTAACTATACTATTTATTCTTTTTATTAAACTATTTATTTATAGATAGAACGCTGTCGATAATCGCCTTTTAATTCTTAAGATTTTATAAAGCTTAGTTTAGAACTCGCTAATAAATTAGCTACTATAATTAAATACTATAATATTAGAAATCTAATAGTAAGTAATAACCTTATAAATAAAAGCCTATATTACTATCTTAATATCCATATTTGGAAGAGGGTAGAGAGTTATGTTTTTATTTAGTCTATTAGTAATTATTAGTAAAACTATATAGCTATTACTTTCTAATAATCCAGTTACAAAATCCATTAAAATCTTTTTCTAAATATAATTAGAAATAGGTAATAGGCGTAACAGCTTTTGCTAGTAATCTTTTTATAACTTTATATAGTTATAAATATTATAATTTTAAATATAACGCCATACGTGGTTTGATATCTCTGGCTAAAAATAATTTCTTATTAATATTAAATAAGTGCTCTGCTGTCCTGGGTGTCCTATTATTTATAATAAATAAATTTAATAAATAATTAATATTCTTAATAGCTCTAAGTTAGGCATCTACTTTTTATTCTAATAATAAAAGATCTTATCTTTATTAATCGTGTACTTAGCTAGCGAAACTTTTAGTTTAAGCTTTAAAAAAAATCTTTACTTCTAATTATAGAAAGCTTATACTACTTTTATAAACACTTTATTATCTAGTACTGTATTATATTATCTTTATTTAAGCTTATTATAAGACTTCTAGACTTTAGTTATACTATTTTCTATAATTATTAAAAAACTAATTTAAGCAGAGAAAGCCTATACTATTTATTTATTATTATTTAATTTAAGCTTTTTTTTTAATATATAACTACTAGCTTTAGTAGCTGAATTATATAGCTCTTTAGTCTTTTATTATCTTCTCTACTTAGATAATCTTATTCGTGTCTTAATAATATATTAGCTTATATATTTTTTTTCTCTAGTCTATATTAAATCTCTATATTATATCAGCTAAGGAATAACTGCTATTGCGTATATTTTTTACTTAATTTTTAAGACCTTATAAAGTACTTAAGGTTCTTATAATTAGTAATAACTTAGAACTTTTTAATAGACCGTAATTTAGCATCTTATGTTTTTAGGTAATAAATAATTATAAGGAGTTCTTTATCATATATCTTATAATTACACTCTATAGGTATATTCTTTTTTAAAAAGTATGTATATAAACACAACACGCTATTATCACTATATTATAAAAGAACTTTTTTAGTTATATAACTTAAAAGGTTAGCTTCTAAAATAGTCTTATAGTTAGAATTAAATTAGGCTAGTACTAATTCTAATATAAAGATCTCTTTTAGCTTATTAAATACTGTTTGTTTTTTATTAGTCTATTAAAATAGTACGTTACTTATAAGTCTTATAAGTAGAGCAATAATTTCTAAAAAAGACTTAATAAACTAATAATAAAAATTAGTGAATTTAAGAAAGCTTCTGATTTCTTTTATAGTTATTAAAGGCTACTACTTAGTAATTACTTTTATCTTAGCAGGATCTATTCAAATTCCTTATCCTATTTTAATAATAAACTCTAGATATTTCATGCTCTTAGTTTTGAATTTGTAAGGATCTAGGCTAATAATAGTAATTAGATATAACAGAGTAGATTTAATAAAGAGTTAACTATATATACTATAGAGACTTAATAGCTACCCCTACTAAGTTACTAAGGTCACGTAGTTACGTACGGAGTTAAAGCTAAGATAACTATTTTAATTAACTATTTTAAACTCTAGCCTATTATATTACCCTCTTTCTTATAGATTAGGTAGGGGCTTTTTGGTGAACTATTTACCCAAAAGCTCCTATAAGCCTATTTTAAGTTCTATTTACTATAGCTTTTTCTAAAGCTCTTATTAGTAGTTTACTAGTAGAAGTTTATATCTGTCTTTTCATAGAAACGCTGTATACTCCTTCTAATAGTTTAATACTATTATATCTTCTAGCTAGCTTACTAGCTTTATAGTTATTAATATATAGTCTTTCTATTTTACTTTATACTGTAGCTAGTGGCCTTACTTTTGTCTTATTTATATTTTAGTAATAATATTCTACACTATATACTCTTTATAGTTATCTATCTGAATTAGTAGTGGCTAAGGGTTGTTTATAGGCTAGCTTAATAATAAATTATTACTTACTAGCCGTAGTCTATCTATATAAAACGTTGGGTTTAGCTTTAGGGGCGTATTTAGCTTTATAGTATACAAACTAATTATATTTTCTATAGTATATTTAGTATTCTTTTAGTCTAGCTTTTTATTTTCTTATCTAGTGGAGAGTTAGTTACTAAGCTTTAGCTATACCTTATTTCTAATATACAGTTATAGGGCTTTATTCTGATATTAGTTTGCTTATTTTTTTTATTCTTATTATGTCTTAGCTATAGTTACTTGTGCTAAGTTAATATACTTCTTTAGCTTTTCTATAATTTCTTTAGCACTAGCTTTTAGGTCTTAAGTTATTATATTATGTCTAGTTTTAATATTTACTTATAGCAGTTCTACATTATATCTGTGCTAGAGAAAGAATAGGCTTATTTCTATTAAAATAGTATCTCTTCTCTTTACTATAATCTTAGCTATTAGATAAAGCTTTACCTAGTTTACTTAATCTTACGTAATAAACACTTAAAGATAGGTCTTAACTATACTATTTATTCTTTTTATTAAACTATTTATTTATAGATAAAACGCTGTTGACAATTGCCTTTTAATTCATAGAATTTTATAAAGCTTAGTTTAGAACTTGCTAATAAATTAGCTATTATGATTAGATACTATAGTATTAGAAATCTAATAGTAAGTAATAACCTTACAGATAAAAGCTTATATTACTATTTTAATATTTATATTTAGAAGAGGGTAGAGAGTTATGTTCTTATTTAGCTTATTAGTAATTACTAGTAAAACCATACAGCCATCGCTTTCTAGTAATCTAGTTATAAAATCTATTAAGATCTTTTTCTAAATATAATTAGAAATAAGCAACAGGCGTAATAGCTCTTACTAGTAATCTCTTTATAACTTTATATAACTATAGATATTATAGTTTTAAATATAATGCCATACGTGGTTTAACATCCCTAGTTAAAAGTAATCTCTTATTAATATTAGATAGATACTCTACTGTCCTGGGTGTCCTATCACTTATAATAAATAAATTTAGTAGATAATTAATATCCTTAATAGCTCTAAGTCAGGTACTTACTTTCTATTCTAATAATAAAGGGTTCTATTTTTATTAATTGTGTATTTAGCTAGTAAAACTTTTAGTTTAAGCTCTAAAGAAAATCTCCGCTTCTAATTACAGAGAGCCTATACTACTCTTATATATACTTTATTATTTAGTACTGTATTATACTATTTTTATTTAAGCTTATTATAAGACTCCTAGGCATAAGACTTCTAGGCTTTAGTTATATTATCTTCTATAATTATTAAAAAACTAATTTAAGTAGAGAAAGCCTATACTACTTGTTTATTATTATTTAATTTAAGCTCTTCTTTTTAACATGTGACTACTGGCTTTAGTAGCTGGATTATATAGCTCTTTAGCCTTTTATTATCTTCTCTACTCAGATAATTCTGTTTATGTTTTGATAGTGTATTAGCTTATATATTTTCTTTTCCTAGTTTATATTAAATCTTTATATTATATCAGCTAAGGAATAACTGCCAGCGCGTATATCTTTCGCTTAATTTTTAAAACCTTATAAAGTACTTAAGGTTTTTGTAATTAGTAATAACCTAGAACTTTTTAATAGACCGTAATTCAGCATCCTATGCCTCTAGGCAATAAATAATTATAAGAAGTTCTTTATTATATATTTTATAATTATACTTTATAGGTATATTTTTTTTTAAAAAGTATATATATAAACGCAGCACGCTATCGTCGCCGTATTGCGAAAAAACTTTTTTAGTTATATAACCTAAAGAGTTAGCTTCTAAAACAGTCTTATAGTTAGAATTAAATTAGGCTAGTACTAGTTCTAATATAAAGATTTCTTTTAGCTTATTAAATACTGTCTGCTCTTTATTAGTCTATTAGAATAGTATATTACTTATAAGTCTTATAAATAAAGCAGTAATTTCTGAAAAAGACTTAATAAACTAATAATAGAAATTAGTGAATTTAAGAAAGCTTCTGACTTCTTTTACAGTTGTTAGAGACTACTACTTAGTAATTATTTTTATTTTAGCGGGATCTATTTAAATTCCTTGCCCTACTTTAATAATAAACCCTAGATATTTTATACTCTTAATTTCGAATTTGTACTTCTTAATATCTAGATGTAAACCTATAGTGCTAAGTTTTTCTAGTACTAGATTAATCTACTAGCAATACTCTTCTAGTAAGTCTAAAAAGTAGATAAGTATATTATTAAAAAAGGCCGAACAGAACTCGTTAAGATATTTCTATAGGATTTAGTTTATATACTGCTAAAACATACTAGGGGCTTCTGCTAGTCTAAAAGATATAACTAGCTATTTAAAGAGTCTAAATCTTATACGAAAGGCCGTTAGCTATTTATCTTCTTTTATAATATAAATCTTATAAAAGGCTGCTAAAATGTTGAGCTTAGTATACTATTTTACCTTACTAATCTAGCTAAGCGTCTTATAGATTAGAGAAAAAGAGTATTTATTCTTTTTAAAAATCTTATTAAGCGCGTAGTAGTTAATATAAAAGTGAAGACCTTTACTAAACTTATATATAAATAGTACTAGGGCTATAGCTAAAGAGTTATTTATATAAATAAAGCCCTTCTCTAGTAGCAGTATTAACTCTTTTTATAGTACTAGTAGTTTCTTTTTTAATATATTATACAGCGGTCCTTATAGGACCTTAGGGTCCTTTCTATTAATCTTTTTAAGTTTAATATAATAGTCTATTCTATGACCTTGCAGTGGTGGGAGTTTGTTTACTTTCTTCTCTAAAAATAGCTTTAGATACTTCTAATAGGCCTTAAGAAGTAGTATTCTAGAATCTAGCTTTAGTTTAAACACTAAGGCCTTTTAAATGTCTATTAGTAATACTATAAAAATACGTATCTTACTTGTTTTTTTTAATTTATTTATTTATATTAAAAAAGTAGCTGTGCTAATCTCTATTAGCTTTTATTAACACAGTTTCTTCTCTTCCTTACTATAAACTCTTATTCTTAAAGTATGAATGTAGAACGATTTCTTTGCTGGCGTAATTATAATATTATTTTAGTTTATCTAGAACCTGCTTAAAATAAGATTAAACTTAAGTATATTATTAATAATATATATATAGGCTTATTTAGTATGTCCTTTGATATTAAGGTTAATTTATATAACCTAGATAACCTTTTTAGGTTTCCTATGTACTCTAATAATCCCTTATAGGGTTATGTTAATACATGTTAAATAAACTTTAGTAGTAAAAATAAAGTTTACAAGACTATAGCATAAACACCTAGTATTAATTATTATATATACGATATTCATCTAGTTAATTAATAAGTATATAGTAATAAGATCTATATCTATATATATATTTTAAAACTTCTATTATTCTCTTTATAATATTATTTTACCTATTTCGGCTAGGGGCTCCTGCTTGTGACTGTAAATAAAAACTATTCTTTTTCTAACACTTCTTCTTTTTCTTCTTTATCTCTATTTTCTTTATCTTTTTTGTTAGTATTTATTTGTCTAGTCTTTGCTAATATTATAGTAGCTAGGCGTAACTAATTTATTCTTATATATTTATACTTATTCTTCATATAGCCGGGAGAACTGTATTAATAATAAAGACTTTACTTATAATATTAGTTAAATTCCTTTTAGCTTATTTAAAGTATTTTAAATTAATTATCTTATAACTTTATTACTCCTACATGTGTGGGTATTACTTCCTAATTTATTAATTCAGGCGTTAGTATAAATAGCGTTGTATAAATAGCTATAATAATCCTATAGTTACTTAATATAATCTATATAAAGTTATTACTAATATAAATTACTTCCTAAGTGTACTCTTTAAAGCTTAGTGTTATTAAAAGGGCTGTAATATACTTCTAAAGCTCTCTATTTAATCCTTAAGTAAATATACTTTTCTTTATATTTTTATTTAGCTAATCACTTTCTACTAGCAGTAGCTTTTTATTAAACTCTATATAATATTCTCTTACTAACTTCTTTTTCTATTTCATGCTTTACAGCTTGTCTAGAGACTTTTACCTTTAATACTAGTTTTTAAACTAGAAGTCCATAAACGCCTATATTACTTTAAGGGTAGTATTATTTCTTTAATTAGAAAGTTATAAAAGAATAGTTTATGCTACTTATCCCTTTAAATGCTAAAAAAAAAAGTCTATCTGTTTTTCCTTACTATCTATATAGTATTTATTAAATCATAATTTGGCTTTAGCTTAATGCTTAAATATAGAATAAAAAAACTATATACTATTAAACATAAAGAGTTTAGAGAAATTAAATAGTTTAATTACTAATTTAATTACTAGTTGTGGCGTTAGCATGAAGGGAGTTACTAGTATTATTACTAAAACCTATAAAAGTAGCCTTAATAGAGAATCACGACCTTTTAATATAGTTAGCCTCTTAAATATTACTTATAACATGTTTATAATCTCCCTGAGTGAGGTACTATTACTGGTTTTATTTACTAGAAATAAAACTTTCCCTTTATTATACTAAGTAGGATAGTTATTAAGTTTAACTTTTACTTAACTTATTACTATTTTAATAGCTAGAACTTCTAACCCTTATAAAGTAAGTAACTAGCGTAGTTTATAGCTAATTTATTTATTATTATATTCTATATTAAGCAGGTTCGTCGCTTAGGCTATTAGTACAGATACTAAGTAGTTATTAGTATTTATTAATACTTATTATACTATTAGATAGCTCTCTTAAATACTAAAAAGCCTTTTACTCTTTTATAAAGTTAATTATACTACTAGAGGCCTCTTAGTCTCTTATAAGAAATAGAGTTAATTAAATCCAAATATAAGGATCCAGGCCAATAATAGTAATTAAGTATAATAGAGTAGATTTAATAAAGAGTTAACTATATACGCTATAGAGACTTAATAGTTACCCTTACTAAGTCACTAAAGTTACGTGGTTATGCACGGAGTTAAAGCTAAGATAATTATTTTAGTTAACTATTCTAAGCTCTAGCCTATTATAGAATTTATATTTCTTAATATCTAGATATAAACCTATAGCGTTAAGTTTCTCTAGTACTAGATTAATTTACCAGTAATACTCTTCTAGTAAGCTTAAAGAGTAAATAAGTATATTATTAAAAAAAGCTAAATAGAACTTATTAAGATACTCTTATAGGGTCTAGTTTATATATTACTAAAACATACTAAAAGCTTTTACTAGTCTAAAAGATGTAACTAGCTATTTAAAGAGTTTAAATCTTATATAAAAAGCCATTAGCTATTTATCTTCTTTTATAATATAAATCTTATAAAAGGCTACTAAAATGTTGAGCTTAATATATTATTTTATCTTACTAATCTAGCTAAGTATTTTATGAATTAAGAGAAGAGAATATTAATTTTTTTTAAAAATTTTATTAAGCGCGTAGTAATTAATATAAAAGTGAAGACTTTTACTAAGCTTATATATAAATAGTACTAAAGCTATAGTTAGAGAGTTATTTATATAAATAAAACTCTTCTCTAGTAGCAGCATTAACTCTTTTTATAATACTAATAGTTTTTTTCTTAATATATTATATAGTAGTCCCTATAAGACCTTAAGGTCCTTCCTATTAATCTTTTTAAATTTAATATAATAGTCTATTCTAGGATTTTATAGTAGTAGGAGCTTATCTACTTTCTTCTCTAAAAATAGATTTAGATACTTTTAATAAGTCTTAGAAAGTAGTATTCTAAAATTCAGCTTTAGTTTAGGCTCTAAGGCCTTTTAAATATCTACTAATAATACTACAAAAATACATATTTTATTTATTCTTTTTAATTTATCTATTTATATTAAAAAGTAGTTATGTTAACTTCTATTAGCTTTTATTAATATAGTTTCTTCTCTTTCTTACTATAAACTCTTATTCTTAAAGCATGAATATAAAACGATTTCTTTACTAGCGTAATTATAATATTATTTTAATTTATTTAGGGCCTGTCTAAAATAAGATTAAACTTAAACACGTTATTAATAATATATATATAGGCTTATTTAATATATTCTTTAATATTAAGGTTAATTTATATAACTTAAGTAACCCTTTTAGGTTTTTCCTGTACTCTAATAATCCCTTATAAAGCTATATTAATACATATTAAATAAACTTTAGTAGTAAAAACAAAGCTTATAAAACTATAATATAAATACCTAGTATTAATCATTATGTATGCGATATTCATCTGGTTGATTAATAAATATATAATAATAAAATCTATATTTATATATATATTTCGGAACTTCTGTTATTTTTTTTTATAATATTATTTTATTTATTTCAGCTAGGAGCTTCTGCTTGTGACTGTGAATAAAAGTTATTTTTTTTAATACTTTTTTTTTTCCTTTATCTCCATCTTTTTTATCTCTTTTGTTAGTATCTATTTATTTAGTTTTTATTAATACTATAGTAACTAGGTGTGACTAATTTACTCTTATATATTTATACTTATTCTTTATATAACTAAGAGAATTATATTAATAATAAAAGTCTTATTTATAGTGCTAGTTAAATTTCTTTTAGCTTACTTAAAGTATTTTAAATTAGTTATTCTATAGCTTTATTACCCCTATATATATAGATATTACTTTCTAATTTATTAATTTAAATATTAATATAAATAGCGTTATATAGATAACTATAATAGTTTTATAATTACTTAATATAATTTATATAAAAGGGTATTACTGACATGAATTATTTTCTAAGTATATTTTTTAAAGCTTAGTGTTATTAAAAAAGCTATAATATGCTTCCAGAGCTCTCTATCTAATCTCTAAATAAATATACTTTTCTTTATATCTTTATTTAGCCAATCGCTTCCTACTAGTAGTAGTTTTTTATTAAACTTTATATAATATTCTCTTACTAACTTCTTTTTCTATTTTATGCTTTATAGCTTATTTAGAGACTTTTATCTTTAGTATTAATTTTTAAACTAGGAGTCCATAAACGCCTATATTATTTTAAAGATAGTATTATTTCTTTAATTAGAAAGCTATAAAAGAACAGTTTATACTACTTATCTCTTTAAATATTAAAAGAAATAATCTATTTATTTTTCCTTACTACTTATATAGTATCTATTAAATTGTAACTTAGTCTTAGCTTAATACTTAAATATAGAATAAAAAAACCATATATTATCAAACATAAAAGATTTAAGGAAATTAAATAGTTTAATTACTAGTTTAATTACTGGTTATGATGTTGGTATAAAGGGAGTTACTAGTATTATTACTAAAACCTATAAAAATAGCCTTAATAGAGAATTATAATCTTTTAGTATAGTTAATTTTTTAAATATTACTTATAATATATTTATAATCTCCTTAGGTGAGGTGCTGTTATTGGCTTTATTTACTAAAAATAAAACTTTCCCTTTATTATACTAAGTAGAGTAGTTATTAAGTTTAATTTCTATTTAGCTTATTATTATTTTAATAGCTAAAATTTTTAACTCTTATAAAGTAAGTAACCGGTATAGTTTATGGCTAATCTATTTATTATTATATCCTATATTAAATAGGTTTATTACTTAAGCTATTAGTATAAATACTAAATAGTTATTAGTATTTATTAATATTTACTATACTACTAGATAGTGCTCCTAAATACTAGAGAGCTTTTTATTTTTCTATAAAGTTAATTATACTACCAAAGGCCTCTTAGCCTCTTATGAGAAATAAAATTAATTAAATTTAAATATAAGAATCCAGGCTAATAATAGCAATTAGATGTAAATAAAGTAAATTTAATAAAAAGTTAATTATATATACTATAGAGACTTAATAGCTAATCTCTATTAAATCACTAAGGTTATATAGTTACGTATAGAGTTAAAGCTAAGATAACTATTTTAATTAACCATCCTAAGCTCTAGCCCATTACATATATATTTATAAAACTTTTTAAAAAATAAAGAAATAATAGTAAGTGTTTTTATTATTTTACTATATTAATATAAGAAGTTACTTTTTTATAAGTAAAATAAATTTATAGTATTATAATACTTTTAGTTACTTTCAGTTTTATAATCTAGTACTAGTCTAGTTAAAATAAGTTTAAAAAAAAATAGTAGTTATTTAAACTAACTTTATAAATTTTAAATAAAATACTTATAAATAATTACTAGTATATACTAAACTATACTAATAATAGTACTTAAAATAAAAACTTTTACTTTTTATTATAAGTTACTTTTAATATAAAAGTTACTAGCTATAAGTACTATATAAAAGTTTTAAGTATAAAACAAAAAATTATATAAACTTATATAAAAATTTAAAATAAAATTTAAAAATAGTAAAGTTTTATTTACTTATATATAATAAAAAAAAAGTATATAAACTAAGTTTTAAAGTAGTTTACAAATGTGTAAAAATTTATTAAAAGTTAGAAATAAAAAATATATTAATTAAACTATAAACTACTATAACTTATAAATAGTAATAAAAGTAAACTATTTAGTAATATAACTAAAGTTTAGTAGATTAATAAATTTTTAAAAAAAAGTTATTAAAACTTACATAAGCTTTTATAAAATAAAAAGTTTAATTTTTAATTAAGTTTATATAAAACAAATTAAATATATAGTATTTTTTATAAAAGTTTAATTAAAAAATTTTCCTACTACTACATACATTTATATTTATAAATAAAAAATAGCAAAATATATTATTTTTTATTATCTATAGTTTATAAATATAAAAATAGTTTTATAAAATATAAAAACTAGTAAAATTAATTTTTAGTACTTTACTAAGTTAGTAGCTAAAATAGTTAAGCTTTTACATTAACTTATATAAATAAATATTATATTATAGTTTTTTTTAGCTATAAAACTACTTTTAATAAGTAAGTAAAGAATTATAACTAAAGTAATAAACTTTTTTTACCTTATAAAAAGTATTATAAATAGTAAGAAAATAAAATATATAATGTATTTCATAAGCGAGCAGATCACCTAAGTAAGTGGACCACTTTTATCAAGAAATCACTTTTTCTCTAATAACTTTACGAAAACATAATATTATTTAATAGAATTTTAGAATCGGCTTTATTACTACTATATACACCTAGAATTAAATTTGCATAATAATTGGATTACGTAATACTAAGTTATTGAGCTTCGAACTTAGTTTACTTTAAAAGACGTTTTAGCTATTTATATCTATAATATTACTTAATAATAACTTGTAAAATCTTAAATATAAGCTATTTAAAGCTAAAACTATAATATATTAGAATTTTAAAGCTATAGTATTAGTAATTCCTAAGATTCTAGAAAGTAGGAGCTAAAACTCGTCTCTACTTAAAGTTCTTAAAAACATACTTATTTTATAACTATAAAAGCTTTATATAAAGTAAATTATATATAAAATAACTTATATTTTAGTTGTTATAATTTATTATTAAGTAATATTATAGATATAAATAGCTAAAACGTCTTTTAAAGTAAACTAAGTTCGAAGCTCAATAACTTAGTATTACGTAATCCAATTATTATGCAAATTTAATTCTAGGTGTATATAGTAGTAATAAAGCCGATTCTAAAATTCTATTAAATAATATTATGTTTTCGTAAAGTTATTAAAGAAAAAGTGATTTCTTGGTAAAAGTGGTTCACTTACTTAGGTAGTCCACTCACTTATAGAATACATTATAGTAAATAAAAGATATAAAAGTTGTTTTTTTAAAAAGTAAAAATTATAAGTTTTATAAAAAGTTTATATAGTATACTACTATTTAAATTAACATAATAATAATAATAATAATAATAATAATAATAATAATAATAATAATAATAATAATAATAATAATAATAATAATAATAATAATAATAATTATATAAAAGATAATTAAGTAATATTAAAATTTTATAATTTAAAAGCTTTAAGTTATAAAAATAATTAGTTTTATAATACTTATAAAATATTAGGAATTAAAAAAAATATTTAAAATTTTTTTACTAAAATATAAGCTATAAAATTACAAAATACTATAGTAAAAAAAAAAAAAATCTAAAACTAAAACTTTATATATTATATTCTACAAGTGAGCTGCGCACCCAAGCGAGCTGCGCACCTTGCCAAGAGAATGCAACCTACCAACCTTCCAGCGCGATGCATTAACTAAACAACGTTCAATTGATCCACTAAGAAGGCAGGATAGCCCTTGCTATCTTAGCTATCAAAAGACACTAATTTGAAAGCGCGCGAGAGGCTGCAGTAGTCTACGATGTCCCTGAATCTACGCTTAGGTCGCGACTTGCTGGAGTTCCTTCACGACGCGATTGTGAACCCAATTCAAAGAAGCTCACTAATCTAGAGGAATATGTTATTGTTGAACATATTCTCGACCTAGATTCGCGTGGGTTTCCGCCTAGGCTTCTTATTGTGAGAGATATGGCCAACCAACTGCTCGCTGCACGCTCTGCTGGCCATGTTGGCAAGAACTGGCCAGAGAACTTCGTCAACCGGACTCCTGAGGTCAAAATGGTCTATAATTAAAAGTACGACTACCAAAGAGCTCTGTGTGAGGATCCTGCGATTATTAAGCCTTGGTTCGACCTTATACAGCGTACGATTGAGAAGCACGGTATTACTGAAGAAGACATCTACAACTTTGACGAGACTGGCTTTCAGATGGGCGTTATTTCGACTAGCAAAGTTGTTACAGGCTCTGAAAGGCGCCATCGGCCAAAGGCTGTACAGCCGGGTAATCGCGAATGGGTTACAGTAATCCAGGGTGTTAATGCCTAAGGATGGGCAATTCCGCCATTCATCATCTTTGCAGGGAAGCACTACCTCTCTGCCTGGTATCAAGACGACGCCATACCACTAGATTGGCCTATCTCACTGAGTGAGAATGGCTGGATGACCAATAAGCTTGGTGTTAAGTGGCTGCAGCACTTTGACAAGTATACAAAGGACCGTACAGTAGGCGTACGTCGCCTGCTAGTCATCGACGGCCATGAGAGCCACGACTCGCTCGAATTTCAGCAGCTTTGCAAGGAAAAGAATATTATCACGCTCTGTATGCCATCGCATTCGTCGCATCTGCTTCAGCCACTTGATGTAGGCTGTTTTGGGCCTCTGAAGCAGGCATATGGGCGGCAGATTGAGGATCTCATGCACAACTACATTAGCCACATCACCAAGCTTGAGTTCCTACCAGCGTTCAGCGTAGCCTATCAGAGCTCAATGACGGAAAGCAACATCCGTGTAGGCTTTCAAGCT